>CM029375.1:11920404-12143247 GCA_017165825.1 Hepsetus odoe | reverse complement strand
TAATATACTGTACTACACCACACCACACTATACTACACTACACTATACTTCACTATAATATACTGTACTGCACCACACTATATTACATTATGCTATATCTCACTATAGTATACTGTACTACACTACACTACATGTTTCACTTTTTGCATCAATGTGCACCAACAGAATATTCTGAATCCATGGTTCTGACACAATTTCTTTGGTTTAGAGTAAGAAATGGGTTGTGATGTGTTTAGGAAGATTAAATGCAGAATTTTAAACAAGCAATAGTCAAACATTGGGTCAAAGTTTAACACTTTGTAAAGAACTGGAACTCTATTGCAATCTTGAACTTGCTAATTACTAACCTTTAAACAGAGAGACATTTTATATTGTATGAACTTCTCTTTTGTCTCCATCTTCTCAGATTTTGCATTCAGCCTAATAAGAATGGAAACTCCTCTTATGGTACAATTACTCCTAATGAGATGTTGAACTTTGACCATACTTAGATAATCTCAAATAATAGATCACTGTGTTTCACTGATGAAAAAGCACATTTAAGGTTTCAGGCTTTTGAAATGAGACTAGTGTGGAAAAATAAGATGAGGTGATTAGGTTGAAAAAGATCTCCTGCAGAGTGGTCTTACAGGACCTCAGCCTCCTCAACAGATAAAGACAACTCTGACCCTTCTTAAAGAAAATGTCTGTGATTCATGGACCAGTCCAGTTTGCTGTCTACTCCAATTAACTTGTAGGCCTCCACTATCTCAACATCCGTCCCCCTGTTGGTGACTGGGGAGAAGAGGAGAACAATCAGTTCCTTTGACTCAGTGATGTTCAGCTGATCAGCTTTAACTCACACCACTCCACAAAACGGTCCGCCACTCTTCTATACTCTTCTCCTGCCCATCGGTGATACAGCGCACAATAGAGTCATCTGAAAATCACTGTAGGTGCCATGAGTCTGATCTGTACCTGAACTCTGAAATGTAGAGGGTGAAGAGGAAGGGTGATAAAACAATCCCCTGGGGGGCTCTTCTGCCGCTTAGCATGTTATCTGAGCAGCAGCTCTTCAGACAGATATGCTGTGGTCAACCTGTCAACTAATCTGTAATCCAGGTTATGAGGAAAGCAATTCTCCAATACTGATGGTCCAATTGCAGTCAGTGAGAGGCACATCTGAATATCAGTGTAGTATTGTTACAGTTGTAACTAGCCCACCTGTTAATGCCTTTTATAACCAGTGCCAATCTTTCCTTGCCTCTTCACATTTCCCCTCTTCAATTTTGGGTCACTGTCCCCGTTTTTGCCAGCATAGTGAGATCCCTTTTCTGATGTGAAGCCAAACTGGGTCACCTACATTATCTGTGTGCACGCTGTCAGACCTGACAAATGCTCGATCAAACGAGCTGCTATCCAATTTTGCTGTGATTTACCACGCGCTCACACTTCGAGCTTGTCCGTTTTGTTTGAATGTGTCGGGTCAGCCGCCGTAACGCAAGTCCTGTTGTATGAGTCAGGGTGATGGAGCCCCACTGTGCTACTGCCATGGACTTCTGTATCCATGCCAACGTCAGATTGCTCTTTCAAAACCTCCTTTTTTTTAAGTAAAGAGATAAAAGGTCTTGCTGTAATTGCTTTTCTGACATGAGGAAAAGGACATGAAAGTAATTTACATTAAAGGTACTTTAAAGTACTTATTGAACTTTAAAGTTCTTTTTGGACTATGTTCATAATAGCGCATTTTACTCCAGATCTGGGATCATTTAGGACATTTATCTCCTTTCTCTCTGCTCTCTCAGTGCCCTCTTTCCTTGCTTTTGCAAATAGCCAGGATTCTGATAACCAGAGATTAGCAGTTAGCAGCCCTGAGATACACAATATGTATAATGCAATGTTTCTTTTCAAATCAAGGGGAATAATAAAGAATTTGTCCCTTTGCTGCAGTAACAGCCTCTTTCCTTTTCAGAAAGCTTTACAGCAGATATTGTGTTTGAATTGGAATGAACATTGAAGGGAGACCTTCATTTACAGTGTAGGTGAGCATTATAACGAAGAACAAGGGAATAGCATTAGAATTAGAAGCATCAATACAGTAATAGCAATAGAGTAAGAAACAAGATCAAAAGATATAAAAATCTAGCAATCAAACTAAACTGATACAATTGAGCAAATATTCAAATGAAATAAACAATAGGATTAAATAAGTAAATTAAAGATAACAAGACAGATTTGAAAATGAAATAAAACATACCAAGAAGAACGAATATCAGATAAAGCAGTCGTAGATTCACTGAGGGTGATTAAAATCGAAAATTTTTAAATGGCCAAATGACACTCTTGACCTATAGATGCAGCTGTGATAAATGACAGTTTGTCAGTAAATTATAGCTAAAAGCCCATTTTCTCGGTTTAGTGAAAGCTCTAAGCATCTTAAGTGTGATCCAGTCGTTGGAACAAGTTTGATCATTACCATTATTGACAGAAAAGTATTGATGTGATGTACGGTGGCATATGGCCAATGTGTGCTTCATAAATAAACAAAAGCCACCGTGTTTTCTGAACAGTCAGCCTGCAAGGACACGCCAACTCATAAAGTTACCCATGATGTATTATATATTATAAAATTAGTATTTTAAGTATAATATTTAAGTTTTATTTGTTTAAGCTTAATGTTAGTCCATAAAATTTTATATTTCCATTGTTCCATAGACGAGTTCTGGGAAATATATCCCTCCACCCAGCATTAAACACAGTAAACTAAGGCTCACGTGCAGCTGCTCTGTAGTATCCCATTCTGTTTACGCTGTTTACAGTTATTTAAGATGTAATGAAACTATGTGTGCACAACTGAACACCTCAGCAGTAGTTGCACCTGAATGTAGCTTAACCAACTCATGCTGGTCTAAATAGTGTCTAAACAGATAATTTTGGGCATATAGTTTTATGATATGTTAAATGAATTCATATTAATGATTATCCATTTAAAATACAACGAAATATAAAACACACCAAAGCATAGACCATCCTGTATCATTTTTTTCACCCCAGAAATTGTCATAGGACAATACAGCCATATTGTACGCAATGCAGCTTCCCCTTTGAGCAAATTGAAAAAGACACTAACTGCAGGTTCCATGGGCTTTAAAGATAAATTTTATGTAAGACAAATTTTATATAAGATAAACTGTATTGATCTTGTTGGTCTCTAGAGTCTTCATTCAATATTGGCTTCTTACTATAGTAGGAGAGAAAATGTGGCTTTCTAAGGGTAGAAAATGTAAAATATTACATTAATAAAATAAAATAACAGCAAATGAGTAAATAAAACAGTACATTAAATACCCTTAGTGTCAGGTTTTGTAGTTTTTCAGTTTAATTACTGGTAATCAGGAGGCATGATAGGAGGCAAAGCAGTTCACAAATACAAAATCCATTGAGTCTTTCATGTATTTTGATGAACAAAAAAAGGCCACAACCATTTCGGCAGGCCTGTGGTTCACCAACAGTTTTTTGTTCACAAGATGATCAGATTTTAGATCAACCTGTAGCTAGAGAGCATTCATAGTTTGGATTTTTAGATTGTATTTTGCTTCCACATTTAATAACATGTAAAACAAATGATGACAAATCAGTCCAAATATATTTGAAAGTGACAACCCTTGTCATTGCGAGGTCAAAGCACAGCAGACAGTGAACCACAACAAAATTTGACCTCTGCATTTAACCCATGCACACTCAAACACCATGCAGCAGTGGGCAGCTATTGAAAGCGCCCGGGAAGCAGTGACAGGACGGCACCTTGCTCAAGGGTACCTCAGGGCAACCTATTGGGAAGGGGGTTTGAACCCTTGATCTTCCGATCATGCGGCTAACACCCTAACCACTAGGCCACCGCTGCCATTTCATGCATTTATTAACTGCTTCTACCTCAAAGCAGAAATGCAGGCCCCTGGTGTGGAAGCCAATGGTGAGAGGTCAAGCCCTTATGAGGAACTAAGGTTTAAAACCCAACATCTGGAAAAAAAATTATCTTTGCAAAATAGCGAAAATACCTGAGCCCTGGACCTTCTTTCTGTACTGGACTATTTTTGTCTGATTACAAAAACTGGCCAAAAAAGTAAACACTGAAGCAGTTGTTTCTGTAAGGAACATATTTTCTCTAAGCTAATATTTTCATAAATATGTTTGCTTGCACTGAAGTAAAACAGCACTCCTGCAGCAATGTTACTAGCTGTTTGTTAAGTAGCTACTTTTCTACCACTGACATTATATCACAAATGCAGTGTGTGCAGTGCATTTACTATATGCACACATGAATCATCACTTCATAACACATGGCTGCACATATACAAAACCCCAGATCAGCAGGGACAGCAGTACAGTGACACATGGGGTGAAAGCATCAGCCATAAGCTTGAGTGAGTGAGAACACAAAGCCCTAGAGCTTAGGGATGCCCGTATGACTCTATAGTGGATGAAATTTTAAGAAGTAATGATTTTTCTCTCTCTGCTCATGCGTTTTAAGTGCTCTATTTCACATGTGAGTGGACAGTGTAATCAAGTTTCTGCTGTAAAGTGCTTCACCTCTGTCTCTTTGCAGCAACATCAAACTGATCTGTGGTATATTAACTCTATTCTTTGCATTAAAGAAAATAGCAATTCTTCCATCTCTGTGAAATACAGCAATGACAATGTGAACTAACTTTAATAGCATATTATTACTTTATTGCAATGGAAATAAAATAAGACTTAATAAATCTTTTCTGGTCTCTTTACAGATCTTCCGGAGAGCTGATAAGGATGGTGAGTATGAACAGAGCCATAAATATAATCCCCATACCATGTTAGAGTCCATATCATTTTTTCTGGAGGGCTGCATTATTTATTTTTTAGCTACTCCTGAGGTACCAGTAGTCTTCATTACACTATTTGATATCATACACAAGGATTGCTGAAAACCATTCAGAGTATTTTTTATTTAATAAAAAAATCATTTAAAAAATAGTTAGCGATGGGAGCTTGCAACCAAAATGTTGCTATTCATCCCTTTGACTAGCAGGAGAAATGTGTCCAATGGGGAGTGTATGAACCAAGCATCCTAGTCCTGCATCCGTGGCAGTGCCATTGTGAAAGCAATGCAACCCCAGGCTGAATATCAGCATGGCAGCCCACTGCTCCTGTTTCTGTTTGTGTGTGTTCACTACCGGTGTGTGTAGCATGGATTAAATGCAGAGGATAAATTCACTGCTCACTTATGGTTTGTGCAAGCTTATGAATTTCATTAATTTAATTCAAAATTGTAAGCATGTGCAGCTAATTGTTTGCTGCAGATTTTATTGGGATATGGGCTGTCCTGGTTTTCTAAGTGGAAAGCTTAGATGGTTAAGACCATCTCTTTATGGAAGAAAAATGGAATAACATTTCAATATTTAGTTTTGTCATTTATTTACTGTATTTAATATATTTGACATCTGAAAATATAATTAATTGTTGTGCAAAGGTTTGGATTTTCAGGGTTTTTTTTTCATGAAACTAAAGATATTCAGCTTATGCAAGAAAAGACTATATATAAAGATATATGTTTGCTGTCTGAACTTCTGAACATCTGAAAAATGAAGAACATTTCTGAAAAAGATGGTCGGGTAAGCAAAACAAAACCCAAAAACATTTTCAAAGAACTTCAGGAAGATCTGGTTAGCATGGCAGTAGTTATGGCCCACTGAGAATTGTTGTTCATCTATTTTGAAGGATTATTCGAAAGTTATGATCTTATCACAAAAATCACGGTATCAAGCTTTATGAAACCAGAGGCCTTTTGGTGCTGTGGTCTTATAAAACAAAACTAATACACCACACACTTACATCCTGCTTTGGGGTTATGTGGCAGCATGCGGTACAGGAGGTGTTGTGGAGATTGTGGGAAGAAGGTATTAAATATCCACAAATGTTGAAACTATATGTCCCATGTTAGGGAAGAAACTTCATTTGAACAGCATTATTGCTACATAATTTTGATTCTCATTTACTGATGGAGTCCATGCTAACTTCTCTTTTCAGCAATATTCGCTATGTTAGTGTTAAATAAAATATATCAAGAAACAATTTGTGGCATATCTTATTACACTTTATTATAACACTTTGAATTTATCTACTATATTCTTGTCTAGTTCCATTTAAATCAATGCCAGTGTTAAATCAATGTTGAAATACCAGTGCAACCAAACTGCTTTCGCGTAAGAAACTAAATGCCAACTATGCGGTTTAAAGGACACATCAAGTATCCAATTTAACAGTTCAGACCAACCTCAGTCCATAGCCAACATCCACCAACAGTGGCGGTAAATGTAAGGAGGAACTTAATGGCAGTCAGATATGCTTTTCTTTCACCTCATTTCCAGAATTTAATCTGTAATTGGGACTATGCAAATGCTAACCTGTCTGTGCATTATCAAGCAAGTGGCGTTCTACGCAACACTGGACGAATGCCATACATAAAGAGTCGACTTTTTATTTGTGACATATTCCCAGCACTACAACTTAACTGTTGGCTCTGCTGTTCTTCTGTTCCTGTTAGCCTGAGAGCCTTTAAATGGGATTAAAGAAGACAAACAAGTCAAGGCCTAAAAGAAGGATGTCTTTCGGTTCTAAATGGCCATGTCATCCTGTCACAGGTGGCTGGGTATTTCTATAGTTTTTTTTTCCATTGCTAGCACTGTTGCTAGGGTGGTGGTGGTCTAGTGGTAGGATACTTTCCTATGGACCTTTGGCTCAAGAGATCCCAGGTTCAAATCCCAGCTCTGGCACTACCACCACTGGGTCCCTGAGCAAGACCCTTAACCCTGAGTTGCTCCAGGGGGACTGTCCCTGTAATTAGGACATGGAAGTCGCTCTGGATAAGAGCATCTCCTAAATGCCGTAAATGTAACTACAGAACTGGTCAAAGTTTTTTTTTTGGAGGAAGAATATAATAGACTCTTCTGCCAACCCGGACATTTTCAGGCTAAACTGGCAATTCAGACTTTTCACAGCTACTGCTACTGTTCCATTAACCCTGCTAAAGGGAAGAAGGGGTAAGTGACAGCTAGAGAGGCAGAAAACTTGAGATTTATGTGGGGGTGCCATCTGCCTTATGTTTCTCCTATTGGTTTCTCTGTGTTCAGTGAATTATCTTATTGCTGCTCTCTCTCTCTCCTTCATGTTGCATTTCTGTATATTTTCCATTTGAATTGTTGATCTAGGTTCTTCCATGTAATTTAATGGAGGGATTTTCTTATGCTAATTGAATTGCCGCTACAATTATAAAAGCATTCACTAATTGATTTTAGATAAGTCTCATTATGCAAATGAACCTTTATTCCTTTATGCTTTTAGGATGGCCATCATAGGCCAAATGCAGTATGGCAGGTTCTAAACTATTTTTATAAACCGTTCATGAGCAAATACATTTCATGCTTTATTCCTATAATTTAGGGATTATGGCAAGCAAGAGACACTCAGTACGGCGCTGTGGCTTCCTGCAGGTTCTGGAACCGTGTGTCTGTCATTGTCACTATACAGTGTAAGAACCAATCTCTTCAGATTTTGATTGATCTCTCTTGCCGTCTATGCAGAAATCTTTGGACTTGCATGAAACATATTTTCAAAACTCTTTTAGTCATTGCTTTTTTTTTCAACTGGCATAAGTTGAAATAAAAAAACAAAAAACAAAACTGTGACACCAAGCAAGGCATCTGTGTTTAGGAGGCTATTTGGAGTCCATACAAATACTGCAAGTGAAAAAATTCCTTTGCCATAAAGCACCTTGTTAAAGGGAATAGTTGCTATTTGATGAGCGGTGCTCGCACATAGTTATTTTTAAACCTTTCTCTTGGGAGCAACTCAGTGGTGGTTTTAATGAGCGAGAGAGAGAGAGAGAGAGAGAGAGAGAGACAGGTAGAGGACTGGTGGGAGATGGGTGCTAGACTGTGCCACACATTAGTATTCAATCACAGAACCTGCAAGGGCCCCAGCTCAGCAATTTTAATTTGTCCCCAACTTTTAGAAGCAAAATCATTTGACTTCAGTATTATTCACCATCTTTTGTTTTGAACCGTGTCAGACTGATGGCCTGTGAATCAAATTTCATATCCTGGGCAATGAATCTGTTAAGAGAAAGCAAATAAAGCAGCCCTTGCTGTCGCACTTTACTCCCTGTGCACGCAAACAGAGTGGTGCATTCAATAAGAGAACTGAGCACTACCTTCACCTTTGAGCCATTTATTAGATTAGAAATATTGTTGGCTGGGGCCTCCGGGTCATGCGCAAAGAATCATTAGTGCATGCCGGCTCAGTCTGAACCATTTTTGGCAGCTTGTGCTTCAAGTAAGGGATGCAGATTTGGTGCCAAATAAAAACCTCTTTTAAATCAATGTCATCCAATAAACTACAATGTTGGTTAAATTAAAGTACATTACATTTTATTTGCATTCTGAAGCAGCAGATCTGTACTTTTTTTCTTTTTAAATGTAAAATAAAGCTACAACACCTTTGAATTCTGTGTATTTAAATTAAAGTTGTTTCTATGGCTTTTGATACTGTTTGACAAATCTAAAAAAAAGGAAGGAAAACAGTCACACAGTGTCAGTAATTAAATGTTTAACGTCAAACTTAACCTGACTGATTGACTAAATTCTGAATTTACACACTGTATAAATTTACTTTTTGCTAGATTGAAGTGAGGTGGAAACATTTCATGCCCAAATAGCTGCATCATATGGCTCACAAAAACCCATTTGGTTAAGGAGGGAAGAGAAGACTTGCTCCTGGGGCAAAGGACATGCAGTGTTGTGAAGTATCCTTTGGCCCTGGCGCTTTTAATCTCGAGGGTTCTGGCAGGAGGTGCCACTTTGTTCGCTGATTAGCGGGTTAGAACATGTAGGGCTTGCAGGGCTATTGATACTGAGGGTGAAGTGACTCTGCCCTGCATGACCCAGCAGAGCACTCCTTTCTATATTTCTCTCGCTATAATGGAGCTGTTGGGTAAGAGAGTAGTAAGGGTAATTATAGACAAGTAGGCGGTAATGGAAATGTAATTGCTGTCTTTTTTCTACTTTAAATTCTGTTCACAGCTTTCCTGGGCAATACCACAATACCATTCCCAGTGGGAAGTATACAAAAGGTCAAGACAGATCATTTTTCTTGCAAAGGAAAGGTGTTTAAAGAACATTCCAAAAAAGACTTGTGTGTGTGTGTTTGTTTGTTCTTCTTTTCTCTTTCTACCTCTATTTTCTTTTGTTTCTCTTGCTGCCTCAGTGTCTTTTTTGCCTCAGACTCACAATCACTCTCTCTTTCTCTCTTTCACTCTCGGTCTATCTTTTCTCACACATTCTCACTCCTTCTCACAAGCTCAGTCACACACACACACACACACACATTTTTATCCTCACTGTTCTACATCTACAGACTCTCGTTGCCAGTAAATGAGTGTTTATGTGTGCTCTCAGTGACAATAAACAAGTTGACAGTAACCTCTATCTCAGCGTGGGAACAGCACGACTCCCCTTGCTGCAATTCTTATGAATCATTAAAGGCGGATATAGAAAATGCCTTGCTGGTGGAATAAGGTTGTGCATTTGTGGTTGGAAAGGCAGCTATCAGCCCTATGCTGAACTGCATGGTGATTTGAGTGCTCTGCTGCTGAGAGGAATGAATTCATTCAGAGGCCTGCTGAGAGTCTGAATTGGGGCACTTTGGACGATACAAACTGCGGTGCTGTGAAGCCCCTGACCGGTGTCCGCAGTTATGCTTTATTCCCACTGAGTTTCATTCATTATTCATGATGGTCAGCATGCTAGAGTAGGGCTGCATTCAATTTGCAGAAGGGGTCTGTCACAACAGTATGGCAGATTATTTATTTTTCACATAAGTTTACAGCGTCACCTTGCTGACATGTCTACACTTCTATAATAGGTGGAGACTAACATTGTATGGTTTTGGGGAAGTCAAGTTAAGTCATCTTCATTTATATAGCACTTTTTATAACTGTTGTTGTTACAAAGCAACTTTACAGAATCCAGGGCTGTGCCCCAACTGAGTAAGCCAAGGGTGACAGAGGCAAGGACCTTTCCTTTCTGGAAATGCATGAAAAGCTGTCCACCGTACATCTCAAAATGAGGGTAAGAAATTAGTTCTGTTTTGGACTCACATTGTGCAGACTATGAATTTTAAAAAGCAGTACTATGACTCTGGCAGAATTCGGTATTACAGCATAACTAGAAAGAACAAATCCAAGAGTTTTACAAACATGAGACACTGGCGTCTTCTTACACCACCGTCAACAAACTTGAGGGATCACGTGATGGTGGTGGGCCGGCAGCACCAACATCCCAGTTTACTGTAATTCTCTGTATTTGTGAACCCTTGGATTTGCACCTTAACTAACAGGAAGATTAGTTACTAAACATCTCACTAAACAAGTAGGTTTTTAGTCTGGACTTAAATACTGAGAGTGTGTCTGAGTCCCGGACAGTAACTGGAAAACTGTTCGAGAGATGGGGGTCTTTTAATGAAAATTCTGAACTATTCGGAACTGTTAAAAAGCCAGCATTGGGATTTAAGTGAGCGTGGAGGTTCATAACTGGGGGTAAGCTCAGAGAGATACTCAGGTGTGAGGTTGTTTAGGGCTTTGTGAGTCAGTTGTAAATTTTTATAGTCAGTGCAGAATTTCACAGGAAGCCAGTGATGATATTGGACTAATATGATCAAATTTTCTGGATCTAGTGAGGACTCTTGCTGCTGCATCCTGGACTAACTGGAGTGTATGAAGGCTTTTACTGGAACATCCTGACAGCAGGGCATTACAATAATCTAGTCTTGAGGTGATAAAATAATGCATTAATATTTCTGCGTCATGTAGTGTGAGTGCGCTTCTAAGTTTAGCAGTGGAAGAAGAAGAGTTCACAGTTTTATTCCCAATTTATTCACTATCTAGGACTTACCCCAGACATACAGTTCCACCAACAACCAATCTTCATTAGGCAGGTAGCACCTACGTTATTATCACAAGACAAGGAGAAGAATGGACAAACAGATTCTTTCAGTGACACGCTGTGTTGGACATGAGCTAGCTAAGTAAGCTTTTTGATGTAAAAAATCTTTTTTTGAGAAGTCCAAGTGTTAGAGAGTGACATGCAGCTACAGCCACTAGTTTCAAATAACTGTACCCCAAGTACAAGTTTGGAAAATGCTCAAAATTAGGGGGCCTTTAAACCATTTGGGACAAAAGTATGGACACTATTGCACTACTACCAAAAAACAGTAGTCTCAGTGTCTCAGACTCAGTCACTTTAGTTTCACTGTGATATACACGCTCATACATGGTAGTCTGGTTGACCAAGAGCTCCAACAATGGCGCTCTCTTGGGTGATCAAGCTTTGCTCAGCTGTGGCCAGGGTTATGCATTATTCAGTCATTTGGGGGCTGTCGCTCCTGATATTCTGCCCAAACTGAAGGCTTCACCTGCAGTGCCTGTGTCCAAGGCGCATACGGCAATTTTAAAGAACAGCTGTCCTGGGAGTGTCAAAGCTCTGAAACAGTTGCCCTTGTGTACATCCTTCCACCGAGACCCACAGATCCTTTACCATCTTCATTTCACAGAGAGCATTTCTCTCATACAGCACTGATGAAATGCGCTGGGATAGCACATACTTACTCCATAATATACAGACCTTTCTGTTCTTCAGCGCAATCACACACACTGACAGTTGTTGCCCTGATGAACAATGCTCTATTGCATCCAGAAAATTACTGTTTGTGATGCTCTGCAGATGTCTGAGTCATTAGGACTGAGGTAATTACTGTCACTCATGGCGACAGGGAGAAAACAGGCATTTAGGGAGGTCTATTTACCCAGTGAGTGTACAGATTCAAGGCTTTGACAGCGCTGAAGACTCCAGATCTCTGAATGAATCTGTTAGAATTTCAGTGATGCGATCCTCTGAACATAGGCACTACTGAGTGATAATCTTATTAAAGATTCTGAAATGCATTATTAAAAAAAGGATCAAAAAGATTTTTAAAGAGTTCCCAATAAACAGAATGTAGCAAAAATGCATATTAATTGATGGTCTTTCAGTTTCATCCTGAAAGATACACCAGTCAACTGTCGGAAGATACTGTTCAGGGAACTTTGAACCCACAAGGTATAAACATAATGTTGGGGTTTTCATACTTTGAAAAAATGAAATAAATAAACTAAATAGGCTGAAGACAAGGCAGGTTGTAAAAAGGGAATGTAAGTTACATACTTAAATTGGATCATGGGTTCCAATATGTTTCCTAAGACAGTTAGGACCTTCCTTTAAGGCCCATGCCAGTGACAAAGATGCAAACATGCAAACTGGCAAAAAAATCTTCGCCTATATACCGAGATGGGAATATTTCCATGCTTGCTAAAAAAGTGATCGAGTCATCATGACAGCAGTGTTTTCTTAAATGGAGTGAAAATAATTTGTAGAAACTTTTGCTTTGTCCTGCTGACCCAGTCTCCAGCTCGTAGGCGTCTCAAGTCAGAATGGCATAATTAACCTGGGTGAACACTGCAGCCAGGTGTGAACATGTGTTCCTCTGACTGTGCCTTTGTGCCCACGCTTTTCCAATCTCTTTTATTTATTTATATGCTTTTACAAAAAGCCTGCACCCTCATGGTTTATTCAAAAACAAGCATGTGTTGACCTAACTTTTGCTGGAGGTTTAAAATGTCTGAGTGACCTTGGATTAGTCTGCACTTTTTTATGCTTTAAGGACTTTGTCTCATCGGTTGAAGCAGGTCATGCCAGATGGCAGAGTTTGTCTCTTAAAAAGAAAAGTACCAGAAAGGGTTCTTTGTAGCGATCCCCTGGAAGTGGACGCTTTTTCTTTCAGATGTTTAATGTAGCTGAATTTATGTAAGTCTGAAAACTGCTCTGACACACATTCTATTTCCTGTTTCTCAAATCAGAGCCAAGGAGACCGGGCTTTTGAGAATGAGCTTTTGCACAGACTTGCATTGTTGCCACGTTTTTCTTTTAGAGTGGACATAGTGTGCTGACTCTGACAGATACTAAAATAATTATTTTAGAATGTCAGACACAGTGTCTGCAATGACAATATTACTTTAAACAGCTGTGCATTTAATGCATTTGAGGGTTGATAAGTCTTTAAAATAGTAGATGGTAAAGGAATTCATGAAATCTTTACATGGTGGAGGTTTCTGCTTTAATCCAGATAGAGTGTATACTTGGCTTTAGTTTCTTTAGTTTTTTTTAATGCTAGATGTAGACGTGTTTGTCTCAAGAAACACCAAATATTTTAGGAAGTGAAATGAATGAAGGCTTGTCAAAAATAAGTATTAAATATAAAGGAAGTGTTTAGGGTCAGGCAATATTAATTACACTGTGTGTCTGTCTTAGGATAAATGACACAAGGTTATGCCACAGACTGCTTCTCTGAGCATATCATGAACATTATCAAAACAAAAACATCTCAGAACAACTACATGATTAATTTTAATGAGAGCATCAAAAGAGTTTTTAACCAGAGAACATTGCGTGAAACACTCAAAAAATCTATGACTGGTGCATGTCATGCAGACATGTGCATTGGTGGCAACTTTTCATTAGTATTTTATTAGACATGTCTTATTAAAACTTGGGTCATGACGATTTGAAAACCATGATTGAGTTTGTTCCAGTTGCGCACCTTTACCTTCTAAATTCTAAAGCGTTTCCTCAAATCTTACCACAGTAGCAATAGTTTTAGCCTCTCCCTTGGAGAGTCTTGCAATACTGACTGAGCGACACTCAAGCTCATCAGTGCATCACTTAAAAAACATGCATTCCCAGCATCCATTGTCCAGTCACTACCTCCCCCTTAGTTTTACAGTTGTTTTTGGAAGAAAACTCTTAAAGTGTTTGATGATTGTATAAGTTTGCTACAGTATTCTTCTTGTGGTTTCAGCTTTGCCATATTTAAACCTTTTCTTCACTCCCACACTTCTGTAAATGTGGCTTCTACCAAATAAACAGCGCTGAAAGGTTGTCTTAATGAAGCAGAGTGAAGAAGAGCTGCATGCTTGAAACAAAATGTCCCTTTTTGCAGAGCTTATGCATTAGCAAAGGCACAGCAGCAAGTGAAACATCAAATGTCTGAGGGGAAGCTTTTAAAAAGTGTTTTTTAAATGGCTTGGGCACCCGCTGGTCCGCTTGAGACACACAGCTCACTCCCAAGAGCCTCTGCCTAATTAAAACACACTCCTGGGTTCCAGCTAAGAGATTTGGGCTTGTTCTTATTTTCTCATTGTTCTGCCCCCCCACCCCAACTCATCCAACTCATTCAGTCCACCCCCTCTCAAAGTAAGCTCTAATTCCAAATTAATTATGTCTGGTCTTAAAAGTTTGGTTTTAGGAGTGCACTCCACGTGAATAAGATCAAACAGGAATGGATGAGTGTATGAGAATTTTGGTTTAAGTGATAAACATTGTCTTTAGAAAGTAAAAAGTGACAATGCATTGAAAGGGCCAGCCTTCCTCAAACAGAACTATTACAAGGTCCTAAAGAGGTTATTTATGAAACTTTTGCTCTATAATTTACCACTAGACCATTACCATGGGCTGGTAGGATAATCGCCTACAGACCAACTGGTCCCAGTTTCAAATCCCTCTTCCAGTAACACCACCATTGGGCTCCTGGGCACTGTCCCTGTAATCAGGAATTGGAAGTCACACTTTTTCTCATGCTGTATTGCTTAAGTGTAAGAGCAGACACCTTAGTCACAAAACAGATAACAAAGTGCCTTGATTCTGAGATGGAGCGGCAATCCCATGGCCCTGCAGGGAATGGGCAGATGAGGATTCCTAACCACAAGGCAGATTAGTTTGGCTGGTTTTTAGTGGAGCTTCAGCAGGAAATCACCTTCCTGACCCTTGCAGCCCACGCAATCTCCCCCCAGACTTGACAGCACAATCACCTGGCCTGAACAGGCGGGCATGCATGTGAAGAGGGAGCTTATTCGATCTGTCAGAGTCTCTGAGAATATCTCACCAAGAAGCCCTGCCATATGAACATGGGGCCACTTTTTTTTTTTTTGGTTGAGAGCCGCTTACATGGAAGACCAGCTTTATCTAGCTCCCCAACGTAGCATCCATAGTAACAGGCATCCTTGAAATTACATCTTATTACAGATTATCCCTTTTCTAAAGCAGACCTCCTATTCTCTAACTGATTGATGATGTGACACTATGGGGTGAGTTTAAAGGGGGTGGAGCCTGACCTTTTTTATTAAATGTCTATGCCTTATAGATTTCTGGATCAAAGAAATTCAGGTTAAGAAGCCCCTTTGAAGATTTTCTTCTCGCCCCGCTTTTTTAGAGGTGTAGAAAATGTGCTTTCCCTCTGTTTCTGGCAGACCTTAGCTTCAGGCACCCCACACTTCATCTCAGAATAGAGCAGCAAGGTGCAGTCAGATCCAACCTTCTACTCTACTTCAACCCCACTGAACTTAATAACAGCACAGCTGCAGACCATCATATTCCCACTTACCTGACACCACTGCATTGCCAAAAATGTCTTTCAAGTGCCAGACTCTTTGTGATATGGTAGCTGTCACTCGCAGTCATTGCTCCTCAGGAGAACGCTCACTGTACTGTTGGTGATGTGGTGTCAGCTGTGATTGGGAAGGCTTGGATAAACTGCTGACAGCTGTAAAAGACGCCATCAACTGTCACTCAAAAGAGGATATGAGGGACTATCCCACAGGGAGTGTAATGTATAGAGCATACGCCCGAGTGCCTGCCTGACTATATTATGTACTAATATTAATGCTGCCTATTGTATATAGGTCCCTGCACATGTTATTATAAGGCACTTTCATAAAGATCAACTTCACTTATTATGCAGAACTTTTCAAAAGCAAATTCTACAGAGTTTCTTGTAACAATGACATTGTGAAAAATGATGATTTAGCAGCCAGTTCCAACAAACTTTGACTACATCCTTTAAACCATTCTTCTTTTAATACACAGGAAAAGTGATTATTTTCTTTGTTTTGTAGCTTAAGACAAGTATTCTGGGGCTAATAATTACAAAGAAGGACACTCTTTTTCTCTCCGTATATTCTGTCTGCCAGACTTTGTTCATTTCTTTTAAAGTTTCTTTGCGATGGCATCTTCAGTGCATCAGCTGCAAGGTTCTGTGCTTTCAAAGCAGAAATTCAAAGCCTTGTATTATTTAGCCCTTCGGCGCCGTGCTCTCTGTGTCTACGAGTAGAGTATGTAACATGAACTGTGTGGGGATTTGTTTTTTTTTTTGTGTCTTCTCGCTGAAACTCTTCTTTCTGATCTCATGCTAAATGTTTGCTTTAATTACATTTGCTTAAGTTAGATAAATGTAGGTTGTGGGTTTCTTTTATGGACTAATTTCCTCTGCTCACGTAACCCACAGATTCCATCCTCCTTATGATGTTAGTTCTCCTTCTGTCTGGGTCTCGTTGCTAAGATGCCAGAATTGTAGCTTTTCACACAGTATGCTGGGCCACAGTCAGTACCGGGGGGCTTGTTCTCCCATTACTCTTTCCATCACTCTTTTCCTTTTTCTGCAAGGGCTAATAAAGATATTAAACTAAGTTTACACCCTGTGTTTAGAACATGGTATAATGTAGCAAGCACTTTAATGAGATTCTAATGAAATTTTGCAATAATCTCTCTACACTGTTTTTAAATATATTTCTGCCCAGCATAGTTTCTAGTTCCACCATACAGCTAGGGCTCCTCCAGTGAACAATACTATCAACAATACTTTAATTAGCCATTACATTAAAACTATAGATAGGTGAGGGGAATAACATGGACTATCATGTTACACTGGCACTTGTGCAGGAGTACGACATATTATGCAGCAAGTTAACAGTGAGCTCTTGAAATGCTGAAGGAAAAATAGTAAAGTAAGTCAACTTGGTAAAGAAGGGTAAGGTTTAGTGGGTACATCCTAGTATCCACTGAAGTAATGAGGTTTCTGTAGCTAACTAGTAATAATAAACATCTGGCTAAACAGTTAAAACTGTATAACTCCATGCTTGAATCACTCATGTGTTTCTCCTATTTTATGTATTTTCATTGCATAAAAATAAAATATAGACTCTTCTATGAAGTGCTAGTAGTGTTTAGTTTTTTTTTTAGCAAAATCACATTCATCAGTCTATTTTTTTTCAGATACAGAAAGGCTGAGCTTTTTACAGACTCTGAGTATTAATTGGTGTTTCCAATTGAACCACTGAACCGAACACCTACTCGTTCAGAAAATTATCAGTAAAAATAATATTATGGAGTTAATCATAATTGTTAGAATTTTTATTATTGCAGATAAAAAGGAATTTAGTGGGAGCAACCAGGTGTTTACAGTCTGAAGTTTGCAGTGGAAGCTGTGGTCGCAGCCTCTGTAGTTCAAATACAGCATTGATTGGTCATACAAAGGCTGTAGTGATTTAGAATTATTATGTTACTGATCACTATCACTGGTTAAATTAATGGATTTTGCTTAATATATCAAATTATTTTATTTGTCGTGCTTGCCATTTTTATCATAGAAGGGAGCAGTAAAGGTGTCAGTGTTTAGATTTAAGGTCAGATCAGCATGTTAGCAGTAGCAGTAGTCGTAGTCGTAGTAGTAGTCGTCGATGTTCACCTCCTTTCCCAGCAAAGCATTGCACTGAGCATCACTTTGCTTCCTGCATGCCTCCTATGCATAGTGCACCCTAGTGTCATCTCCCAGTGTCATCTCCCAGTGTCATCTCCCAGTGTCATCTCCCTTGCATGCAAAACTCACACAGATGTGAATTCTTTAATCAAGCTGGTATGTATTAGGGGGCAAATTAAAATAGCACTAATTTCCCCACCCACGATTGCATGTTGACATTATCAAAACTGGTTAAGCAGTGAAAGTCTTTCAACTGATATCACTTGAACTAACAAAAAAAGTAAAAAAAAAAAAAAAAGGTAATTTAAACCTTAAAAAAGGTATTATTTCATGAATTTGTGTTTTCTTCTTTTGAACACAAAATTAAGCACAAAAAAAACTTAAGTCACAATAGTGCTACACATTTGAGGGGGCATAATGTATAATTTAGTTTGTTTGCAAAACTTCAAGTATACTTGAAGTATACTTATTTTTTTTCACCATCCCATTTTTCTCCCATCCTTATGTGCAACCCTACAATCTGTCACCCAGTTGTGCTTTGAATGGAGGCCCTTTACACTGCTTTTTGACTTAGCCATCTTCCTTGCCTTGTCCAAATGGAGTCATGGCTCTTTGATCAGTGGCGTGAAGTTTTTCTTTGCAGAATCACAGCCTGCAGCCAGAGTTGTCCTTCAGCCAGAACTTCCTGTGTGTGTTTATGTCCAGCTAATGACTGTGACATCTACTTCTCTATACAGTTCCAGTAATGCACGAGGACAGCGAGCGCTTATAGTAGTGCTGCAGCAGCAGCTTTCCTCCCATAAACCAACTGCAGTCAATAACTGGACTCAGAGGAAAGTGGTCTGTCATGGGGAACAGCAGTGGGGATGAGCGGCATAAAGCTTTCCGTCTCTCAAGACCTACAAGAAACAAAACCAAACCGCTGTTAATGACTGTCTCTTTTCCAGAAAATACTCTGAAGAGAGCACAGTGGATAGAAATCTTTAGAGGCAGTCAAGCTTGTAAAAGAGCAGTCTGTGGCACATCATGTAAGACTCTAAAAGGGTAAAAAAGTTTTCTTTAGCAAATATAAACTGGTCTTAATGACCATGTCCATGCTCCACAGAACCACTTTTTGCAGCTTCATTTCCTGTTTACTCAGTTACTCCTGGTTACAACATCTAAAGACTCTTCCAGCCCATTACAACACTGGCTCTAATTTGTGTTGCCATGGTGCCATCAGCATCTCCATAAGCTTGTGGAGAAGTCTCCAGATGGCGGAAGACTTTAATCAAATGAAAATCCAATCTGGGGTCACATGCCTTGTCCATGTCTTTCATCTACTTCTAGTCCTCCTCTGAGAGATTGCTGGCCCTCATCTAGACATTCTCATCATTTCCTTCCAGAAGCATTCATCAGTAACTCTTTGCTTTCTCCACACCTGGCCACAGCCTGATGGAGGTCTGGCTGCAACATGAAAGAAAAGATTAAGCAAGTCTTTTTATTGCTAGGGAACCACAGCATATGCGGCACAATGGGTTTTTAAGTATAGCGAAGAACACCCACCTTTCTTTGCACACACTGGATTTTCCCTTCAAACTCACACGCCATAAAGACTGAAATTAATTGAGAAATTTTAATCCTTATTGGAAATTACAGCTTTGCTTTACGACCATATAGTGGGACGTGCATAACTAGTGTGAGCAGACAGCAATAAATTCTCTATTCTGTTCTGTTCTGTACCGTTCTCTTCTCTTCTCTTCTCTTCTCTTCTCTTCTCTTCTCTTCTCTTCTCTTCTTTTCCTTTTTGCTTAAAACATGCTTAAAATACCTCCTTCTAATTAAAAGTCAGATGGTATCAATCTGAGTGTTGGTTCTTCTGAACCTAGAAGCAATTATTAACTTAATTGCAGACAAGCTGTAGTGATTTTTAACCTTTCACATTTTTGCTGACCACCAACACGATTAATCTTCACTACCAAGAAGTAGTACTGCATTGGTCTCAATATATATTCAGGCTACTGCAGCCCATATTAAAGCCAGGATATTGAAATTCTGTTGGGAGAAGATGGACCAGGCTTGCATTAGACATTTGGCAGGCCCCTTGTCCTTGACTGCAGGATTGCAAATGTTTCGGAAGTTTCACTCACAGCTTGCACTCTGCTCAGTGAATGAGAGGTACTGATGATCACAGTAATCCTACAGACACATCCCTTGTCCCATCTTGACATAATATTCTTCAGGACATTCGGTTCAGTGCTAAAATATACACTTTCAATTGGTCTCTGTCTCCTCAGTCTTTTCTCTACATCCAACATAAATTTAGGTATTATATTTCTCAGTGATGGGACACTTTTTATATTTCACTGGTACCATAAGGAAATACAAGAATTTAAAGGAAAGGTTACTTTACTAGTTGTTTTTAATTTTTTTTTTAATCATAGTTCACAACTGTGAAGAGTAGAAAATATGAATACATATTTTATACAGTATGTTTTATTCTTTTATTTGCTCTTCTTGGCCAAAAAGGTTAGTTTTAGTTTGTCTCATTGACTGTCCCTGTGGAGGGGACGGGTGGTACGGCCACTACATCACTATCGGAGGTTCAATACTAACTCTAGTAGAGCTCAGTTTAGTGCATAGATTCTTATTCCCATACAACCCCACATTGTACAGACCTTTGTGCATTAGCCACTACACCTGATTTGACTAATTGATTAATTAAATAATGAGCTCCTGGGGTAAAATGTGTAGAATCTGGACACATACAAAAAATATGCAGAGTGAGGGGTCACTAGAACTGGGACTGGCAGGTTTAGTGAGACCATACATGTTGACTATCATAAAAATTCTAAATCATTCATTCATTCACCCACTTGTCCATTCATTCATTCATTTTTGAGCTAGTTATCCTTTTTAAGATCATGAAAGCGCTATTATCTAACCCAGTACTTCCAGGGCAATAAGTAGAGAAACACCATGGAGAGGTCACCAGTTCTCCACAGGGCAACAGAGAGGAACAAAAAAACACATCATAAGCAAGTACCAGCCTTGCACAGGCTACACTTACAATTCATTATATATACTGAAATCCTGTAATTTGCTTTGGAAGTAGCTTTGGCTTTTCCATATCCAATGCTAAAATAATCCAAAATTCTCATTTCAAATGTTCAGTATTTATTAGTATTAATCTAAGAGTGGTGCATATTCTATACATTTTTAAGAACAAAATGTTTTAATGATGCCACATTTCACAAAGGTATTTATTAATATTAATAATGTGAAATTAGTTTTCTTTCTGTCCATTCTAATGTCTTGTCTTTCTCTCATTTTCTCTCTCCGGTGCAAAAAATGGGCATTGAATGAATTTGAGTCAAAAGTTTTACAAAAAGTCTGCATGTCTTAGTTTACTTACTTTGGGCACTTACAGTGTTAATGAAGTAAACTACAGTTTTTGTTTGAAAAGAAAAGTACTTAAACTATACTGCTGGCATTTTTCGAGCAGCATAAAAACTTACAAACAGAGTGTCTCACACTGCTGCTCACTTGCTCACCGCCCTCAGGATTCCTGTGGGACGGTAAAGCCCCAGCTGGGCGTGCTGTATAATTTGAGTGAACTTTAGTTTAATCAGATTGCCTATAATGTGCATTAATTGACTCTGCCATGGTTGCTGATGCAGTCTTGCATTTAATCAGAAACTCCTCTCGTGCATGGATCTTCCTCTCCTGGTCCAGTGAGAGCAGCTGTGACTGTTTAGCTTGCTGTTTGATTTTCATTATTTGTCTCATATGTTTTTACAATCGTGTTTAGACTTTTGTGTTTGTTTGTTGTTTATACTGGTTGATTATAATTGCAAATGCAGCAACTACTAGAAATTTAAGCTAAATGAAAGAAAATGATTTAATGTAGAACAATAAAGCATTAGCTCACTGTGGTGAAGTAGACATTTTTCACAACTTTTGCTTAGCTAGAAAAATACAGATATTCTGTTTAAATGCTATGCAATTAGTTGCATAAGTTTTAGTAATCATTTGATGTATTGTTTTTTTATTTTCATTGAATTTGGTTCTCTCAGAAGGAAAGGTCTGTGAGCATTTCCCTCACACCATATGAAGTTTGAAACAGCATGAGTTTGACTCACCTGCTCTTCAGCGTTTCAGTCACTGAGTGTGCTAAAACAAATGTTAATCCCTGGAGGAAATATGAGGGATGTCATGACCCTACAATGCAGTTCTCTATTGATTGGATCAGTTGCCTTTTTAGTGGCAGCATTTCTCAAAAAACAGAAAGTATCACTGGTTAATTTACAATATGCTGTTAATGCAACTGATGTAAAAGTGCCCAATAATGTGATTATAGGATATTTTTGGTATATGGACTATTTTCAACCCACGTTGTCAGCCTAACATGCTGGTATAACTGTTGTGGCAAGAATAGTCCACCTGAAAAAAAATCTGGACCTATGGTCTTATAGGGATCGCTACACTGAGTAATTGAATGGCTATAAAGAGCACCTCTGTGAGACATGTACCTCATAAAATGGTCAGTGAATGTACAAAGCAGGTGAACCTAATAAACAACTAAATGCTATTGTCTTTTTCTAAAAATGGCAAGGAAAACTTCATGAGAACGTTCGAGCAAGGCAAATCAAAGACCTTTTTCTTTAATGGCGTGGAAGCGCATGTTTTTTAACCGTTTCTTGTGTGATCTAAAACAGTTGTGTGCACTGCGACGAGAGGAATGGCAAAATCCAAAAACAGTTTCTCATAATTGTGAGCTGCTGCAAATGTTTTTCGAGCTCCTGCACCTGCTTCCATTCACAGGTGATTACTGACCCATTCATGAGCTGAATCAGGTGGGCTGTAGGGGAGAAACAGTACAGCACTGCAGCCCTCTAGGGTTCAGAGTGAACAACAATCAAACAGAAGAGGCAGCTAGTTTGGCAGTCAGTCAAGTAATCAGTCGCATGCAGTAAACATTAAGGATGTAAAAAAACAGGAGCATAAAGGTTCCTATGTATAATTTAATGTCTGAAACAAGATCATATGCTTGAAACACTGCTATGGGCCAAATCTAAGCTTACATGCATACATAGACTGTGAGAGGAGTGACAATTAACAGTGCACTCGGGTCACAGTGATGCATGATCAGACTCCACCAGGATCTGAACTGCTTTTTGTTTTCTTTTGCAGTTGGCTGGTTTATTATTTTAATTGTAGCTGATCTGTTTTTAATCCGTTTTGTAATTTAATGACCTAAATCTGTAATGCTGCAGATAGAGGTGAATACAGTTTCACTGCATGCAAATGCAGTTGCTTTCTTCTGTCTTCTTCTTCTTTCGGCTGCTCCATTTTAGAAGTGGCCACAGCAGATCAACCATTTCCCTTTCTTCCTGTCCTCTGCATCTTCCTCATGCAAACCAACCACCTGCATGTCCTCTCTTACCACTGTAAACAGTAGAATATGATCAGTATTGCCAGTCGCTTCAGGCTTTCAGTGTGCTTTTGACCTTTTGGTGACTTCATTTGAATCTTGCAACTTCTAAAAAGGTTTGACTCACTAGAAAGTGAATCAAATCATTCATTGCAATGTATTTTATCTGTATATTTATCCCATGCACTTTGAGCTTCAGGTTAATAAATTATAAACATTGGCCAAAATTATGCATTCCTACTTAATAGTGTCACTTCCTGTAACAACATATTTACCCTCTTTCCTTAAAACCTGTCAGAGTGGAAGAGGTTTATGAAGAAGTCGTGTACAAAATGTAGGGTTTGTCATTTCTGGTGCTTGTTTTTTAAATGAATCATTTTTCATTATTAATAATAATAAAAATATTCACTCTTTAAGCATGTCCAAAACTAAATAAACAGGCGTGTTGGAACAGTAAGGACAGTAGGTTGCAGTATGTTTATCCCTGTCAAATATAAATAAACACACATAAGTTTAATTATGTTTTTCATTGAATTTTTTTTTTGTTTGAATTGCTTAAATGGACACACTCCCCCTGCAGGCAAGCTAAGTCTTCAGCAGTGCTGATTAATGCAGTAGGGTGGACAGGACTGTGAGAACCATTTTGGTCGCTTATCCATCACTACATTCTGAACTGTGGCTTTGGATCCGGCCAGAGGAAGGTGTATACAAAAGACTTTTTTTTGTGTATTTATGCAGGTGTGGCAGTGTGTGTGTGTGTGTGTGTATGTGCATATTACCAGTGTGATCCTTCATTACTACTGAAGATTGTAATGCCCAGGCAGGGTGAGAGTGTATGTGTGTGTCAGACCCAAATATCGACTGGTTAAAAGAACGATCAGTTTTAATCCCAAACTCTCTGCAGCCCTCATCATTAGTCACCAATGAGGCCTAATTACCCCATTTTTTAGAGTAGCATTTTTTCCCTGCCAACAGCGACTGTGTTAATAGATATTACTGAAAATTCTGCTTGTAAATTAGAGATTGACCGTGTTTTTTTCAACTTTTTCAGTTATATTGCAAAATAGGGCTGCATTATATAGACAAATGTTCTGATATGATTCTTTTACTACATATGGTTAGTTCATTACCATCATTTTTTTGTTAAATAAAGAGAACGTTCAGGTGTCTCTCTCTCACATACACAAATACACACACACACATACACACATGCACACTTTCCAGTTAATAAACTGATATGGTTAAAAATAGCCTTTTTATTACTGTGACCAAAACAATGTACTTCTGTTTAAGTATTGGTAAACCTTTATTTTACTCACAGGAACGCTCACCTGGAACTGTGGTGGGTCAATATGCTCACAAGAGAATAAAGTGAAGACTGTGATCAGTTAAGAACTTTTCATGTTGCAGGCTACTGCTATATGAAGGCTGCGTAATATCAAAGTAACTACATATAGACTTATACAGCTTATGACACTGATTCAGTAAATTAAATTCACTCATTTGAAGTGGTGAAAATGAGGAAAAGGAGGAAGAAACAGCCAAAGTGAACTACAGGAAAGAGAGGCTGAGATGAGTGGTAGGAGCAATAGAGCAGAAGATTGAGATATTCTGAAGAAGGTCAGCTCCTTTTTGCTAGGTTGTCATAGCAACCAGCAACCATACTTCTCCTCCTTTACCCCTGAAAGTATGATGAGTTGAAAATGAGAGAGATGAGAAAGGAAACACTCAGAGTGTTACTTCGACTGGAAGGCACTGAGAGGAAAGACTGCAGCAGACAGTGGAAAGTGCTAATTGCCTCTCTTTTATAGGAAGCAGCAAGGTCTGCACTGGCTTGTACTCCCTGTGGTCCACTGCCTACACACACACACACATACACACATGCGCACACACCACCAGAAAAACTCTAAAGGATGTGTGGCTTTTTAGTATATCCATCATATAGATCTCACCAATCAGGACAGGATCTTCTTCTTTCGGCTGCTCCCGTTTAGGAGTCGCCACAGGATCAACAGTCTCCATTTCTCCCAGTCCTCTGCATCTTCCTCCTCTAAACCAACTGCCTGCATGTACTCTCTCACCGCATCCAAAAACCTCTTTGACCGTCCTCTTTTCCTCTTTCCTGGCAACTACATCTTCAATATTGTTCTCCCAATATATTCCTCATCTCTCCTCTGGACATGTCCAGACAAATGCAAGCTTGCTTCTCTAACTTTGTCTCCAAAACATCCAACCTGAGCTGTCCCACTAATATGCTCATTTTTAACCCTGACCATCCTCGTCACACCCAACAAAAATCTTAGCATCTTTAACTCTGGCAAGCTCTGTTTCCTGTCTTTAAGTCATAGCACAACTGGTCTCACTACCATCACATTACCCTTCCTTTCACTCTTGCTGGTACCGGTCTGTCACAGATCACTCCAGCCACTCTTCTCCATTTTCCTTCCCTTCGTTCACACTCATGTATTCTGTCTTTGTCCTACTCACTTTCAATCCTCTCCTCTCTAGAGCAGATCTCCATCTCTGCAGGTTCTCCTCAAGCTGCTCACTACTCTCACTGCAGATCACAATATCATCAGCAAACGTCATCGTCCATGGGACTCCTGCCTAACCTTGTCCATCAACCTGTCCATTAAAAAGTGAAAGTGACAATCCTTGTCATTGCGAGGTCACAGCACTGCACACCATGAACCACAACGAAATTGGACCTCTGCATTTAACCCATGCACACTCAAACCCGTGCAGCAGTGGGCAGCTATTGAAAGCGCCCGGGGAGCAGTGACGGGGACGGCACCTTGCTCAAGGGTACCTCAGGGCAACCTATCTTGAACCCCTGATCCTCCGATCATGCGTCTAACGCCCTAACCACTAGGCCACCACTGCCTAGTGGTGCATCCATCCAAATGCATCCATTGCTCCTACTGCAGATCTCACCAGTGTTACATTGCCCTCATACATATCCTGTACTACTCTGACATACTTCTCTGCCATACAACTTCCTCATACAAAACCACAGCTCCTTTCTAAGCACCCTGTCATATACTTTCTCCAGGTCCAAAAAGGCACAATCCTTCTGACCTTCTCTGTACTTCTCCATCAACGCTCTCAGAGCAAACATTGCATCTGTTGTGTTCTATCTGCTGCTCAATAATCATAACCTCTTTTCTTAACCTAGCTTCCACTACTCTTTCCCATAACTTCATGCTGTGGTTTATCATCCTTATTCTAAAAAATCAGTACTAGTACACTTCCTCTCCACTCCTCAGGCATTCTCTCACTTTCTCACTTTTTTGAAAACTCTACTGCCATCTCTCCTAAATACCTCCATGTTTCCACAGGTATATCATCTGAACCAACGGCCTTTCCATTCTTCATCCTTTTCATCGCCAATCAGGATTGGATGACTGGTCAAATGTATAGGTCACTTAAGCATTTCTCTTCAATATTTCTCTTCAGGGATCATTTTAAAGCGATACATTAAATTAGAAATGTATTTATGTCAAAATTGCTGAAATATAGACAGAGGGCCTACAGGTCAGTTTAAATAGATTTATTTCAATTTCCACTTTTAGCTTATAGCTGAATTAAAATACACGGAAAACCTTAGGCCAATTTTATTTGCAAGGGATCGCAGGTGTACTTGGCTCCTGTCATTGTGAGCCTTAGTCCAGCACAGTTTCTCATGTAAACACATTTTCTGTTTAATGTCAAGGATGTTAGCAAAAGCATATGAAATGATCCCAACTGTTATTGAAAGTCATCCAAAATCACAAGCTCATAATAATCATTGATTCAAACAGCTGTTCGTTCTGTTCAAACAGCATTTGTTGCCTAGCCTTCTAGTTGCTGACAAAATCAAAGCTGAACAGCAGTAAGGCACCAGGTGTGGTAGGTGTGCTTGGACTCATCTGTACTGCTGTTCTTGTCTCTATACACTGAAAGACAGCTTATTAAACCAGCTCCTTGACATACGAATACAGGCCACCTACAACCAGTCTCCCACAGTATTCAGAATGGAATACGCTGAAACTCACAGAACTAGGCTAGAGCAGTTGGCTTTCAGCTCCTGAGACTACCCATTCTTCTAGCCTTCATCTTTTTCTGGTAAAGGAGTAAGTGTGGGCTAGCACTAACAAGGACTGTCAAGGATTTGAGTAGAGCAACTGGCTGTCCTCATGTTTAAGCAGCACCACACCCATATAGGGAAGATGTGTATTTGTGCCAGGATGCTCCAGTAGGGAAAGTGGAGGAGGACTGGGCATAAGTGGTGGCTGTGATTCTTGTGTGTCAGACTTGTGCGGAAAACAGATACAAAAACTGGGTCACACTGCCTAAGTGATGCCTGCTTTCCCCTGTCTCCCCCAACCTAGCATGCAATGGTAGAGAGCTACACTATAACTCTCTCTCTTTCTCTGTCTCTGTCTCTCTCTCTCTCTCTCTCTCTCTCTCTCTCTCTCTCTCTCTCTCTCTCTCTCTCTACTCATCCCCTTGACTGTAATAAGTCTAGAATATATACTTAAAATACAAAAAAATGCAAATAGGGAATTCATTATGAAAAAGTAATACAATTAAAACTAGAACATGTAATGATGGGATGACAGCTTCTTGTTAATATGCAGTTTATGCAGTTGCATTGGGTGGGTTGCAGAACTAATCACAAAAATCACATTGAATGTCAATTAAAGTATTTTGTTTCATTTCAGCTACTGAAAGTCTGCCCACACACACACACACACATACACATCAGGATCTCACATTTCGCTACTCTGTAACTGATTGCACTTTTATGCTTCAGTATTTTGAGGAAAACAAATGGAAGAACATTCACACTATTGTTCCTGAAGTTTGGTTGACATTGTTGGTGACTGTTGTTGGTTAGTAGGTAAATGAGACATCCATACAGGCTTGATGAGCGTTTATTGTTTCGGACATGTTTCACTGAGACAGGGAAACCAGTCCATACAGCACCTACGATACGCTGCTGTCGTATAGTAGATTGGCTGAAATGTATATTTTTGGCAAAGGTTTTCAGGTGTTTTACAAATATATGTCAAATTTGTGACCTGTATTATATTTCTTCTGTGTATAATGTTTAATCTTCATGAAACTTGACTTCTCCCTCTCGCTCTGTCTGACTCCTCACAGATGACGGGAAGCTTTCTCTGGATGAGTTCCAGGCATTCTTCTCTGATGGGACGTTGAATGAGGAGGAGCTGGAGAAGCTGTTCCACACCATTGACTCTGATAACACCAGGTGAGGTCCTGCTCAGCCAGAGCTCACAGTGACCTTGCAGTCAGGGTGTCAGAGGCAGAGTTTCCCACCTATAGTAGTGAGAGGGATGGAGGGAGGCACAGTGATAGCTAGAAAAAGCAGTTAATAAGCAGAAATGGGATTAAAGGATAAATAAGAGAGAGCCTGAAGCGAGGAAGAGAAAGAGGAAAGTGTGAGATGTTTCCAGAACAATTCTGTCAGCAGCTCCCTCTTCTTGTTTGTCTCTCTTCTCTCTCTCTCTCTCTCTCTCTCTCTCTCTCTCTCTCTCTCTCTCTCTCTGTCTCTTATACACAGCTCTCACACCCCCATACTTTCTTCCAGTTTTTCTCCTGCCCCCTTTCTTCTACCCCTCCTTCTCGATCTCTTATATTTTCTCTCCTTCTCTCCCTGCCCCCTTTCTTCTACCTCTACCCTCCCTCTCTCCCTCTCTCTCTCTCTCTCTCTCTTAATTTTTTTCTTCTCTCCTTCCACTGTTTCTTATTTTACATTTCTTTTTCTTTTTCTCTTCTACCCCTCTCTTTTCGCTCTTTTCCATCTTCCATCTCTTTTTCTACCTTTTTCTTTCCTTCTGTGCCTCTCCCTTTCTATCCCTTTCTCATTGTATTGCCCAGACTCTGAATCCCGTTAAGCATGTGTGCTTGTGTGTGTACATTATGTATGTGCCATGTTCCATATCTGGACCTTGACTGTCACAGCTTGTGTGTGTGTGTGTGTGTGTGTGTGTGTGTGTGTGTGTGTGTGTGTGTGTGTGTGTCTCTGGAGGTCGCTCCCGCTCCACTGTGTGCATTGTCTTTAATCACATTTCAGAATGAATTATGTAAAAAAACCTCTCTCTCTGCTCACCAAGCCAAGTGTATAAATAATAAACCACCAGATCCCACAGCTGACCAGCACATGGAGAATGAGAGACAAGGAAAAAGGAAAAAGAGAAGAAGGAGATAAAGGTATAGAGAGAAGGATGGCAGTGTGAGATGTGTGGGGGAGGGCTGAGGAGAACAGCGTTGACAAGCAGGGAGTAGAAGAGCAGGAAAGAGAAAGAGGAGGAGGAGGAGGAGGACGACGAAGGGAGAGACAGAGATAGAAGCAGAAGAGCTTCAAATGGAGAAAGAGGAAGAGATCACTGCAGAATGTCATTCACTCTGCGGCTCCTTCCATCTCCTCCTGTATGGTTCCGCTTTTAACATGTTGAGATTTTTCTGCCTGTCTGGTCTGAGATTTTTCTCGGATCTCACTCTCACTTCATTGATATCTCCTCCACTTCATAAGCTCTCACTATGTCTGGGTTTAGACACAAGAGTGAAAAGCTTCAGAGGTGGAAAAAAAAATGATTTCTTCAGATTTGCCTTTCTTTCATTTTCTTCATATCAGCTTAGATACATGTCAAACTGTGTCGTACACAAATGGGCTCCAAATGCTGCAGAGAAATGATCTGCTAGATGTAAAATCAGAAGCCTCATATCACATGTATGGAGAGGTGGCAGCTCGGATTGCTGGTCGAACTATAACCCATCACACAGTCTGACTCATTTTCAGAGTAAATACTTGATTCAGTTTTAACGCCTTGAATAATATGTGCACCCGAATCCCACTGTTATAACTAGGAGTTTATGAACACATTCACATCAACACCTTTGTTCTTGGTAATGCTCTCGTGCAGTACCTGCTAGGCACACAATAGTTAATTGTTAGATGAATAAGTTATCACCCATAAAAGCTATTCTGACTGTTATGTTCATCATTTTTACTGTCTGTGTGGCACTTTCCACACTTTTCCCTGTTTTGCATGTGCCATTAGTGATTCAGCAGATGCAGCAGTTTCAGCAAAGAGAAAATATTTCTTTTTCTTTTTGTAGAATCTGCAGCTCTGTTGTTTGTTAGTTTTTTTTCTTCTTTGATCTAGCATGTCCTTTTGGCATCCAATCAGATGCTGAAGGCTGGTCATGAATATGCATTACCTTATTAACATGTCACCTCTGAGTGGCTTTTTCAGAGGCCAGTGTAAAAAGACTGCAGTGGAAAGGAGAGACTTCCTGAATTTATGTGTATGATTTAAAATACCCTGGCGCAAATCTTTATAGTGAGTAGGGGTTTTATAAATCTGGCCCATTGTCCAGTCAATGAATGAATTACTTTTCAGCATTTGTGTATTTGCCATAATTCATTATAACTGGAGATTACTTGTGATCCAATAGTGATGCACAATATATCGTCTGATAATCATTATTGCAATTACTCTCTGCAGTACTGACATCCCTGCTGAGTGCAAGAGTGTTTTGACCTGTTTATTGTCATGAAATTTGCCCTTTAATATATCAAAAGCAATTTAATTTGCAATGAGTTGCAGTATAAGCGCAATATTGATATTATGTCCATATCACGCAGCCCTACCCGAGGTTGTGTGAATTTAATCTGCTTGACATTGTGCATGCCGTCTCCATAAAAACCTCACTTTAATTCAAATTTCTTTATAGTCATGTATAAAGGGTGGAGGCGGTCTAGTGCCCTATGGACCAAGAGGTCGCAGGTTTGAATCCTACCTTCAGCATTACCACCATTGGGTTCAGGGGCAAGACCCTTAACCCGGAGTTGCTCCAGGGGGACTGTTCCTGTAATCAGGAATTGAAAGTTGCTCTTGATAAGAGTGTCCGCTAAATGCCATAAATATAAATTATTTAAATAAATGTTAATTTGAATTAAAAATTAATGATTTTTTAATAAAATGAAATTCTCAGGCTATTAAAAAACAACTTAATTGTGAAGTTTTCTCTTGTTTATATTGCAGTACGTTGTAAATCATTTCTTCAGACAAGTTTGGATGTTTTTTATGATAAATTGAATAATTCCCCACCAAAAATTCCAGTCTAGTTATTATGCATCTGAGAATGCAGGGGCTCAGAGAACTGATAATACTCAGCTTGCTTGTCCAACTTAGTGCTAATGTGGAACAGGAGAGGGTATAAATCTGAAGGATTGGGACAAGGCCCTTGACACCTTTTCCAGTTTCCACAGAGGAACAAAGCCTGTCTCTCTGCTTTCTTTAACTGTAGTCCACTGGTAGACTATGCATCGGGAGAGGAAATATCATCTTCAAGCGTTCTGGAGAAAAGAGGTTCCTCAGAAAAAAGTGGGCCATGAGGGCTGTGGGGTTTATTAGGCCGGGTCACTGTCAGTCTCCATCTACCACCTGCAAATGTCACTTATTTTCTGATGCTCTTTTTTGTGTGGAGATGTCCTTTGCACCTTGTTGGTGATGAAACCTCTATTTAAAGTCATGAGAGAAAAGAAAAGAATCTCAAGATCAAAAAGATGATGGAAAGATAGAGAAAAAGAAAGAGAAACTGGCAGACATGAAAGAGGAAGGGGATGGACGGGAGGCAGGCCAGCTGAATTGCTGTCCTCTAAAGTCTTCATTAGCTCTGCTCTTTTCATGATCTTCTCTCCTCTCCTGCCCCCCTCTCTTCCACTTTCAACCTCTTTTGTCCTGCCAGGTCCTCAGACATACTGTTTAACACATCAAGCTCGTTATGTGACGGCCACTTGTGTTTGATGCAGGAGAATACTACCGTAAATTAGCATCTGCCTAACATTGCTAAGGCTTAGCAATTTGGAGGAATTATTATATTTTGGGACTTTTTCAGAGCAATAAGAAATATGCTTTCTTTAAATATTAAGCCAAAAATACTAGCGTGTCCATTTTTGGCTTGTGGCTTGAAAACTGATTGCAAGGTGCCAAACTGCCAATCTACAACCTCCTCATTATAGTGGTTGCATTTTTGCATTTTTTTCTGTATTATGCTTGTTATGACCACTTGAATAATCTCGGATGTATATGAAACTGATGCTGTAAAAGTGTGATTTTGAATATATAAATATGAAATAATTTTTTGCCCACACCCTTGACCTTTGTCATTTTTTCTCAGGTCCACTTTTGACATTTGTCACTAATTCCTAAGGATGAAACAGGCTGTTACTATTAATGCAAATTATAAAGCTAACGTGTGTAAAAGACCTCTCCTCTGATTGGCTGCTTTGTATTGTTTCTTCCTAAGATAGCAGTTTGAAATAAATCACTCAAACATAACAGACAAGAGAAACATCTGCATTTTCATGGTCTTTGGCTTTGGCTTTACAGCCAGTCTCCAATCACACTACAGACAGAAATTCTAAAATCAATGCTGTTCAACTGCCACTTTTACACACACCCATATGTGGAGGTTGGCATTTACTGTAGCTTACTAATGTGATATTTATTACTTCTTCAAGGCACCATGTTTCAACTTTTATTGGTATGATCAAAAAAGTTTGTACCACAGACATACAGCACATGCACACACACACACGCTAAAAAAACACACTATCATCCATCAGCATTGCCATCAATAAGTCACTTTTCTTGTGTCGTTCTTTGGGTAGGTAATTGATTTACTCTGATTTACATAGCAGGCCATTGCTCTTCCATTGCAGGCTGATTTATTGACTGTGTGCACTTGAGGAGACTTTTGTGTAGTTCAGCATTCACATCAATTCCCACCACATTCAGCTGCGTTTTTTACTGCATATCGCTTGGACATGTTTAAAAGTAATCACTTAAGTCCTGGTGCCCATGGAGCATTTTAGTAATGGGTAGGAATGGATTATTGGATTATAGTACAGGTGTGTGTTTTTGTGTTTGTGTGTGTGTGTGTGTGTGCGTGTGTGTGACCATCTAAAATATCTATTTTAGGGTCTTTATCCTAATTAGAAAGAAGCTTGTATAATGGATCTGCATGTTTGAATTTTCCTTTGTTTCTTATCCCTCTCTGCTCCTGCCTCTCCTTCTCTCCCTCCATACGCTGCCCACTTTTCCTGTGATGTGTTAGTAATGTTGACACTAAGGAACTATGTGGTGAGTATCATGTGTGTGCGTGTGTGTGTGTGTACGCGTGTTTGTGTATGTGTCTGTGTGTCTGTGTTGGAGTGCATGTAGACATACAGATTTTTGCATGAGAATGGTGATGAATTTCATCATTATTGCATCCAACTCTATTCTATTCTCTTGTGTGAGAGTGACAGCAGCGTAAATCCATCCCAACGTTTTGTGTCTCATAATAACAAGTGGTAGAAAAACAACACGGTAAAGGTTAGTTGCCATATCTGGGGCTGTTTAGGTTAACCCTTGGAAACTGGGGTTATGTAGACTAATAAAGAAATCATTTAACCCCTTAAACTCTTTTACATTTATTTCAAAATGATATGTAGTAATTACAGTTAGTTTAGGTTTTTAGGACTGGGATCTATTGTTTTTTTCCCTAAAAATTTCCCCTTTTGTATATGATGTGACATTCCAGTTCAGGTGGGTGAGTCACAGAAACAAGGTGGAAAATTGACTATAAAACCATATTTTTCTTACATAATAATATTGGGCATGAGGTCTTTTCATACTGAGCCATTGTTTTGACCTATGAAATTTTTTTTAAACATTAAAACTTTGTCTTGTTGCAATTGTTTGAAAAGAAAATAGGGTGAAACAATACAGATCAAGTGTTTTTCTTTTTTCAGAGCTAAAAGAAAAAGTGTCAAACTCTGAATCCCACCCATTAAAAATAGTGTTGACAAAATTCAGACTCACTGAAAAGAGCTTTATGATTCAAACGAAAACTGTACCAGACATACTGAAAGTGAAAGTCATTCTTTACTACATGTGGTTTTAAATGAAAATTACAATATTTGTCAATCCTTTTTCTTTCTTCACATTTTTTTTTTTTGAGGTATTGTGAAATACACACAGACACACACATCAGCTGAACCTTCAATGGGGTGGTGGTCTAGCAGTAGGATACTTGTCTATGGACCTATGGCTCAAGAGGTCCCAGGTTCAAATTCCGCCTCTGGCACTACCACCACTGGGTCCCTGAGCAAGACCCTTAACCCTGAGTTGCTCAAGGGGGACTGTCAAGGTGTCCCTGTAATCAGGACATGGAAGTCCAACTGGATAAGTGCGTCTGCTAAATGCCGTAAATGTAAATGTAACCTGCGTTAGCAGTGGAGTTAGTGATTTATTGAAAAATTGTGTGCGTTGAAAGAGTCTCATAATACTGATTGAATTATTTTATGATGAATGTAAATTATGCTTGAAATTTAAAGTGTTTTGTTTAAAAGCCATTTGAACAGTATGTGAGCGAAAGGGCTACAGCTGTGGATTCTATCAGCGTTCAGCGAGCAAACAGCTGATCTTTGTGCCATTCATAAATTTTAACAACACATATTAACGCCTGGCATTTTATTATACTTTAATTTGTCACCTCTTATTAAAGCAGAAGGCTGTTGTTGGACAAGTGTTACAATTTTATCACAGTTTAGGATTTCTTTAAGAGGATCTGCCTCAGATGGTTGCCATGGTAAAATCACTTGTCCCGCATGGCTTGTTATGTTAATGAGAGTGAGAATCTGCATGCAGCTACCTTCTTGCTCTGAGACTTTATGGGGTTAATCAATTTAGCTAGATTATGAATTCATGGTTTGCTTTCCCTTGTTGTGTGTGTGTGTGTGTGTGTGTGTGTGTGTATGTGTGTGTGTGTGTGTATGTGTCCGTGTGTGCGTGCATTTCCATGTGTGACATGTTTAATTGCCTCTTCCCTTCCCTGTGCTGCTCTATTACTCAGACTACTTTGTCAAACACATGGGGGAGTATGAAGGTGTGCTGGCATCTCTGGAGACACTCAACCTTTCAATCCTCAAAGCCATGGACTTCACTAAGAAGGTTAGTGTAGTGTGTGTCTTACATACACACACACAAACACATACACACAAACACACACACACACACACACACACACACACACACACACACACACGCACAGCACACACACACACAAACACACACACCTCATTTTGCGGTATGTGCATTAATTCACTGTTGCCTTCACCTAAATCTCTGGAGGTCAGTATTCTTCAAGGCTTTTTTGGTGCTTTGCTTCCTTTGTTCAGTAATGAAAGTCAACAAGTTTCGTTGACTGCCCCAGTGGAATACGCTGGTGTCCAAAATTAAAATTTACAGTCCTAACAGGATTCAGTCTCTGATAAGCCAGTGTTAATAGAAGTCTCTAAAGACAGAAATATTATTCTCCCCTCAAGTATTGGAGACTTCATGAGGAGAAAAGTGACATTTGTGCTGGAGTCTACATTTACCACTATCATAAGAATGTTTTATATCATGGACACTGGCCAACTTAATTTTTCATTTCAAACTGCCCCTAACTTCACCCAGAAACGTCCCAACTGGGAAATGATCCCAGAACCCTCTCGCTGAGGTGAGGTGGCTTTGCGCTGTGATAGGGCATGATTTGTCCTGTTTAACTGGTTTTAATGCAGGGTCATAAAATGCTGAATAAAAATTCATTTGAATTATTTGTTTTGGTGTTTAAATGTGACATTATTTCTTTTTGTTTTCATTCACATATTTTTGCCATATCACCCTCCTCTACTACAGCAGCACATGCATGTTAACATTGCAGCTGCTGCCACTCTGCTAAATATAACATTTCAAAGCTGTGCTTGTTTATTCTGTTTGGTTCTTGCTGCTCATTAGCGCTCGGTCTGACAGCATTGCACACGGCTATGCTTCAGCCACTCTACAGTACAGGAAACAAACACTTCCTCTTCCACATTTCAGAGTGAAACGTTTGATGTATAGGCCATATTGACAGGCTTTTATTTCTCTTTAATTGAACTTTTACCATTCTATTCTAGTTCTGTCCTCTCTCTCACCCTGACTCTCTCTATCTATTTCATTCTCCCTCTCAGACTCTCACTTTGCTTCTTTCATTTTGATTTTCCCCTACAACATCTGTCGTCCTTACTCTGACTGTCATATACAATCCCTTTGTCTCTCTCCTAAGACATGGACATGGAAACTCTCCCTGTCTCTCTCTCTCTCTCTCTCTCTCTCTCTCTCTCTCTCTCTCTCTCACTTCCTTACTCTCATCTCTGTATTTGACAGTTCTTGCTGTTTGTTTGATAGATCATGTGGAGCTACAAGTTATTACTGCAGGTTAGAGCTTCTTAAGGACCACAGTGCTCCAGGGCTTTAAAATATCCTTCCAAATACAAACTGAGTTTACCCTTTAAATATTTATGATCCATTTAGGGTGCAGTGCTGTATGTATGTGTGTGTGTGTGTGTGTGTGTGTGTGTGTGTGTGTGTGTGTGTGTGTGCGCTTGCTCATTGTGGATGTATGCTCTGTTGCGGTGGCCTCTGGGACCAGGCGCAGGTCCGTTCTAATGAAAAAATGCTTCTGTTTAATTGCGACTTAAAGGACTACAAACAAGGACAATATCTGTGATTTAGAACAGCTATTATTTTACCCTCCTGTTTAGTGATCTACTCTCATATCCTTCCCACTTTGTCGAATAAATCACTCTCTTTCTCTTTTCTCCCACCCATTTTGTTTTCTGTCTGTCTTTTCGTCAGCCACAGCTGTGCTTGTTCCTTCTTCATCACCTGCAATGACAACACTGTTCAGTTCTAATGTTTTCCTCCAGAGAAAGTGCAGAAGCTTGCTAAAAAAAGCCAGGGGGGAAAAGAATGCAGCATTTTTTTCTTTTGTTTCCATTTTCCAAATGTGAATGTCTCCAATTCAGCCCACTAACACACTTCAACACACAAACACATGTGCAGCATCAATGGGGATTTGAGCTCGTTATCTCACATTGACAGAGCCAAACTTAAGACTCTAACTTACAGCTTTTAAGACAACTGAGAGGTACTCTATTCAACTGAGAAGATTGTAAGAATGAGATAAAATGATCAGCTGATGATTTCCAGTTTCTTAGGAATGTGCCAATTCTTGTGATTTCCCACTTCACAGTTGTGATTGTTAGCCACATAGCTTATGTCCACTATGTACATATGGAACAGACTTCTGTGTGAAATATGTTGCTTATTCTGACAATTGGTACAGCTCTCTCTTTTCAATTCCACAACGCCACAGCTTATGTAACAGGCTGCCAGTAATTATTAATGTAAATGTGATATTTTCATACAACTCATGAAATATGCATGCCTTGGCAGGCTTGTCATCATTTAGCAGGCTTACTCTGCTTGTAGACTATTGTACGGGGTGTGATTATGTGACAGAGATAAACACCATTATGTGGTAATCATTAGGATTTTCCTTTTATTTTATATTAAAATGCATAAAATCAACATGGCAATTTTACAGATTATATATTTATAATATCAATCCAGGCGGTATACATTGATCAAAGTATGGTAACCTTTTCCACTTTTTGTTGGTCGAAGTAATTCTAGTAATAATTTGAGAATGTTCACAAGTACATGCACAGCACAAAAAAGAATGCGTCAAAACATTCTCTAATATGGTGAAAGCTAAAATTACACTGATATAATTGCATATCAGACTGCTGAGGTACACTCTGCTCCTTGTTTCTGGCATGAGGTACACCTCCCTGGACTCAGGAGCAGTGGACATGTGTTTGCTGAAGTGACGCTTCACACTTCACTCAGATAGATGAACCAGGGTTTGCCAAGAGAAAATGATCACTGGAATGTGCCAGTTTTGTGCCAACAGTTTAGTTTGGTGCAGGACGGATAAAGGTCTTATGGTGTTTCTCAGGGTCTGGGCTAGTCCCACTGAAAGCTAGTGTAGTGTAGATAGTGTATGCTTCTGTTATTATGGCAACAGTTAAGCAAGTCCCTTACTTGTGCCAGCATGACTGTGCCTCTCTTTGCTGTGATGGTGGTGGTGTGCAGTGCTAAAAAGCCCTGTCCTGTGAGCTCCAGGACCATGTGAGAGCCAGGATTTTTTTTTTTATTGCCTGATCCCACAGAATAGCTACTTTGAATAATAGCTCCCCTCAGAAGGTCTACAGTGGGGACATAAGCATCAAAATTGGATCATGGATCACAGGAAGTAAGTGGGCCTTGTCTTTTTAGTTTAGGAATGGTTTCTGAATGCAACAATGAGTTTAAGTTGTTGACGTGGCCAACAAATTCTCTACATCTCATTCTAATCGAGCATCTTTGAGATGTACTGGACAAACTAGTCGGATCAATGGAGGCCTCATATTGAATTTTGCAGGATTTAAAGGATCTAATGCTAATGTCCATCCATGCAACTATTTTATAAGGCAGTTTTCCTCATTAAGGTGACTTGAGTGTTGGAGCTTATCCCAGTCCTCATAGCCCTCATCTGCAAATGGCAAACACCCTGAATGAATCACAAGTCCATGATGGACACACGTACAGAATCCTCAATCCACCTTCATATGTTTGGATTAAGGGAAGAAACTGGACTCCACACAGAACCCAGGCTATCCCATCTGGGAACCAATCAAGAACCTTTTTGCAGTAAAGCAGTTTCACCTCTGACTGCACGACCATGTTGCTTCTGTTGCTAACATCTTGCATCTTAACATATATACAGTATAAAATTATAGCAACTACTGCACCAAGCATAAGGACAAACTCCCAGTTTTCCTATACAGATGTCGATGACATAAGTAATTATTAAATCATTAGAAATGCCATGTCATTAGTGCAGTGATTAAACTTCTGGATGGCCGGTAATAATTAGTGGTGAGTGCTGTGAGTGTTGTACATTTACATGTTCTTAAAGTTTTCATTACATTGCCCTTTGTTTGCATTTCAGGGACACCGCTATTAGTTATTCACATGTAAAGAAACCTATTTGATTTTTACAGCTGCTGAGAGCATATAGACTGCTTTGGTGATACTAAAACCTCTCACTTTAAAATTTTATTTTATGTCAAAAGCATGTCAAAAAGAGAAAAACAACGGCTAACAAATGTTACACACGGACTCACAGGCTTTGAAATCAAAGTATAATTGCTAGATGTTTTGAAGTAGAGATTTCACTGTGTGATATTAGGCTTCTCTACCCCCTCCAGTCAATTACCCACACTGTATATCCGTGGCGGTCTCTCTCAGTGAGACTTTAACATTGAGTTGCTCCGGCTATGAAGATCTCCTCTTTAGAGCTGGAGCTCTTTGCTTTTCTAGACTCTCATTAGCAGCCGCTAAATCTGACAACCTGCTGAACAAACGAGCTCAATAAGAGTGTGGTGTGGTGTCAGGGAAGAGAAGGCTTTCTTCCTCCATCTCCACATGTCTGAACAAGAGAGTGAAAGAGCAAGATAAGAGCAGCTGAATGAGACAAAAAGTGGAAAAAACTCCAGCTCGCACCATCAGAGGTCCCTGATCTCATTCAAGTTAAGCCATGATATAATTAGCATATTTAGCCCAAGAGTAAGTGAAGAGTACCACAATCCTCATCATCCTCAACATCATAGCGGACTGCTTTCAAGGAGTGGGAACCCTTTCCATGTATATAAAACAGTGTAAATACCTTTTTTCATGATGTTTTGCACACTTTGTTGTCCTTAGTGTGAAAAATTCACACTTTTTAAAAACAATCTTCACATAGACAGACTGAATCCTATCGTTATTCACATAGACAGACTGAATTCCATCTTAACCTTTTTGTTACTTGATAAAAGAAATATAAGTGTCTATCTTTTCATCTTTTTAAAATCTTACTTTGGATTTTTCTCTTTTTTCTAGGCTATTGATCAGTCTCCAATTCCAACGACTAGTTAGGACTACCTCTGTCATACATACCTCTGTCATGCTACCAAGAGTTGTCCGAATTTTGCTTCATCTGAGTCATGATGCCATCCTCAACGTTCTATTGTGTTAGCCAAGAGGCAACAGACATGCAGTCCACTCAGAGAGAGAAGCCAGCTGGGCCTATGACACCACCAGGGATCGTCAGTTTCCTGGTGGTCAGGACAACACAGACAGTTGCATCAGTTAGGAAAAAAATGTCTTTCATTTTTGAGAATGAAAGACAGAAAATTGTGGTGCTCTGCTATGTGCTCATGTTGCTCCTGAACTTGTGATTTATAGCTCAAGCCATTTTTATTTATAGGATTAACATTCTTTTAAGTGTTTGCCAAAAATTCTAGGCAACCTCTCAAAGGCTACACAAATGCACATGCTGTACAAACTGTAAGCATTTTGCTAACTAGGTTCCATGTTCTCCGTGTGGATTTCCTCCATGTCACATTGGGTGGTCTGAAGATACTAAAGGTGTGAATGTGTGTGTGAGTGTTTGGTAACCTGTCCAGGGTGTTTCTCTGCCTTCTACCTTATGATTTATGGATCTATAAGATTCCGCAGCCCCATTAACACTGATTACAATGAAAAGATTTAATTTAAGCTGTGATTTTGAAGCATTTCTGGTTATTTTACTTTTTTCTATATAATATTTCCAGATACTTAGTGGCAGTTTTCATCTGCCCTATACACAATTAAAGTGGTTGAATTTGAGGAATGTAAACAGACAGAAGAATTAGTCTGTTCAATTAAAATGTTCCACAATTCTTAAATAATAGTACAGATTACACTCTATAAATAGTTACTCATTGGTTCTTTGGTTCAGTTAGAGGATGTGCCAGGTAGGATTATATAAATTATGAATGTTATTAAAATACTTCAGTATTTGCAAATAGTTTTTGGGGCGTTAACAAAATGTGAACCACAGTTGGTTTTTAAATGTCTTACATTTCTGGGGAATGCAGACACTGTGAATGTTGTGAGCTGTGTCAGTAAAGCCTGTAAAATACTCCTGTCTGTCATGGGAGCTTTAAGAAACCTTGTAGACACAAATGCTGGCACTTATTGTGTGTATTTAAAACTGCAAACATCAAAAAAAAAAATCCTTAAAGAAAAATATCCGACTTTAAATTATATGTTGTATTTAGTTCAAGCTGAACATTGAGTTTTTGGTCAGTTGCTGTAAAGATTCACTTAAAAACTTGTTTCATCATTCATAAAACAGTACTGTGATCCAAAACACTGAACTGCCTAAACTCAATTTTGTAATTAGTCTCTGAATAAGACTGACAGTGCCGAATTACAGGTTTCACAATACCAGAATGACAGTGTAGAGTCAGAACGTGTGACAGATAAGCTTTGCTTATAGTTAAACCAATTAAACACTTGCTCAAAAAAGTACAGATTTTCCTCAAATACTCGATTCATCTGCACTGCTGTTAATTGTGAGGTCTGGCCATTTCTAGAACATGTATTTTTAATTGGCCCTTCAGAGGGTGAATGTGGCTGGTGGATGATGGGGAGGGAATTGGGTGGGTGGTCTGTAAAAAAAAATTAAACATGGTTCATCTTCCTCCTGTCTGTCCAACACACATTTTAATGAGCTCCTCTCATTAGCTTGCCTTAGCTTAGCTGTGTGGAGCTAGTGGAAGGATCCACAGGCCTTGTTAAGGTTTTCTTCGCTGTGTTTAGTGAGGAGCTACTTTTAACAACAAAACATGACCTTCAAAAGTTCTAGAAATGTGTCATAAATATCTCTTTCCTGGACTCTCCTCTCCCCATCTCTCCTCTTTTTTTTTTTTTTTTTTTACATCTCTACCTGTTTATCCACCTTCCTCATCTCCTCTCTTCTTTTCTCTCTTCCTTGCTTAGCTGCTCACGTCTCCCTGCTGCTCTCCTTTCTGTGTTTCATTTCTTCTTCTTCTTTTTCTCCCCTCTGTCTCGTCTGTACATCCTCTCTATTTCCTTCTCCATATTTCTCCTCTCCTTTTCTACCCTCCTTTCTCCTGTCCTGCTCTTCACCTCTTCTCTTCCTTTCTCTTTACCTTCCAACCTCCTTTTTAATGGCATTTTTTCTCCTTTTCACTGCATTCACTCTAATCTTCTCCTCTCATTCTCCCCCTCTGTTCACTACTTTTCCTCTGTTCTCTGCACACACCTACTGTTCTTTTCCCTTCCTTTTCTAAACTCTTCTCTGTTTTTGATCTCTCCTGTCTTTTCCTCACCCCTGTAGCCATGTCTGTAGAGTGCAGTTTGTAGAATGCAGATTTTCATTGTTCGTTTTCTCTGTGATGTTCAGTTCTAGCTAGAACATGCATTACAAAAATAAATTGAAATAAGAAAAGGAAGGAGATGCTACAGGAAGTGCTGCTGAGCTGCAGGAATTCATTAGAGGTCCGAATGCTGGTTGGCATTGTTTGAACAGGCTGAATCTGTGCTCAGTTCTCAGAGACTTCTCTGTTTGATGCCAAAGGTTGAAATTCATGAGCCTGCCACATGGGTCCAAGTGGCTGCGTGCTGTTCATCAGGCTCTGGTCAGGCTTTGTTTCCAACTTGTTTGTGTGTTGTTTCCTCTGTATCTGTGGACACTGACAGAATTAGGTGGACTGATGTGGTGGATATCAGTGGGCATGGTCCCAGAGGCCCTGCGGCAATGCTACCTGTCAGCCCTGATCCAATGTAATCCCAGCGTGGACTGAGATGAGCTCCATGGGCCCAGACGTTTGGGCAAGACTTTGATGGACCCTTCTGTGAAAGTGGAATGTACAGCTGCTGTGTATGAGCTGGTTGTTATGCTTTTTTTTTTTTTTACTTTGTGGTCCTGCAAGTACAATTAGAGGAAGGCTGAGCGATGTGGCAAATGCAGTGACATGTTAACAGAAGACATGTTAGTTAATCTGAGGTTTGTGGATGTTCTGTAATAGCCATATTTTGAGAGGTGAAACACTAAGAGTATGTCTTACTTATGTTTAAAGTATGACTAAAACATAACTAAAAGAAAAAATCAAACAATTGGAAATGATAAAATATAATAATGATGATAATGATCCATGTTTCCTACTGTGAACTAACTGTAAACTGGTTGATGTTCACATGTGCTTCATAATTTATGTAAATCTACCTTTTTTATATGGGCTCAGATTATGAAGACGACTTGATTATAATATATAATCTGTTGTTAAATGCATTGTTTTAAAATATTTAAAATCATCAGTTAAAAAGTATGTTTTGATGAGTATGACAAGACTCCTACATACTCTTGGGGTCTAGGTGGAGCAAATTAATATTTAGCTATTTTCTTTAGATTTTCTTTAGCTATTTTTTCAAGAAATTGGCAGATTCGCAATTTTTGAAGGATAAGTGTTGAGCCTTTACCTTCAGCTACCTGGGGAAGACATGGTGATTTTGGGATTTTAGGAAGGTTGTGGGTTCAAATCCCAGATCAGTAAGTTGCCCTGAGGTACCCTTGCGCAAGGTACCGTCCTTGTCACTGCTCCCTGGGCGCTGGATATAACGGTCCCCCGCTACACATTGTGTAAACAGTGAGAGAAACAGTGAGAGAACAGGACCAGTACTGTAAATAAAATACAGTGTATAGAAGTTCTGATGCATTTTGAAATGTTTTTGAAATGCTAAAAGCTGCTTTTTAAAGCTCAGTGATCACAAACACAATCTTAATTAGCTCAAGGCTGTTGCCCTAAATAAAGTAGTGAAGGATCTTATCCTTTTATAAAACCCTTTCCCTGTTTCAGTGCTATGGCCACAAAATTGTGTGGGTCCAGCCTTTACTATTAGAGCTGCCCTGTGCTGAACCGTCACTGCTGTTTACTCTGCATCTGGCAGCGCCTTGTCACCTCAGTTACCTTGTTTCCCTGGTAACCACATGTTGTATCAGAGTCAGGCTATTTGTGAAGAATTATAGACGACCTCCATTTAGAAAGTGCCACAGTTGTGTGTCCATGGCTGTCCATTTTCATCAAAATATATTTTCACATTAAAGTCTGTTACTTAATAGTGTTCCAGCTGTAGAGAATGAAAAGGCCGCATTTGCGTTTGCACTGAATGCTGGGTAACGTAGTTGAAATGCTTGATAAGAAAATAACTAATGTACTATAGGGTCAGGAAAGAGTAGTTGAAGGTGAAGGTGCAAAAGCTGTAGAGAAGCATGCTCTTAATAGGAGATGAAGCTACTGTAATAAGCAGAGACACTCATCAAGTATGATGCTTCACATTTGTACGCTGCTGTGTGCTGACCTAATTGGGACTCAGTTGAATTTTGTTGTTGATAACAGGGTTACTGTGGTGAGTCCCATTCGGACATGGCTGTTGAAGACACAGTATGAGCAGCTGAAAAATATAATCATGGATAGTGAGCTGTAATCGTGTGTGTGTGCATGATCATGTGTGCTGAATTGTGTCTTCTGCCGAAAAGCAGCATTGTGCTAAACTATGGGAAACAAATTTCAATCAAACAGTCTTTCATTTTCTCATGCCACACATTTTCCCTGAGACTCTGAAAGCAATTTTATACTGGGAAGATCAGTTTTATATTCCCATTAACATGTGATTCAATTAGCCAGGTGGAATCTAATTGCTTACTTGGGGGTTTGCAGGGTTATTATATTTAATGATAAAATGTTACTGACTAGGATGCTCAAATATTAAAATTAGTCAGAATGCATACCTTTAATTGTTCCATCTTAGTTTTAGATTAATGCCATACACTTATCTGTTCCATTGCAAAGCTTCCATTGCATGTTTGTATTATTAAACTTCAAATCCACTGTACTCAGTCATGTGGAGCACACTCTTACCATATCACATCATATAAAAGAAAATAATATTGCTTTGCTGCAATATTTGATCTAATGAAAGTGACTTTTTGACTTTTTTTTTTAACCTTCTGTTAAGATTTTATTTTTTTATAAACACGCACATACATGCAGGGAAAAATGTTAACAATGTTACATCATATTTGTCGGTTTCATTCTCACCACCTCACCTTATGAAATGAATCACTCAGAGGATCACTCAGATAGCCCAGTACAGAAGTAAAAGCCATTATGTTTTCCAGGCTCATGTATATTTGATCATTTTTACGGTTATATGCAACATGTAAGACTAGCATAGATTGTAATTTTATTGTACATGTGAAGTGTATTTATTTATAGCAGCTTTCTGCATCTCCTGTAACAGAAAGAAAATTGCCATTAACCAATCTGTTCAAAGAGCTGAAACTGGTATCGGAGATTAAATCAATAATACTCTGTAAACAATAAGCAGATGCATTATTATCTCTCTCCATTCCCCTTTTCTCTCTGGCGATAACACCTTCCCCACCAGCCTTTGCTCATGAATATGGATGCCAAGACAGGGCTGGAATTCTGAAGTAGCGTGTTGCCATAGTGGTGTACAGTGGATGTGCTATCCTTAGCACTAATGAGCCTGGCTCCATTTCCCAAGCTGCCGTACAGTCTTTAATTGCTTTCAGAATACTGTAGTGCTTGCCATTCATTCACAAAGGCAGGGCTTAAAATGTGTCATAGCATAGCCCCAGAGTCACTTTAAACACCATTTGGGGCTGGATTATGTTTGAATATTGAAACATTTTAGCTCCACCTGTCAGTTCACGAAGGACTCCACAGATAATTGTTTCTGCATATCCATGATTATCTAACCTATGTAAATGTACTAAAATGCAAAAGTGGGGACTACCTTTAGATCATTATTTAGTGAATTTAACCAGCAGTCTTGCCTTTAGTTTATTGAATATATTTATGTGGATTATTCTTCTCCCTGCATGCTCATCAGTTTTAGATCCCTTCTTAGAAAGTTGTTTCTTAGAACACTTTAAATAGCAGAGAAGCATGCTTCTTCCTAAAATTCTTAACAGTATTCTAGTTTATCTTTGACACCTTTGCAGTTTTCATCATGCCCATTTCCCCATCCAGGCTTTCCTGCAGTATTAATCAGAGAACTTCTCAAAGATTTAGAAGCTTTACTTTAACAGAGCCCAGGTGGCCATTAATTAGGTTCTTGTGTTATTTGGAGGGTGGTTGGTTACACCTGAGCTCATTTTGAATTCCCATTAAAGATGCAGTCCAAGTAAAATATTAATTTTCTCATCATTCTCTCTCCCCCTTCCCCCCAAATTGGACTGGGCTTCTACTGTAACAAGAAAGGCAGAAATATTTCACTAATGCAAAAAGTATTTTGGGACCCTAGGTACACACATTTCCTGATGCAGTGGCATTAGTTTCATTTTCCAAAATTCCTTCTGGTCTTTAAAAAGTTTTTTCCTCAGAAAGCATCTCTGTTTAAGACTGCCTCAATTCCTTCCAGCATGGAAAGCTACAGTACCTACATAAAGAGTTATGGCCATTGACAGCTGTCTTTACAGAGAGTTGTCTCCACTGATCTGTCAATTATATCTATTCCCGTAAAAAACTACCTCCATAAAGAGCATCATCCATCGAGAGTTGCTTGGAAAATGAGCTGCAATTACAGAGTGACATCTTTGTTTAAGTATGGAAGGTCCTGCATCAACTCATTCATGATTATAATGCCTAGAAGTGCATTCACTCTGTTTCACATTTTCATTTATCTTTATCTACATCCCTTTGGTTATGAATGAATACATCCCAGTTTTCCCAGTTATGGCTCACTCAGGCGACTAAAGGAGCATTTGATGGGGTCTCTTTTTATTAAGTAGCTGAAATCCATAGCTATTATTTTACTTATTTTGTAGTTTACTCTGTGTTCTGCTGTAAGAATGAATGTAGCTTTAAAAGGACAGTTTTGTGAAGACACAGAGAAAAATCTAGTGTGCAAAAAAAGTATATTTATCAGTTTCTATCATCATGATGGGCCACACAGTGGTGCATGAGTAGGTCTTGGGTTTGATTCCTAGGCGGGGCAGGGGACCACATCGTTTCTGTGTGGAGTTTGCATGTTCTCCCTGTAATGTTCTCCCATAAAAATGCATAAGTGAGTATGATTATGTTTCTGTTTTTCATAGAAATTTTGCCTCTCATTTGAATATTGAATTCTTGGCATTTTGAATCCAATATGAGTTGTTTAATCCATTCAGTCAGTTAAAAATCTGAAAAAGTCTGTTGTGGTGGTCACTTTTTTCTGAATAAAGGAGCCATCACACTGGTGATGATTGCATCCGTCAATTCTATGAGCACTGTCTCTAATAAGGCCCCTACAAAAAGCTCCTGTTGAGACACGAGTTTGTTGTCGGCGTTCTCTTGCTGTCTCAACAAAAGCATTATCACTGTTACAGGAACCGCAGTCCTTTATGATGGTAATTTCAGCAGCTCGTTCTGGCTGATTAAAATTGCCTGGAAAATGTGGCAACAGGCGATTAAAATTAAGACTCTTCCTTCAGGTGATGGTGCCTTTGTCTCAGGCATCGTTTTGTTTGAATTCAGATTGTCTCTACATAAATAAATCACACCAAAATCAGGAACCTTCATTCCTGCCTTAATAAATACGCACATTACCAAACACACCAGCAATCATTTGAATGTACAGTGGAACCTCGGGTCACAAATGTTTCACGAACATGTAAACATCGGGTTATGATCAAAAAGTTCGTCAAATTTCTGCATCTTCCCCCCATTCCTCATCCATTTCCCATTTTCTTCTATTTGCTTAGCGTATACTGGGCCTAACAAAGACGACGCATGTGTTCAGTCCCTCCCTGAACATCGTTCTTCTTGCACATCATTCTCCTTGCACATAGTTCTATCTGTACATAGTTCTCGCTGAACATCGTTCTCCTTGGACATTGTTGTCTCTGAATATCGTTCTCTCTGAACATCATTCTCCCTAAACACCATTCTCCCTGAACATCATTCTTCTTGCACATCGTTCTCCCTGAATATCATTCTCCCTGTATATCATTCCCTCTGAGCATCGTTCCCCCTGAACATTGTTCTCCTTGCATATCGTTCTCCCTGCACATCATTCTCCTTGCACATCGCTCTCCCTGTACATCATTCTCTCTGAACGTCGTGCTCCCCGAACATTGTTCTCTCTGAACATCGTTCTCCTTGCACATTGTCCTTCTTTCACATCGTTCTCCCTGTACATCGTTCTCTCTGTACATTGTTCTCTCTGAATATCGTTCACCTTGCACATCGTTCTCTCTGAACATCGTTCTCCCTGAACATCATTCTCCCTAAACATTGTTCTCCCTGAACATCATTCTTCTTGCACATCGTTCTCCCTGAACATCGTTATCCCTGTACATCATTCTCTCTGAAGATCGTTCTCCCTGAACATCGCTCTCCCTGTACATCATTCTCTCTGACCATCGTTCTCCCTGAACATCATTCTCCCTGCATATCGTTCTCCTTACACATCGTTCTCCCTGTACATCGTTCTCTCTGTACATCATTCTCTCTGAACATCGTTCTCCCTGCATATCGTTCTCCTTGCACATCGTTCTCCCTGTACATCGTTCTCCTTGCACATCGTTCTCTCTGAACATCGTTATCCCTGCACATCGTTCTCCCTGAACATCGCTCTTTTTGTACGTCATTCTCTCTGTACATCGTTCTCCCCGAACATTGTTCTCCTTGCACATCATTCTCCCTGCACATCGTTCTCCCTGCACATCGTTCTCCCCGAACAGCGCTCTTCCTGTACGTCATTCTCTCTGAACATCGTTCTCCCGGAACATTGTTCTCCTTGCACATTGTTCTCCCTGCACATCATTCTCCCTGTACATCATTCTCTCTGAACATCGTTCTTGGTCAGACAGCCTTGTCGGCTCATTTGCTGTGAACGCTTTGTGCTGTATTAGTTTTCTTGGTTGTTTAGGTTTAGTTTTTGCATGAATTAAGGATTTTTCAAACTTAATTTTTTACCCTGTGCTTAAAACTCATAAAAAAAGTGTTTACAGTGAACGGTTCATAAGGGTCTAGCGCAAACTTGGTCTAGCATGAAATGTTACAATGTTAGTTTTCTCTGTTGTTCAAAGTTTTCTCAGTGTTATTCAATGTTTTTACATTTAGTTTACGATTACACTATGTATTCTATGGTATAATTATCTATTTTTGTCTTAAAAATCTTACTAACTCTTATTAAATATTTACAGACAGTTCATACAGTCTGGAACAGATTAATCATGTTTACATACAATCTTATGGGGAAATCCAAATTGGGTCACATCCAGAGTTTTGGAACCAATTATGGTCGTGACCAGAGGTTCCATTGTACTTAATTAATTATCAAAATTATATTAATTGCACTAATTGCCTTATCTCTTTGGTCTAAAGTTTCCCTCTTGTAAATTCAGCAGTGTGTTTTGACCAGTATAAGCTATTCCCACCTACCCTGTATCTGCACTAAATTTATCAACCCTGACCCTATAGGTCCACCTTGTTTTTTACAATCAAAGACTGTACTTTCCCTTTCATCTGTTTCTCTGTATCATTTGTTAGCCCTGGTTTCTTTTATTTGGGTGGTGAATCATACTCAGCATCACATTGACATATCCTAGCATGTGCATGCTACACAGATGGAACACACTGCTGGAATTTCTGTGCAGTTTCAGTTCTGATTTGAGAGTAGATTGTCAACAAATATTCAGAACAATGACAGGCCAGGTGGCCCTCCAGTCCTCCACATTTCACTGTTTTCCTTTCCTTCTTGCAAACCCAGGAAAGTCTTTAGGTGGTTGACTGGGTGGATTGAATACTGAAATGAACAGAGCAGGGGGCTTCCAGGATCAGGGATGGAAAACAATGTCATAGAAGAACTACTAAATATTTGAAGATTTCAACTTATTACTAAGTTTAAAAGAGTTTTTGAAGACCCACTGAAAGGTAATAAATTGAACCAGAAATCATTTTTGAATGGTACTGGTGCAAAAAAAGATTTTGGTTTTAAGTAAATGAACCAGTGGTTTAGGAAAAAATAATTTTCTGTCATTTAAATTTTCCAGTAATTGAATTTTGGGAGCACTTTTACTTTGGAGATTAAGCCAACCTCAAGCAGAGACTTACACTCATGCCAAGTGCTAACCCACACCCACAGCACATAGGGACCAAAAACAGTAACAGCTTTGACTGATATAAACAGCACTGTGATCTCCTTCTCTCTCACAAAAGCAAAACAAAGCACATCTTCTTTGGCCTTCATTTTCTGCTAGGTTTTAGGGGCTCTAGATTTAATCACAGCCTTGTAAATTCTGAGCAGCTTATATCTTCATATGAATGGATTTATTCCTGGCAGAATATCCACATTATGCCATGACTCCTGCTATTAGGTGGCATAATGCGATTGAGATTGAAACTCTTTCTTCTATTCCTCAGAAGTTTTGTCTAACCACACAGAGCTGCGTATCCATGTAGCACATTTTCTTTTCCTCTATTGCTAATGAAGAGTTTCCACTGTTTCTCACTTTCACTCCCCTTTAGTGAACTATTAACCCTCAATTATCACTTGGAGAAGAAAGGAACCAAAAGTGCAAATATGAGGGAAGACAGTGGCTTGAGGCCTGTTTTTTTAAAAATCTGTAAGGAAAGTTTTTTTATACTAGGGATGAGGCTGTAACTAATTCCTTCTGCTGAGATGAAAATCCTCCTCAGTAAACTAACTTCCACTAAAGTGGAAGACGAAAGTGCAGGTGCTTGCTTATTGCACTATTTCAGCACACAGTGTACATCTGAGCTTATTGAACTGCTGAAGTCAACAAACAGGGGTGAGAAGTAGTTTTAAATAGATATGCCAGTATAATCATGGTATTTCGTCTATTTTAAGGTTCAGACTCTTTCAGTTGTTGATGCTATGTTGAACCAATTAATTGTATCCTAGCAACAGGAGTCAATAAGTTGCCTAGCAACATCTGATGATACACAGAAGTTGGTTTAGAAGAGGCTTGTGCAGAACTCGGGCAAATTACATATTCCCAGTGTAGTACTAAATATAGTCTCCAATTTTTAATAGAAGTTATTACAGTTTTGCACTGGCTTGCATTTATATGTTTCAAATTCCTAATGTACATGTTAAATGTAGTTAGACTCTTCTGTCACATTGCCTGAGTGTTTGTGCCAAAGCACAATTTGCCTGCCTGTCCCTATAGTGGATGTTTCCCACACCTCCAGTATTCCTCTGAGAGATACCAAAGCGTTGGCGGGTTAAATTACTGAGCATCTCAGTTCTTCCTGGAGCTCGGCCAGTACTTACTGGCCAGATCATTTTGGCTCAGCTGAAAATTAACAAACTAAAAGCATTAAATCTGGGAAAATTTCAGATTCAGCTAGAGCTGAAAGGCTAGAAGTAGTCCCTTGACTTAGAACCTGAGAACAGACTAGCAGCATTTTTGCCATTGAAAAAAAAAAAAATTAACATTTGATGAGGAATCAGAACATCTGGTGAGTCAAAATAAGTTAATTGCTTTGTGTTTGCTGTAATTGTGGAAATGTATGGGTTATTAGACTGTTTCACTTGGGGAAGGCTTGATAATCCAAGCAGAACTTAATTCACAATAAGACACGTCACTACATTACCCCACTGACTTTGCTGCTCCCTCCTCATTTAAAAATGAATTCGTATGTGCCATGGTTCATTTGATTCATAAAGGATGAATCTGTCCCTGGGCGTCAGGAATCATGTATTCTCTTCCTGCAGCACAGGTGTTTTTGGGTGCAGAAGTCCAACATGTCACTCATTATAATTAAATCATTTACAGTATTCGTCACAGTCCCAGTTGTGTCAAGCCAATGTTTTACTTTGAAGTGGTGGACTGATTGTGTTGTGCTCTGTTAACTGTATCAACATTGTTTCCTTGGGTTTAAAGCTATTTTTTATGCATACAGCCAACTAGTTATCAGCTCATTAAAACATCAGTTTATAAAATAGATTCTCCTTTTTTTAAATATCATTGTTTGGATGTTTGATCATCTACATTTGGTGAGAACTGCAAATCAGTTTTCTGTTGAACCATATATCCAGCAAACTAAAGTTCTGACTGAAGACTTGTTTCCTGTGATTCTTATTAATAATAGTTGATTAGATAATTGCATGAACATAGTATATGGTATATTGGATCATGTTGTGTTTTGTCTTTTTTACTGAAAGCAGAAAGTCACCTTCTGGTGTTTTTACTGCTATTGTACAAGTTTTAAGCTTTATTATGCAATTTCCAAGACAGCATGTACTTACTTAGTTTAACACATTATCAACAAACTTGTGACAGGAGCTGATTAAATGTTCTGCGTTGACTTAGTTGAACCACTTCACTCTTTAATCTCATAGCTTTCAATGCCATTTTCTCTGTTTTCTCCACAACTTGAACAAACGTCCTTCCACTAATGCTTTGGCACTCTTCCTGGCTGTAGATGTAGGTTGCTGTAAGTGATATTTCTAATGCTGGGCTATTTTATGGGCCTGTTGCATTGACAGAAAGCCTCAGTGCTTACCCCACAATCCTCCCAGTTTTTCACTTTCTTCATCAAGTCTTCATCAAAAACACCCTCGCTTACCATTGGCAGCTAGTGCTTTACTGCTGGCTAGTGATATTTGAATCTTTCAGTGGTAGTAAAACGCAGTGCGGAAGTGCTGACATGGCATATTGCTGACATTAATCATACTGGCCCTCACTTACACAATCTCACACACAAAAACATCCATCTGTCTACCACACACGCTCCCCTAACCACTGGCTCTTTGTCCAGCCCGGTGGGCCGCATTTGTCCATCTTTCCTCATCATTTTTTCTTCTCCATTACTTTCCATCTGATCCCCCATAATACACAGTCAGCAGAAGTCTGCATAGCATTGCAGTATAATTTACCGGATGTGTTAGTGAGGCCAACGCCGCAGTCCAGCTGAACTCTCTACCTCATGCCTGCTTTGCATTTAGTGTTCATCTGCAAGCAGTAATGAAGACTGGCTCGTGTTCTGAGCTTCAAAGTTCAGCAGTCAGCAAGAAGCCAGCAGTCCTATATCAGTGTCAGGTGTTTTACTTTCATTGTCAGGCAATGAGTGAAGGATTAAATCTGATATTCTGCATGCATGCGGTATTCCATTCTATGCAAGAGTGGAAAAGACTGGATCCACTGTCATAATCACATTTTGTGGTGTGGCCACCTTTTGGAGCATGTTTTTCTGAGCATTGTTCTTGATTCCAGTAATATTCATTGCATGGTTATGAGTAAATCAAGGCTGTGTGTGTAGAGAATGTCTAGTTTAAAGACCATCCAAAATGATCCTGATTTTGTATGTATAAAAGCTGCAAATATCCCTTTTAAGCACATTTCAAGAGCAAAACTACCTTTGTTTCTGGCATCTTTTTCTCTTGGGCTTTAGCCTATATTTCAAATTCAAAAGACATTTCATCAGAAAGTCCTTTTAAAAGACAATGATTGTTACTACATGGCTACATGGCAAAATGTTAAAAAACCTGTGCCCCTCACCATCACTAACACCATACTCTTTTAAATTTGTATGTGCAATGATGCCCCATATTATGTGGAGTAATATATAGCAGTGTTATTCTGATGTACTACTATCAGAATATAATGGTAGTTATGAAAGCTCTCATTACTAGCAGAGATCATATGAGTGATAAAGTGCCATTTATATTCTACCACTGAAAATGCTAATGATAGGGAGGGATATACCTCTCCACTCCATTTACATGTTGCATGATGTTTTTGTATTGCAGAAACCCACACTTAATAACTTAACTGTGATGCTGTAGAAATGTCATATCAATATTCATGTTTTCTGCAATATCCAGTACCCAATGACCTTTTAGAAAATAATCTTTGACTTCTAAGCCATCATAATAATCAAGAAAGCAATTACAGCCTTGAGAATGTCATTTCAATTTACCAGTTTTTCATGTGTGTGTGTCGCTCCATTTTTTGCTATTACCATACTCTTGACTTTCTTAGAATTTGCCCTCCATACTTTCGAAAGAGCGCGCTTATTTAACCGTATGCCACACTCAACATTTACAAAGGAGGTTGGTTAAGTGTCATAAGGTTAAAATCCCTCTTTGGGGTATAGCTTACCGAAAGTTTTAGTCGGATATGCACATATATATAATACCCAGTCCAAAGAGCTGGATCTGTTTCTGATTCTGATTCCATCTCTTTTCAACAGGTATATGAAAGAGGAACTAATATTGAGCAATTTGTGACCCGCTTCCTTTTGAAGGAATCAGCCAATCAAATTCAGTCTTTGCTCAGCTCTGTGGAAAGTGCAGTGGATGCTATCGATGAGCAGCATTGCCCTGTAGGGTAAGTTACAGCCTAAAACATGCTTAAACATACTCTTTTATTGAATTCACTGTTAAGCTCAAATATGCCACCCTAGAGGTAGGAAGTTAGAAAGGAAAAACCATGAGCTCCTGATAAAAACATCAGCCAGTGATAAAGAGCTCGATTAGTTTAATCTACACGAATTAATATATTACTGTTTGCAAATATAAAAGTGAGAGAAATAGCCCTCCATGTTACTTGGATGGCATCTGTTTAATGTCTGTTTTAAAGGTTTGCAGTCTATTAGGAATTCCAAAAACCTGATTGTGGCAATCAAATAAAACATTTTTTAACAATGATTCATATTCAAAAGCATGCAGGGTACAGGACAGAGTTGGCAGAGTTCTCAGAATTAAATTAAAACCTCTTGTAGCATAATTGTGGGACATGGATTTTTAATACTTGCTGTCGATACACTATCAACTAAACAGGTAAATTTAAAAGGTAGCATATGTGTATCTTAAAATGATTTATGGCCATATGAATGTAGATTATAACAAACAGTATATTTGCTTAGTACACTTAGTACACTTTTAACAGGAATTTTAAATGATATTCTTCTGTAATTTATCAATTTAAGATAAGGTTTTGTATAGACAATAGCTTTGCCATTCAGATATTCATGATATGCCCACAAAACAGCACTACATTTGATTATATTTCTTGTTTTTTCACCTTGTCTTGGTGGTGGTCTAGTGGTAGGGTACTTGCCTATGGACCTATGGCTCAAGAGGTCCTACGTTCAAAGCCCACCTCTGGCACTGCCACCACTGGGTCCCTGAGCAAGACCCTTAACCCTGAATTGTCCCTGTAATTAGAACATGGAAGTCGCTCTGGATAAGAGCGTCTGCTAAATGCCACAAATGTTTTTAAATATTAATGTTAATGGTCCAATGACTAAAATGCAAAGCATCTCATGAAAGTGGCTTGTTATTGTTCCCTCTCATTTAGTGGTTTGAACATTTCTTCACAAGGGGGCTCACAAGCAGTCAAATATATTTGAATACTTCATAATAAAAGTGCTTTGCATCATGAAGCTAGGATTATTTATTTCCCTGTAACTTTTCAGTTAATTCAAACTCTGGAATAAGAAACTAACATAAATCTTCTGGGCCGAATGCCTGTATCATGATTTTCATGATTTATCAGGCCTTGATGTCTAATATCAAAATTATTTTACATTTGGTGATTGTACTCCAAAAAGCGTTATTATTGTAATTACTAGCGCTTGAGGTTGTCTCTTAAAGGAAACGATGATTCTGAAGTTGACATAAATGGAACAGAGCAGTTGCTCCAAAACAGTAAAGAAGAAATCATTTGAATAATAATTAAAATTCAAGTGTGGGAACATGATACACTAGTGGCTAAAATATTGCATATATGCATTTGTAGCCTTCTTCTTCTTTGCATTCACTTTAAGGTATCTCATTAATCAACAGTAATTCTTGGTCTTCTTCTTTTTTATAACCTAGTTCTTACCCCAGTAAGACCAGTCCACGTGTTCCAGAAAAACGCTATGAAACCCCAGTGCCAGACTACCCTCCTAATAACAGAGTCAGTGCCAAGGACACCATGAGAAACCTCAATGTGGGTCAAGGTAGGCTAACTTTCATTACACAGCTGTTCACACAAAGGTCAAATTGAACAACTTCACTGTTACTTCTTATGTTGGCAGCCTTTCAGTATCTCTTAAAATACTCCAATGAGCCACAATATTAAAAACACTGACAGGTATAGCTAATAAATTGGCATGTGGAAAGAGGTGAGACATATTAAGCTGAAAGATAATCCTTGAAGTTGCTTTGTTGGTTGCAGGAAGAATGTAAAATGTTTCCCCACTATGTACTGGTTAGCACCTACCAACAGTCATCCAAGGAAAAACAACTGATGACAGAGTCATGGGAGCTCAAGGCTTGTCTGTCTGATCTGATCCCTCAGAAGCACAAATTTCTGAAAAAGATAATGCTGGCTGTGAAAGCTTAAATAAACTCAGGACACAATTCACATCACAGCTTGCTATGCATGGGCTGCATAGTCTGATGAATCACATTTTCATTTATGCATGTGTTTGTGTCCAGCAGAGGGAGTGTGATGCTCTGGACAGCGTATGCCAGGAAACATTGGGTGCTGATAGTCAAATGGATGTTCATTTGAGAAGTACCTCTAACCTAATCCATATTGCAGACCAAGCCCACCCCTTTATGGCACGGGAATTCCCTGATGGCAGTGACCTCTCTCAGTAGGATGATGTCTTCTGCCACACTGCAAAAATTATTCAGAAATGGTTTGGACAAGACAAATAGTTCAAGGTGTTGACTTGGCCCAGATATTAATCTGATCAAAAAGGTATGAGAGGTGCTGGACAAGCTAGTCTGATCAGTGGAGAACCCACCTCACAAGTTACAGGAGTTAAAGGATCTGTTGCTAATGTCTTGGTGCTGGATACCTCAGCATGCCTTTAGAGATCCTGTGGAGTCCATGCCTCAGTGTATCAGAGCTGTTTTAGTGGCACGAGGGCGACCTTCACAGTATTTGGCAGTTTGTAGTTTTCATGTTGTGGGTGAGTCACTAGGTCAAACAGGTATTTCTTGCTATGTTTCATAACTCTGAATATATTTCTGCAGTTGCAAATTAAATCAAATACAAATGTATCAATAATGCCACTTCATCAAATCTAATCTACACATGATATTATTATACCTTATGTGTGAAGATTTTGAGCTCCCCTAATTTGACTTTACTTATTAGCTAATCTTCACTGGGCTCTGTCTTGGTATTATTTCAGCAAGTGGCCTAGTGGTTAGGGAGTTGCCCCTGGATCTGAAGATTGTGGGTTTGATTCCCTCCCCAGTGTGTTGCCCTGAAGTACCCTTGAGCAAGGTACTGTCCCCGTCACTGCTCCCTGGGCGCTTTCAATAGCAGCCCACTGCTGCACATGTGTGTATGGGTGAAATGCAGAGCACAAATTTCCCATTCGTGGGATTATAAATAAAGGATTATTATTATTATTACCAGGCAACTAAGCTGACAGTAAAAACTTTAAAGGGCTTCCATACATTGGAGCAATTCAAGCACACATATTTGATTCAGCAGAAGCAATGATAATGAAGTAATTTGAATGAGTCATGTCAGACATTCATCACTGCAGCGTTCAGGGATTGGCATCGAGATTAGCGTTTGGCCTATAAATCAAGCTGAGAGCAAATCAAAAGTGCAATTCTTTTCCCAGCTACCTCATTTATTTTCTATTTAATTCAACCTCAGTCAATCAAGGGCACGGAGATCAAAATAGGCTTTGGTGTGTCAGGCGCTTTATCTCTGTCGGGAAAGGAGCAAGGACAGGAAGTCGAAACACTTCACTGAGAACTGTATATTAAAAGACAACATTTTTATGTAGAATCTTTTGAAATGCCCCTTGATGGTAATACAAAGGGTCTATACATAGCTTACATGGGTGTTGGAGTGCTGAATTAGGGCAAGAATGATATGAAAACATAAGTTGTGCAACTTAGTTGTAGTACATAATACTAAAATCTCAGGGTTGCGAGGAGATATTAGCATTATTGTAGAGCTGTGTTTCAACATGGTTTTTGGGCATATTCTTATATTTATTGCCAGTGTAAAGGCTTAGTTCTAATATTCACAGATCACAACTAAATATTTTCTTTACTGGCAAAATAATTGTCTTTGAGCAGCCATCAGATATGATTTTCTGTCACTGGGAACTCTAGTAAGTGTCTTTATTTGAGAAGGCTGCTATATTTAGGGTAAACACATTTCTGCACATTTCTGCAATTTCTGCTACCCACATAACCCCTGTGTTTTCCCTAATTATTGGGAAAGGCCTGCTGGTCTCTGTAAACTGTCATTAGATATATCATTCCTTAAAACAAACACATTCATCAACGATTATTTTATTATTATTATTTATTGCTTAAATCTCATCATTTTATTTAAATGCCAGAATGTCCATCAGCATAACTGTACTATTAGCCTTGGGAGATAAATGGGCTATATAAATCTAAATATTCTTGATAATTGTGCTGCAATGTCTTTATTTTCTGATTTATGGTTTGTAGTGTGACAGAGTAGCTAGAGGTGATGCTACAGCTATGTCAGAGCTCTCTGGGCACACTTGAACAGAGAATAATGTGGTACAATGTTGGCAGAGTGCGCTGGGGTCTAATCTCTGTAGCCCGTGGCTACAATGCCATTCTCTCTTCATTTCCCCGTGTAGGGAATATATTTCCTGACAGTTTCATGCCACCCCCTGTAGATATTTGTACTTTTTGCAAAAGAAACAAAGAAACACATTGCTGGTTGCACCTTATGTCTCCTGCTTTATTCACACTCGAGACTTCCAGCCGTCAGTTGTAAATAATATAAATAAAAAAGGCACTTTCCTCTTGAGGGCAGTGCCTTATCGGGCTGAAAGATGTAGGGAAAGCATCAAGATTCTGAATGCAACATTAATTATTTAAATACTAACATTTATTATTTTCCTTGTATCACAGCAAAATGCTTCTCTCCATAGCCCATTAACCCATTAAGTGCAGCAGTGGGCAGCCACATCCAACGCCCTGGGAGCAGTGTTGGGTATGGGGCAATGTACTGGAATGGGACTCAAACCCATGACGTTCAGATTATGGGGCCTAGTCGCTAACCACTAGCACACTGCTGCCCCAGCTTCAAATCTTTAAATTAAGGTCCAGGCATCTTTTTGGTCTCCTTTCCCCCAAGGTGTCCAGCGTATCAATGTATCTTAAAACAGATTAATAATATGAACTGTTATAATACTGTACTTTGAAGACGATGTATTCTGTACATCTGCCCTCTCAACGTTCTCCGTGTATTAATGTGGTCTGGAGTTGATATGCAGTGTTACTTATATAACTATACTTAGGAGACACTAACAACAGAGGGCTGTCCATGTGTCAAGTCAGCACATTCTGTAGGCTCAGCAGCCACAATGTGTCTGAGGACACAGCATGATGCAGTCAGAGAAACATTTATATGCGGGGGAAGGCAATGAAGGAAAAAATAATTCCATATTCTTAACAATGTAGTCCAAAATTTCTCTGTGGAGCATCTTTTTTCAAAATATATGATTTGCTTTGAGTTCAGTTATAATTATTACTCACAACAAAGAAACCAAAGGTACCAAAAAACTACATAGTAAACACACAGGCTGAAAAGACAAGGCAAAATGAAAGTACATGTAGTATATCTGTGTCTGGTCTCTGTTACATCTAGTAACAGAGACCAGACTCAGACTACATCCAACACAAGGGTACTTGTAATAATATAAAAAGAGAAACACCTGACAGTTGGGGGAAACATGAACATGAAATGTCACCATGGTAATGAGCAGGGCTAAGGTGGGGCATAAACACACAGAAGCACATTTACATTTATAGTATTTGGCATCAGCTCTTATCCAAAGCTACATACAGTAGTGCTTTGTAGTTTCCAAAGGAAATGTGCCCCACACACTTGAAAACCTAGACTTGCTGCTAACCACGAATATTCTGCAGCACAATAAGTTAAAACCATTAGAAACAGAGAAAACATGAACATCCTAGGTGCTCTCTGAAGGGGGGCAGCAATGACCTAAAGATTAGGCACTTGACCCCATGATTACAGGGATGCGTGTTCAAGTCCTGGACCAGAAGGTTATGCTGAGCAAGGTACCATCCCTAATACTGCTCCTTAGGCACTGATTGTATGGCTGCTCCCTGCTGCACTTTGGTGGATGAATTAAATGCAGATGTGGTGCATTGTGTGCTGTGGAATGTTCACACTAACAAATACAAAAATAGTCATTTTCACTTTATCTGAAGAGAAGGGTCTTCACTTACAGTTTCAGCAGCTTGAATGGTTAGGACAAGATTCTTCCACCACTTACAAGCAAAGAGAAATGTCTTTATATATGTTTTTGAGTGAACGTAAACAAAGAAATGAACTTGAGCTGCAAAATACACAGGAAACAACAGGGCACAGGGATTGCTTTACAGAAACCCATCCAAATCTCTACAACCCCACTGATTCAGCTCAGGAGCAGTCGAACAAACCATGGACAACCAAGTTCAGAGGGGAGGCTGGAACCAGACCACAGAGAGGACTACACAGGACTGTTGGCAGACAGGGACAATGTCTTGGATCAGGACCTAGAAAGGACAGGAATTCTCAATCCAGACGCCTGACACAGGGACTGCAGAAAAAGTAGGGGCAGATACCGGAAAGGGACAGGGAACAGGGAGGAGTGATTTGTGTCCTTTGACTGTCCTTAATGTGCAGTCTGCATGTTCTCCCCATGTCTATGAGTGCCTCCAGGTTCTCCAGTTTCCTCTCACTGTCCTAAGACCAGCACGCCAGGTGGATTGAAGATGATAAATTGCCCCCAATGAGGGGATAAATTGCCCCCAATATGTGTGTGTGTGTGTGTGTGTGTGTGTGTGTGTGTGTGTGTGTGTGTCTGTTTGTCTGTGATGGACTGGAGACCTGCCCAGGGTGTCTCCCTGCTTTTTGCCCTGCGAGTTCCGGCATTGGCTCCTGTAACCCTTGTCAGGACAAGTGGCTCAGAAAATGAGAGGGAGGAATCACAAAAACCAAGAAACCAAACATTAAACAAACACAAGGAAACTACTAAAAAAGCAATAAACACAGGCTGAATAAGTCAAACTTTTATATTAATCAATAATATTAATGTTTAATAATTTAATAATAATAATGTTATCCTTATGACCCTAGTCATTTTGGGTATTTTATTTTTTAAATCATAGCTGCTATTTTCAGAATGGGTAAAAAAATGCTAAAACAAAAAACCTTTTGAAGGAACTTATATGCTTTTATTAGGAACTTATGTTAGTGTAATTATAAAACTAACTGCTAGATTACTCACTTGCACAAAGACTAAACAATGTGACAATGGTGTAGAACTGCTCTGTTCAATAAGGCAATATCCATGCAATGGCACATCAGTGCTTCATTAAAATGCTCTGTTCAAAGGCCAGCAATGAGAGACTAGTGCAAGTTTTAAAATTTCCCCCAGACACCCCTAAAGCTGCGCCTGCTGACTATAAAAGCAGCTATTGCAGCTGTCAGTTCCTCTATGGAGAAAGCTTTGTTCAAGCTGTCATTTATGAGCTCAAAGAAGAAAATATTGATCAATACCTCTGTATGACTTGTTCCACTCATAGCACATTCTCTCTTCCCCAGCTCTGGATCTCTCTCTGTGTTTGTTTCCCTATTCTCCTGTGTCTATCTATTCTGTGCAAAGGTGGTAATAGCCGACAAAAATGTTCATGCATGAATCTCCAAATTAACAACCAAATTATGATGGCAAGATCACTGGGTGATAGAATCTTTAAAATGCAACTCTTGCTGGGTGGTGCCAATAATGATGGATTCTTCCAGGGCCGCTGGTAGGAGGAGATTTAATTTTTCAAATGGACAAAGAGAGGTTGAGTGAGTAGTGGCTGTTGGCCACTTCCTATTAGCTCAGTGTTCTACTCCTGAAGCTTGGCTGCTGGACAGACATGGGCTTTGGCTTATGTGCATCAGCTAATTAGAATGACATTTTCGCATGCAACGGCACATGGCACAGCTGAAAGAATAAGCTACAATTCTCAGTCATTTCCATAAATTTTTGTAGCCATACTTGGTCCATTCTCTCAATTCTGTGTCATTAGCATGAGAGACCATGTAACTGTGATCATGTAAAACTGAATTAAGTGACTGAAAGCCCTCCTATAACTTCGCATATGGTTCTTAATGGATTAATGGAGGGTGTATGCTTAAGCCATTTTGCAGCACTTCTGCCGCATGTCAGTGTGTGTGTGTCTGTGAGTGGATTTCCCATCTTTCGTGTCAGTATATCTGACAGTATGTTACAGTAGGTGTGCACAGGGACTGCTGTCAGCAGCATGGCTGCCTTACAATAACAAGTTTGTTATCTGTAACGACCTGAGGAGGGGGTTCGTCCAGCTTAGTCTAACATTTATTCTGCTACATTCTCCAACTGCAACACTTGTCTTTCTAGAGTTTTTATACTCAGTGTGTCCTCCTGTTCCAGTGATCTAGAATTGGTAGAATTGGCAGAAGATTACTTCTCTACACAACACTATTGATAGTGTAGACATGGCAACCCCTGGAATCTGTTATATGTGTGGTAAAGATTACTATGAATGTTTTGTAGAGGAGATACCTCATGCATGCATTAAGTTCTCTTAATGACTGAATGACTGTATTCTGTCATAAATGCTTGACATTTGCTTCAAATATAAACTGAAAAATGTGATGTCTCTGCAAGAATGTATTCACAAATCATGAAAAACTATATAACTGTGGAATTCTATAGTCATCAAATCATTTTTACTCTTGTTAGACCTGTGGTAAAGAGAAAGCCCTTATGGGAATGTGTGTCTCAGTTTTTGAGTGATGCTCACAGGAATTTGTGTATTCTGTTGGGGCAGCAAGGATAAGGATAGATGCTTTGGGTTGTCTCAGTGTTTCTTCATCCTTTACTGTCATCACTGCTTGCTTATTAGTGTTATGGACCTGGACTGCTGTAAAGCTGCTTTGTATAACCCTAATACACATAAAACATGCACTGCCCAGCCAAAAAAAAAGTCACACACTCTAATATTTTTTTGGACCGCTTTTAGCTTTGATTACAGCACGCATTTGCTGTGGCATCAATTCAGTAAACTTCTGCAACATCACAACATTTATTTCCGTCCAGAATTGCATACATTTTTTGCCAAGATCTTGTAGAGATGATAGGAGAGTCGGATTGCTGCGCTAATTCTTCTCCAGAACATCTTAAAGATTTTCAATGGGGTTAAAGTCTGGACTCTGTGGTGGCCAATCCATGTGTGAAAATGATGTCTCTGCTCCCTGAACCACTCTCTCACAATCTGAACCGATGAATCCTGGCATTGTCATATTGGAATATGCCCAAGTCATCAGGGAAGAAGAACTTCACTGATGGAATAACCTGGACATTCAGCATATTCAGGTAGTCAGCTGACCTCATTCTTTGGGCACATAACGTTGCTGAACCGAGACCTGACTCATTGTAGCAGCCCCAGATCACAGCACTGCCCCCATTGGCTTGTACAGTAGGCACTAGCAATGATGGGTGCATCACTACGTGCACCTCTCTTCTTACCCTGCTGCGCCCATCACTCTGGAACCAGGTAAATCTGGACCAATCAGACCCCATAATCTCCCATTGCTCCAGAGTCCAATCTTTATGCACACTAGCAAATTAAAGCCTTTATTTTTGCAATTAACCTCACTCATCAGTGTTTTTTTTAAGGCTACAGAGCTGTTTAGTCCCAATCCCTTGAGTTCCCTTTGCGTTGTGTGTGTAGAAATGCTCTTACTTTCACTGTTGAACAAAGCCGTGAGTTCTGCTGTTGTTTTTTAATGATTTGATTTCAGATGACGTTCAGTCAGTCCAGTAATTATCCAGTAATTATCCAGTGGGAGGCCCTTACCTATTTGCTTTGTAATAAAAACTGAGTTAGATGTCCTTGAGAGTCATAATACATGCTTCTAGAGATTCACAAATTGCATCACAAATATTGTGTTTAGAAGGAAACAGGTTGATAAACCCTTCATGTAAAATGGTTATAGCTTTCCCTGCATTTGCAAAAGTTCAAATATTTAGCATTTTGAGGTTCATCTGCAAAGACCAAAAGCAGAAAAGCAAATAACAACTCGTCACTTAAAAGCAAAATATGTATCTTCATATTTATGTGCCTGGATACACTTTGTCTATGCACTGTAATGAGCATCACCTCTGTGTGGAAAAGACAAACGAATCACTTAATACTGTATACAGTTACTGTAGTATACATCTACTGTGTCTAACTGCAATAATGAATCAACCAATATGCATGCTTTAAAAAGATTTTAAAAATATATATTGTTTTTCTTCTCCTGTAAACCTATTTTTATTCTGACAGTGACAAAATGATACAATTTGTAGACCAACCCTAATCCCAGTTTTATCCATTATAATGGAACCTACATGTGTCAGAATTTTGAATAAACATGTGAAAACACCAGCTAACAGAGATCAGTCTGATGGGCAGTTCAGCTCAACTGAGCCCTAACACTAACACACCATTGAGTGCCTAAAGGGACCAGAGTCATCACTATGGTTACGGTACAGTCTCCATCCCTCCTTGTCCTGCAGGGCTCATCAGCATTAGGGAAGTGTCATAGTCTAATTGGTTTGGCACCTTAAGCTGTGCTGACTTAAAGGATAGGCAGTGTTTTCTCCTCATTAACTGGACATTTCATAGCATGCAGAAAGAGAGTGGAAACTGAATTAATCATTGTTGGTTTAAATGCAGTGTTCTTCTATATTGTTCCCTTGCTGTGCACTGCAATAAGCATTGCCTATGAGTGGAAAAGCCAAACTAATCATTTGATAGTCTCTACAATTACTATAGCAAAGTGTCCTAACAAGCCTAATGATGGTTTGTTACGCAAATAAATGCTGCATACTTGTTTAACACTGTTTTATTGCCATGACAGACATTCTAAAGAGCTCTTAAGGAAAAGGAGGGTAGAAATGATGTACTACCTCCATTCATTACATTGCTTCACACTGAGAAAAAAATCAGGTGAAAGTCTCATAGAGTGCACCTATCATTTTTTTGTCTCAGGGCCCACAGAGGTGAGGAAAGAGGGCCTGGAGATGCAGATCAACCGTCTAGCCGAGCTGATTGGACGTTTGGAGAACAAGGTGAGCCTCTTATTATGTTTAATTACATCCATTAAACTGAACAATGGATATTACAAACATGCTTAAAGGCACCTAGAGGACACGTGCCACAGAAATTGACAGTCTGCTTGTGAATTTATAGCATGCTAACAAACCCTACAGCAATGTGATGATGTGGGGGTAGTAACCGTCAGCATAATAAGAAAAAAAGTATGCCATTAGTGGTAATAAGGTGAAAAAAGTGGCTCTTATATGTGGCTAGAGCTTTCATCAGCATACAGGGCCTCCCTCATTGCTTACAGTGTTCATCCTTATGCTATTTCTATAAAACAGCTCCATATAGGCTCTCTGCTGATTCCACACACACTAAGGTAATAACAAGAACTCTGAGATGTGATTCAGATACCAGGGTTTTTTCGCCTTACTTATTACCAGCACATCCAAAGGAAACAAGGGAGGCAATTATGGAGACCTGACACCCATACCATTGCAATATAGTCTTTTATTACTCCATTGCTTTTACTCCCTGTGTGTCTTTCTCTCCCTCCCCCATCTTTACCTCCTCAGTGGTCCCTAGGGTTTATTTGCAATCTTAAAAAACAATTGAACATTGCAAAGGCAACAATAATATTTAAAGACTTCTGGAAGCTGTATTATACAGTGGTGAACAGCAGCAAATAAATAACCACAGTCCTGCAGTTTACAGCCCATCAATGAAATAAGAATAAAGGAGGATGAAAGACCACACACTGAAGTGTCCTTGCCCTTCCACTGAACTCTGCTGTTGCATCCTTGAGTAAAATGACTCCAGCCTTGGAATGAAAGGAAGATGTGACCTATAATTTGCCACTACTGGGTTAGAGTTCACCAAACCTGGAAATACTCTCCCTACAGGGACAGGCTAAAGGATTTTTTCTTTTTATTTTATTTCTTATTTTTCTTTGGAGATATTTGTAGTTAGCACCAAAGGCTCTGGAGTCTCTAGTTAATACCACACTGTCTGACAGGTGTGTTATTTTGCTGAATCTAAGAATATTGAGGCACGTTGATTCCACACTCAGTGGAGTAGCCTGAGGGGACCTGGGAGTTTTTTTCTCCTGTTAAGGAGCAGAGTCTGGGATGGAAGTCTTTGGTGTCAGTACCTTATACTGTGATCTGATCTGGAGTACAATCTAAACTAAGATTTTTAATTTCTTTGGAATATCTGGATTTCTTTCTCAAAGGGCGCTCCATTACTTAAACAGGTCATTTGACGTTCTTGTGGAATATGTTGTAGAAAAGCATTTCTGTCTTTCAGCCTTGTATGATAATTTTGCATTTTATTTGTGTTTTGGTCCATCAGTGTTAGTTTTATACTTCAGTGCCCAGCATAGATTGTGCAAACACGTCATGCAACCACTGGAAATCCCACCCTTGGCGGGGAAATCCCCTGATGCAAAGGGTATTAAATATAGAAGTGATATTCAGTTTACTAGCGGGAATATCCTTCTCCAGCTGATATAAATAAATAATGTGTTTAAAGTGGCAGAGATTAGACCTCCTAGCAGTAATGTTAGCTCTCTGGTTTTCTTCTTGTTCGGCAGCTCTTCTTGTTCAATAGTAGTTCCCAGGTATAAAGATCCACCCAGAAGCAGCGTTAGGTTTTCAAATTATCCTCTCAACCTTATCATTCATCCTTAGAAGAGGGCTTTCTAAATCCATAATCTGAACAATCTGGTGCTTGACAGTACTACAGGTTGTGATTAAGCAAACAGATGTAGCCATGTTGATTTGGACATATGCTTCAGATCATGATCCTGCTGGATGGTCCATTGCTGACATGGCACTCTGGATGGAGTGTTCCCTTTAAAATCTTTATGTCAAATTTATAGAAATATTTCTGCACTATTCAGACTGCTTAAACAAATTAAGTGAAATGAGTGCCCTGATCTGAGTGGTCTTAATTTAGTTGTTTAACTTAATCAATGTAATTAGGTGGAGCCAAAATTTAGAACTTTAGAGCTTTAGAAAAGGCAACTCAGATAAATAAGGTGATTGATCCCCTCACCATTTATATAAGCAAACTCAAGAAACTTGGGTGTACTGCTGAGGTATTAATTGCAGCTACTATGTTTTAGTGTGGTGAGAAATTATGATGAGCTCATAAGTTTCATTTTGCTTTCAGGAGTGAGTTTACCCTTAAACCTCAGTGGAGTGTGCTCCACAATCAGAGTGGAAAAAGCCATTAAGCCTTGTATATTATTCTGCGGTTTCAATGTCTTGTCTAGATGGTAAAGTCAAATGATATTCAAGCTTAATTTACCATAGTTTACGGTTCTGTTACAGGAGCGTGTGTGTGTGTGTGTGTGTGTGTGTGTGTGTGTTTTAGTGAATATTACTATGAAGATGAAATAGTATGTGCATTAATAGACATTTCATCACACACAGCCAAGGTCTATTATTTTGGGGATTTTATTGTAGTAAAGCGTTCTTATTTATGTTCTATAAAATTCTCAGATCAAAAATAATAATCAAAAAAATAAAGTATTTATTAATACTTTTTAAGGACTCTTATTAAGGACCACATAAGGTGATAGAATGAGCAGCACTGTCACCTCACAGCGAGGAAGGTCCTGTGATCCACTGGGAGCACTGGTTTCTTACCAAAGTCCGAACAATTTTTCATTTTTAAATCCCAGGTGATTGACCTGAGTTACCCTAGAGCAAAGGTACAGTTCCTAACACTGCTCCCAGTGCACTGGATATGGCTGCCCCCTGCTGCACATGTGTGTATGGGTTGAAAGCAGAGGTTGTATTTCGCCGTGTTTCACAATGACAAACAGTCTCGTTCTATCACAGGTGTCAGGTGGATTGGAGTTGCTAAATTGCCCCTGGGTGTGTGATTGTCTGTGTGTCTGTCTTCTGATGGACTGGCGATCTGTCAATGGTGTTTATCTGCCTTTTGCCCGGTGTGCTCCAGCATCACCTGCTCCAGCATCACCTGCAATCTTACTTATAAGCAAATTAAAAGTCTCAGCTAAAACTTGCTGTGTCAGCAAGATCTCCCAAGACTAGTGGGAGATCCCAAGTAGTGTTATGTCTTTAATGAAAAATGGAAATAAATTAGGCTTAGACCTTAGGTTGGAAGAATATAATTTAATTTCCAAAAAAATTTAAAAAGAGATAGAGATCCTCAAGAAAGAGAGATAGAAAAGAGATGGGCTAGCTGCCCATGTAAATGATTTTTTTACTCATGATTATTGGCTTTTACAGAAGATCATAATATGTAAATTAGTTTTCTTGCATGGTTTGAGCATCCTCACCAAACATGGATGATTTAGAAGAATTTTCTGCAGATCACATTTACAACGTGCTAATAAAGGAGGCGGCATGCTAACTATGTCATATCAAGGCTTTACCAACATGTTGTAATGTTACAGTTTATTACAGAACAGTAAAAATATCATATGTCCACCTCATCCACCCATCCAAGCACAACAGCGTATCCGTTTACTTTATAGCACTCTGATCACAGCACCGGAAGGTGTTCCAACAAATGGATTACAGTGGATCAGCTGGGTGGTCGGACTTGCTAAGCAGCTTCTGGCTCGCCACTGACTGAGGCGGGACTCTCATCAGAGTGCTCTTGTCTCTATAATGCAATCCACTGCTCAGAGGAAAAGCACATTTCCTTCTCCTCCTGCAGTGGCATTCTGAAACCCTCTCACCCTGCGCCTCTCACCCCCACTCCCTCACTGTGGTGCTGCCCTCCACTGCATGATAGATAAGCAGCCATCTCCGGCCTCTACAGGAGAGAAATTCTGCAGATGTGTAACATCATTAGCAGCCATTATGCACTCAGCTCTTTCACTGAAGTCGATTGCTGCCCTCGATCCACTCCATCTCATGACGTGAAACGTGTACAAATGGTTATTGCTGAAAGATTAGATAAAGTATACACTCACTGTAGACCCAGAGGTGGCATTAAACTAATAACATTTACTCAAGTAAATTTACATGATATATATTTTAGAATCATCAAGGATGACAGGTGTGTCTCAGTGGAGAAGGGTTTAAAGGTCCCAATGAGTCAGAGCAGAGCGTCAGTCATTCTTGGTGTAATTCACACATGTGCTGGTGCATTTATGTTCGTTATGTTAAATAAAGTCAAGTCACAGATCCCAGGCTGCACATTTATGTCCAGACCACGGCATCACCCAAGCGTTACAGTAACACCCATGCGCAACTACTTCACCTATTGCTTCTTTACAGAAAAAGTAAATTAAAGAATAATGCTAATATTAAATTCATCAAAATTTTCATTTAGATTTTTTTGTAGTTGACCTGATTATAAAGTTTTTCTAATTACTAATTAGGATATTTTAAATTACAGTTGTTATATATTTACATTATAAAATGTCAAAATGGTTCACTCAACATTTGAAACATTTCACCATTCGGCGTGATTCTGCAGGCCAATACACATACTCAAAAGAACACTTCATTCTGCTTGTGTATGAGGAAAGTACTTAATATTTTTATTCTTTTGTTTAGTTACAAACTCTTTTTAAGGGTTTGATTTGCTCGGTTGGTTTTACTTCTACTTCAGTCTATATTTATTCTAGTAATAATACTTTTACTCAGAACCTGGAGAGATGGAGATTTGCTCTAGAGAGGAGAGGAATGAAAGTGAGTAGGGCAAAGACAGAATACATGAGTGTGAATGAAAGGGAGGAAAGTGGAGTGGTTAGGATGCAGGGAGTACAGGTGACAAATGTGGAGGAGTTTAAATACTTGGGATCAACAGTTCAGAGTAATGGCGAGTGTGGAAGAAAGCTGAAGAAGAGAGTGCAGGCAGGTTGGAATGGGTGGAGAAGAGTGGCTGGAGTGATTTGTGACAGACGGATACTAGCTAGAGTAAAAGGGAAGGTTTACAGGACAGTAGTGAGACCAGCTATGTTGTATGGGTTGGAGACGGTGGCACTGACAAAAAGACAGGAGGCACAGCTGGAGGTGTCAGAGTTAAAGATGCTGAGATTTTCGTTGGGTGTGACGAGGATGGACAGGATTAGAAATTAGTATATTAGAGGGACAGCTCAGTTTAGACGTTTTGGACACAAAGTTAGAAAAGCAAGGCTGTGTTGGTTTGGACATGTCCAGAGGAGAGACGATGATTATATTGGAAGGGGGATGTTGAAGATGGAGCTGCCAGGAAAGAGTAGAATAGGAAGAACAAAGAGGAGGTTTATGGACGTGGTGAGAGAGGACATGCAGGTGGTCGGTTTGAAGCAGGAAGATGCAGAGGACCGGAAGAAATGGAGATGGTTGATCCACTGTGGCGACCCCTAAACGGGAGCAGCCGCGAGAAAAAGAAGAAAGAAGAAGAATAATGCTTTTACTCGAAAAAGGGTTTAAGCCACATTATCCACCTCTGGTTGTAAGCAAAGAAAGTTCTTTCTCACTGGTTTCCTCACACACTCCTAGGTCATGCTGATGTATGTTCTGGCCCACATTTGCACAGAAGAGGAGAAACATTACCTGTGGGTGATTTCATGCTGCCTAACAAGATTCAACCTTTGAAGAGAGATCAGTCAGTCCCCATGCAGCTGTTTTGGCAGCTTTTTCACTCCATCCACCCAGACATAAGCTGCTTTGGGGCTTGGTTGAAGACCATGTCAGGGTTCTTCCTTTGCCCACCTTGAAGGAGTCATTGAACACTAATCGTGGAGGCAGATTCACTGGACCATTTGAGTGGATGGGAAATGAGCTGTTCAGTTGTAATAGCACAGACATTGCAATTAATGCTGATATACATTCTGTCACTTGTTATAAACTCTTGTTCCTTTCTAGCCAAGAATGAGAAAAGCTAAAGAAAAAAGTCTAAAGTCTAAAAAGCATGGGTTTTCCCATTAATTAATTTTATATTTCCCTGCATCTGAGGTTGTTTGCTAACTTAAAATCCATATAGAGACGATGCTACACTTTTCTGCATTCAAATTTAAGCTTGTATTAATAACATTACCATTAGTTTATTAATGCTAATACCCCAAACTGAAATGTGTGTGTATGATTGAACCATAGTAGAACTTGGATGGAGTAGTGGGTTACACTGCTTCCTTCCATGATTGTCTTCACAGGCAAGCATGTCACACTACACAACAAAAGTCACTGGTCAGGATGCTGCATTCACCTGTAACATGATTAAAATGTACATGAAACTTGATGAAAGTATCTGCCCATGTTTAATATAAACCTATAACAAACATTACCATTTCCTGTTTATCTTACTTACTTGCAGCTTAATTTTTCTAAATGAGAACTAAGATATAAAGATTTTTTAAAAGTAAGAGTAGTTTAAATGCAAAAATTAATGTAAATCTTGTTGCCAAAAATGCTTTGGGCATTTTGTATTGTTTTTTATTAGCATTTTCTAGAAAAGGGTCTGAGAATCATTTTTTCATTTTTTTATTAATTAATCAAATAATTTGTTAATTTGTTTATTCCTTCTTTCTTTTATTTGTTTAATCAATCTGTTTTTCATTCTACTTGACATTCAGAGCCCAATTTTGGTTAGTAATTTCTGTTTCGGTCAGGAAGCGGTTAGACACAGTTTCTCCATTTACACATTAAAGGTCACATCTTGATTACAACATCAACAAAATAGAAATCCACACCCCCTATAATTATTGACACCACTTGTGAAAGGTTTTTAAAAATCATTTTTTTGGTGAAGTAGCTTTACCTCACACTGAAAAAAATGAAGAAAATGAATCCATTTATTGAAATAATTTGAGGCTTCAACAAAAAACACAAATGCCACATTTATTGATCTATTGATTTATTTATTGATCATTTATTGAAACATCTAAATTTAAGGTCGGTGAATTTATAGTAGCACAACAAGATCATTCCTGTTTACGTCAGCTCAGAGTCGACATATACTTTGGAGCATTGTCCTGCTGGAAGATCTCCAGGGACAGTGAGATTTTGATAAATAAAAAATGTTACCTTATATATTCTTTTAATTAAAGCCATCCTTCCTGCCATCCTTTCCTCAGATATATCACATTTTTATTTACCTAATATGGATGGTAGGGTGACAGGATCTGCTGCTAACTTCTTGGTGCCAGATATCACACCAACGAAAATTCACTCAGTGATACTCAGTGGTGGTAGGGGAAAGAGAAACATGATTTATTTCTTAATATTATTTTGTCCACCTGCTAGTGAATAAAACTCGAATAAAGTGAATAAAACTACAAAATGTAATGTTTTGAAAATCAAAATTCAAATTATGAATGAAAGATCAATGCAACTTTGTACTAACAGGGACACAAATTAAACAATTTTGATTGAAGTTGACTGTAACCGGCTTTATATTTTTCAAAGGTTTCTTGATAAGGATGTAACCACCCTACAATTCCTTAATTCAGCTTTGCCAAAGAGAGCTGAGAAAAAAGTGGAAATGACCAGCAGCTTTTCTGTTCTGATTCTTGTTACAGACAGTCTGGTTTGATCTGCATCAGCGGCTAACAGACACTGATGGTACTACTAGCGCAGTAAGTACTGGAGCATATCTGAAGCATGAAGAGCACGGCAAAATAATTTATCTGTTTTCATAAATAAAGCAACAACAGACTGACTAAAGTTTGACTTTATATTCCGAAGCATGTTAGACACAGAAACTGGTACCGACTAAAGCACAATTAGTATTCACATTTGTTGAGGTCCTGCCCATTACTTAGAAGCTTGCTGCTTTCTGGGTGAATTTTGTACCTCGAAAAGAAGCAGTGCATTGAGTGCAATAAAATGTATTTGGTTTAAATGTCATTTCTATGATAAATATATCCATATATAAATATATATATATATATATATAGCATGGCTGTAATGCTGGGGTATTGTGGGTAGGACATCAACACATAGCCAGGGATCAGTGACTTGGCTTTATTTACCATTGTGAACAAAACAAAACTCAAAGAACTGAAACATCATCGTTACCACACAGGCTTAACCCCTGAATGACTGACACTCTGCTCTGACTCATTGGGGCTTAAGCCATCCTGTGCCCAGGTATGCCCAGGTGTGCTCAGGTGTGCTCAGTCAGAGCAGAGAGCCGCCTACTGCTTTTTATTTCCTTGTTTACATCTAGATATTAAATTACATAAAAGCTTTAGATTTGCATTTTTTATTAAAAAGACCATGAAGACCAGGGAGATGTCTATGGGGGGAAAGCATGCCATTTGAAGCTGAGAATAAAGGCAAAATCCATCCAGACAACAGTCTGTGAAATCTTGCAAAACCTCCACTGGGCAGGGAAGGAGGGATCACAATTTCACAATTTCTTCACAATTTGGAGGTCAGTACCACCAGATGCAAACCACTCAATAGCAGCTAAAATCAGAAAAGCATATTACAGAGATGAGACTTTTCTGGAACCTAATTCTATGGACTAATGAGACAAACATTCATCTCTATCAAAGTGTGAAGACAGAAAGTATATGCTCATTATGGGAAAAAAAAAAAAAAACTTATCTGTGAAGCACTGTGGAAGTAGTATCTTGGCTGCTTATATGGCTGTTTCTGGATCAGCCTTGATAATCTCTGCTGAAAACTGCATCCAGACTAATCAGGAAGAACTTTATTTTGCTGAACAAGGCCCCATTTTATAGTATACAGCTCCTACTTAATGTTTCCTGGTGCCCCAAACAAAGTTGGAATTCCTCTATCTATCAACAGAGAGCAGCGTGCAAATCATATTTCAAACTGCCCGGGTAAAGGGGGATTGAACACTATGCAAGGCTGTGGCCCAGTACAGGTAGGTTGTGTAGGTTAAAGGCTACATACCCAGCTGCAATTGAAGCATCACTGGCAAAGGAGAAAAAACATTTCTTTGCTATCTTAATTTCTCCCTTTTGGTGAGTGTATCAACTTTTCAAATATGTATCAAAGCACAAAAACCTGAGCAACTCACTATACAAAAAGCTAGCAAAACCTAAAATCAAAACAGGTCCCCTTTAACATATCAAGATACCAAGAAATAAGACCTGACCTTTCTGAGTTACACATTTGAATGTCATATTCTGTGCATTTAAATGTCCCAAATTGGCTGCATGAAATTCATTGGATCTCAACCTTGGTGGCAGCATTTTATGAAAATTATACACAGATCATTGAAAAGAATAGACTGCACCAAGATTCGGAACTGGACCAAAGGAAGCAACCATGATTTGGATTTAGGGACTCTTCACAGTAGCCCCTTTTTGCATGTGTGTTATCGCTTTCACCAGTCTCTATCAGTACAAATCCCAACATACTGTTAAAATACCAGTCTAGCACTAAAGGCTGATTCTGCAAAAAAAAAAAAAAAACGTTCAAAAGCAACTTTTAAGTATATTCCAGAACAGGAATCTGCAGCTTCCATTTTAGGTAGTCTTTACAAAGTCTTATCAAAGTCTACCAAACATATAGTGAAAAAATAATACCATCAGAGACCTTATCTTTTTCCCCTTTAATTATGCTGCAAGAGTAGCTGGAATGCATGCCCACATATGTCATAGTAAAATGAACCAGCATGTAGAGTTTGAGCTTCCTGTATGTTGCTGTGTTTTCAATTATTATGCTGCCTTTATTTTTGGATGCACTGCAGTGGTGTCTCTGTGAGTGTGTGCACACAGTCAGAAGAGAATTCACATCATTAAGACTTCTTTGCTGTAATCAGAAGGCAAAAATTGTAAAGATGTAAAAGAAAAAAAAAATAATAATAAGAGGCCTGCATTATTTGAATGAATATAATCAAATGAAATATAGATATTTTTTGTCCATTTTATGACATTGTACCACAATTACTTGCAGTAAAATTAGTAGTATTGCTTTAATGCTGAATGAATCCAGAGTCCACAGTAAGAGGTCATAAGCAGCAGACAACCTCAAATGAGTTCAACCATGAGAAACCCACTAAATGGATCTGATGGGCTAAAATTACTTTCATTTGCATCTCTGGCCTCTTAAGCATGATATCCAATACAGATGAACATCCTGGAGAGCGTCCTGGATCAAGCCCTTTTACATTTGTGTCGGATTCACATCCTTCATGTGTCAGATAGGATGAGCTGGTTTCAAGAGCAGATGTGTGAGGTGTCGGAGGCAGTGTGAGATCGTGGTAGAAAGATGGTGGGTCATGCCAGGACAGTGCGCATTTTCCGATGAAAAATGCATGTGGCCTTCAGTCTTTAGTAGAGCAGCACGCCAGCTGTTCCTCTGCTTTCCTCCAACACCAAAACGCTGAGGTCAGGCCTTACTTGGCTTATCTGCATCGTGCCTGTGATTTACACAGAGTTTTTTGATGTGCGGTGGGTTCTGAGCAAATTGAATCATTCCTCCTTTCCCCATTAATCCTTGTTAGCTTTTAAATTGCCACTGAGCAAATAGGATTAGAACAGGCTCCGCATGACAGCTCTAGCCATGTGATTGACAAGTTGCTGTGTGTGTGCGCATGTGTGGTTGTTGGTGTTTATGTGTGTGTGCGTGCGCAAGTGCTGCTTTATACTCTAGAGCTTGTATTAAGGACCTGAGGGGTATTTTTGAATTGACTGGTGAACAGATTCTGATATCAGAAATAAAGGGGTACACTGCTATTCTGGTACTAATACTGTAATACAGCCTGTTCCAACCTGATTTTTACAAGAGTTGTAAAACTGGGTGTAGGTTTACAGTTTCTCCTTGTAGAACATCAGTTGCTGTACCATCAACACTTCCATCAACGGACCAGGACCACAAGAAACGAACACTGATCATATATTATTTGAGTTTTTGCAATTTCTGAACACGGCAGTGACTCAGCATGGTTTGACCTTGTTTGTGTATGTTGGTACAACATCTGTTACACCTTCCGCACTCCAGCCACCTATTAGAAGCACCTACCCAAATTTAAATCTACAAATCTACACATTTAAAACTACATTTTTTAATCAACCTCTAGCACTTTCTAAGAAGCATAAGTAGCTTCTGACCACTCATTCAATGCATGTTTTAATTATTCTGAAGAATGTTTGCTGAAACTCTTGAAATGATATGGCACCCATCCATCCATTTTCTGCCGCTTGTCCCAAACGGGGTCGCGGGGGAGTGCTGGTGTCCAATCCAGCCCATCGCAGGGAGGAGCGGGACGGGGACGGCACCTTGCTCAAGGGTACCTCAGGGCAACCCGTTTGGAAGGGGTTCGAACCCCTGATCCACCGATCACGTGGCCGATGCCCTAACCACTAGGCCACCACTGCCCTGATATGGGACCTCATATAGTTATTTCAGCAGTACACACACTAACGCACTAGTGCCATATAAGCGTCACTGCTGTGCTGGGAATGATCCATCACTCAAATATCTGGTCAGCGGTGCTATTATGGAGGTATGGATGGATGGGATAGAGGGGGGTGGATACACTGTGGTGGCTACACTACGTAACCTTGAAATTGCAGCTATATATAGTTAGTGTTTCAAATAAAAGTGAGTGTCTAGAATCTAGAAGGTACAGTTTTATGCAAAAGTTGGAACAGCCCTGGTTAAATTGTGTTAATTTTCTAAGGGGGTGGCATGTTGGTGCAGTGTGTAATGCTGTCACCATTACAGCAAGAAGGTACTGGATTTGAGTACTAGATCGAGAATCCCCGGGTCCTTTCTCTTTGGAGTCTGAATGTTCTCCCAGTGTTTGTGTGGGTTACCTCTCATTGTCAGTGTGTATGTCTGTTATCTGCCACAACCAGGATGTCTGACCACCTTTACCTCTTTTAGTGCTGAAATAGGTGTACTACTGTGGAACAAATCTGTATTAATTGAAACGGCAACTTTTTATTGTACATTATTCCATTGTATTCAACCTGCCAAACCCGGCAAAGTATAATGCAATGCACGATCAGACATTTTCAGGACATAATGACATGATCACATTCATACAGACATACAACACAAAGTTGCTGCTTTTAAAAAAGGAGTCAAACTAGCTTGTAGTTATTAGAACCTTTTTAAGCCTTCCCTCATTTTACTCCATGTGCTGATTGTGCCAAAGGGCTGTAATTAACCAGCCACTGTGAACACATTCAGTTGTCATGGCACTTGATTGTCACAGCTATCACAGCAGTTATTTCTGACTTATCTGAATATATTTGCATGCATATTTCAGCAACTTTTCTGTTTACTCAATCGTTAGAGAACTGTACATATTTATAGACTTCATGCTTCTTCATGCTTCTAATTTGAGACCTTTTCTTATTAACAGGCCTTTGCGCTATGAGCTGAAAAGGGGCTAGTGTGTGTGTTATTTTAGTTTAAAGTTTTTATGCATTTAAAACCTGAGAGTCCTAGTTCTAACATTTTTAAAACAACAAATGTTAAAACAAAGCAAAAAAAAACAAACAAAACAAAGCTGAAAACGACTCCCTTTCAAACTCTTGTGATAGCAGAACTCTTAATTAGACAGCCTGTCAGTTGTACCCCTGAGCCACTATGATAAGGACACTGTCCAGCCTTATCTTCTGCTGTAGTTCCTCTGGGGAGGGATGTCTGGGAAGTTATTGCTCTTGCTCAACATCACAGCTTTGTGCATCTATAGCCTTAACCATTTGTTAGGATCTCACCATGCAGTATTCAAGGTTTAATTGACTAGAATAGTCTCTTGGACCCCAAACAGACCAGGAGTTGCATATACGTCATCAGCCCGTTCGATATAGTCAGAAAAAGAAGAGAAGGCAGCAAACTACAAGAAAAGAAGAAAAAGAGGGCTAGCAAGAGGGAAAGGAACAGTCAGAGAGAGCTTGGAAAGGGTAAATATATACACAGTACTGTGCAAAAGTTTTAGGCAGGTGTGGAAAAAATGCAGTAAACAAAGAATGCTTTCAGAAATGGAAGTGTTAATCATTTATTTTCATCAACCAGCAAAATGCAGTGAATGAACAAAAGAGAAATCTAAATCAAATCAATATTTGGTGTGACCACCCTTTGCCTTCAAAACAGCATCAGTTCTTCTAGGTACACTTGCACACAGTTTTTGAAGGAACTCGGCTGGTAGGTTGTTCCAAACATCTTGGAGAACTAACCACAGATCTTCTGTGGATGTAGGCTTCCTCACATCCTTCTGTCTCTTTATGTGATCCAGACACACTGGATGATGTTGAGATCAGGGCTCTGTGGGGGCCAGAAGAATCGATGCTGGTTTGAAGGCAAAAGGTAGTGACACCAAATATTGATTTGATTTAGATTTTTCTTTTGTTTGCTCACTTTGCATTTGATAAAAATAAATAATCATTATTTATATTTCTGTAAGCATTCTTTGTTTACAGCATTTTTTCCACACCTGCCTAAAACTTTTGCACAGTACTGTATTTATATAGGGAGAGAGCGAGAGAGAGAGAGAGAGAAAGAGAAAGAGAAAGAGAGGAGAGAGAGAGAGAGAGAGAGAAAGAGAAAGAGAGGAGAGAGAGAGAGAGAGAGAGAGAGAGAGAGAGAGAGAGAGAGAAAGAGGAGAAAGTACAGAGATGGAAATTGAAAGCTTTGGAGTGAGATATATAACAGTGTATCTGAAAGTCATCCTTGCTCATTTGGGTATTTGGGGATCATTATCAAAGGGAAAGCTCCAGAAAGAAAGCATACCCTGCAAAAGGATGTGTGCTTCCTTTATCAGCCCTTGGCCCATTCTTTTTTTTCAGGCCTGAGCTATTTAATCCTGTTTAAGCAAAGCTGTATATGGAAATGTATGTAAATGCTTATGAGGGGTGAAATGAAATCTAGTGATTTACGGAGCGTTTTGAGAGCAGCAAAGATAGTTAGAACAGCGAAGAGAGAGAGTGAGAGAAAAAGGGGATGGTATTCCCCAGTTTCCATGGTAACTGTGTCATTTCCATACCCCCTCATGAGATTGCTCCCCTTTTCTGACTCCTGTACAGTCTTATCTCATACATTTGTTCATCCTCTCTCTGTCTCACTGAGCAGTCTGTGAAATCTGCACATATAATCATATGTTCTCACTTAATTGTGCAGTACTGGTGTCAGCTGTGTGATGGCAGAACGTGTGTATTCAAGCCTGTCCTATTCTTATGAATTAGTAAGAAGTAGGGCAGTTCTGTATAGAAGTCTTTCAGTTGCATAACTCTATTCTGCTAATCTTAAAAAGCACTTACACTTCACACACACACACACACACACACACACACACACACATTGCGTATGTGTGTGTGTATGTGTGAATAATATTTTTTTTAGTTTGCAGGGCCCCAGTCCATGTTAGCGTACATGTGATAATGATATATGTAATATTTCTGATTAGCTGTCCTGATGTGTGCCTCATTCACAGAGCACTCCGGGCAGAGATGCTCCTTAGTGTGAATGGGCGGGGTTAAAGTTCTGCATGTGGGGATAATGAAAACTTAATGCAACTGTTTTGTCAAAAAAACAATGAATTTAATACATGTCATTTGATATTCTTTCCTTTCCAGCTTTGGTTTTCCTTAAAATGCTCTTTGCATAACCTTCACTTAAAGTTGTATTTAAAGAACTACAATTGTTCTTCTAATGCATCATTTAAAAGAGATTTAAAAAAAAAAAAAAAAAAAAAGAGATTAACAGAGTATATATTGTAGATCATCTTTATCATAAAAAACTGTTATAACTGAAATCATAACTTATTAGAAAAAGGAAAATTAGCCTCTAAACTTAATAAGACTTCTAGCAATCACACTGATTCTTAATACTCACTTTATGCATCACAGTCCACAATGCACCCTGGAGTTATCTCAATGCTTTTAGTCTGAATAAAGGCCCTCACTGCTCAAGCAAAACCCAGAAGACAAATGAAAGGCCAGTGAAATGTTATAGTAGTCAGTCCAAATTGAGCATTTTGGGAATAAACAAGCGGTAAAATATTAAAGGAAAGAATGAGATCAGAAAGCCCTTTTGCCTTCATAAATATTGATTTCTACCTTGTTGCCGTAATGGATATGATGGAGATATGATGTTTCTGATACTGTTTCTGATTGCATTTCAAGGTGTGTTGAGCTGCTGATTAGGTTTGGAGTTTATTACCAGGCTTTGGCTCAATTATTGCGCAGGCCTTAGGGAAAGTGAACACTGGCCATTGTAATTGTGCTGTCAAACAGAAGTTAAGAACACTTTCAATTAGGTTCTATCCTCCTTCCATCTGAGGTGAGACCTCATATTAACAGAGGCCAACCCATACTCTGCAGTCAACAGCAGGAATCAATTGGCTCACTCTGAGCAAAGCCAGTACTTTATTATAACTGTTCTTACTTTCCATTCCCTTCATCCTAGCATTCCTAAACCAGATAGGATGAAACAAAAATAGCTCACTCCATTCCTTTTAATAAGGTCACATTAAAGCCGTAAATAGGTTCTGGATTTGGGTGTTTCTGCTGTTTCTGCTGATAACTACATATACACACATACACACACAACCCTCTTAAAAAGAAGGTGCCATAGAAACCTTTTAAGTTCCCTAAAGCCATTATTCTTGCAGCCAAATAGTACAGAATATATCTAGAACATATAGCCATTTGGGATGCAGCCAAAAGTTAATACTGGATATGAGAGAAATGTGTCAGAACACAAAGAGTTCCAGTTTCTGTAATGGGCTGCATAGACACACACTGGTCAAAAACTGGATGCTGCTCTTTGTTTACAGCTAAAAGCACCTACAGTAAGTATATGAGCAACAGAAGTGGGCCACAAAGTCATTTAAAGAGGTAATCTGGTCAGACGAACAAGTGTTGGTTGACCTCAAATTCCTCAGATCTCAATTCAATCAGGCACCTGTGAAATGTGCTAGACAAATTTATCTGATCAACAGAGATCCTACCTGCCATCTAACATTACTTAAAGATCTGCTGCTGAAATCCTGGTTCTTGGTTGGCGGCATATGGGGGCCTACACAATAGGTATGGGGTTCTAACGTTATGGCTGATTATGGCAGAAAGCAAGATATTTTGTGTTTAGAATATAATGTAATCTATATATTATTTCTAGTTTCTAGTAATGAACAGTAATGCATAAGTTATTCGACAGCTAAATACCTATTACATATATTTTATTTTAAGGTGTGAAACAGTACAAATATAAATCACAATGAACTTTATACACAAAGCTGCAATTAGTTTTTTATTATATGTGGGAGAGACTGGATGTTTAATCAGACACGATGGGTTCAAAATAGGTTCTAGATGACAGCATGCCCATTTAGTGCACAGTGGGACACAGTGACTGACATGTCTTCATATAAGAAACCTGCAATTATGTAGAATATGTCTACAGTGTGATATGTGGTATTATTTAATTTGGATCAAGTTTTAAATTTACAGCATAATTATATAGCATTACATCTCTGGCATACAGTACTCACTCAGTGAAGTCATGCATATGGCAGCAATTTATTTAAGCAGATAGTTTCCTTTAAAAGCTAGCAGTTGGTTGCTTGTCCCTCTACTTTAGTGTGAAGTTTAAAATGGTAAATGTTGAGTCCCTCTGGGCATGAGAGTCATAAATGGCTCTCTTAACACAAGTCGTAGGTTGCACAGTATTGATCTTACCATCTGCTCCCTGTCTCTCGCATTTATTTTGCCTGCACTAAAGAAGTGAAGGCTGATTGCACATAAACACCACTGACTGCAGCTCATTGTTCTCCCACAGTGAGAAATGCATTGTTTGCATTACTTTATGAAGCATGGGACAGATCATTTGAACACTAATGTGCCTCTTTGCAGTGCTCAGAACTGCCCCGAATGCCTGAGAGTTTACAATTGTCCCCTCCAAAATTAATGGAACAGCACGACCAGATCATTTGTATTGAAGTGAAAAGAAGGTTCATGAAAGATCAGATCCTGATATTTACATCTAGATATATGTTTAAATACCTAGAACATAATATCTTTTGAATCTGACCACCAAGTTTTTCATTGAATCATAAGTATAGGAACATGTCAGGCTGGTGGATGTTTGTTGTCACAGCACATTTCAAGAGTTATTTATAGTTTAAACACATGTTTAAACTATAAATAACTCTTGAAATGTGCTCTCAGATGGAGGTTTAGACTTAACTTGTGAAAGTTATTTGCTGTAAAAAAGTGAAAACCATCATGAAGACCAGAGCTGCCTTTGCTGAGAAAAGAGGGAAAGTCCATTAGAGGCACAGAAAAGATGGAAATCTTTCACAAACATTGCATATACTATTTGGAGTGTCCTGAAAAAGAAGGAAACCACTGAGCAGCAGATTACAGCAGTTAATGACAACAGTAGGTAATGATGGAGAAATTGTGAGAGCAGAAAAGAAAACCCAGTCAGTGACATTATGGACAAGCAACAGAGGGGGGAGGGATAACAATGCACTGTTCAAAGAAGACTTCAAAGGCTGAAAAATAGGGGTCATACCACCAGATGAAAACCATTTATCAGCAGTAAATAATGAAAAAGGATGAGGATAATGAAGAAGGAAAAGGTACAGTGAAGAGCCACAACGTTTCTAGAATACTTTTACTGATTAATTTCTACCAAAGTGATGAAAAGGAAATGGCGTGGAGAAAGAAAATATATGATCATAATCCAAAACATACAAGCTAATCCGTGAAGCCCAGCTGAGTTCTGGCTTGAGCTCACATGGCTGCTTCTAGAACAGGCTCAGTGATCTTCAAATATACAATAGTAGGAGGAGAATTAACTCTGAAACAATCTATAGAGAAATCAAACTAATCAGCAGGAACGGTATCATGCAGCAAGATAAAAAACACACAGCCAAGTTAACAAAGGACTTCATCAAGATCTGGATTGGCCAAATCAATCACCAGATCTTAATCCAGCTGAACATGCATTCCATCTCCTAAAGAGGAGACTAAAGAGAGACAGACAAACAACAACTGAAAGAGACTTCAGTTAAAGCTTGGAAAACCATAATCAAACAAGAAACCAACAATTTTGTAAATGAATGGCAGGCTTGATGCTCTTATTGCCATCAAGGGATATTAAACTAAGTTTTAAGAGTTGTTTATTATAGTTTCATTTAAAATGTTCTGTTCCTATTCATAGTTTTCTGTCATGTAACTAGCACAGAGCCCTGGGGGGACAAAAATGCAAAGAACTGCAGCATGGGCTTTTACATTTTCTCTTCGTTCAACAGAAGAAAACAAACTGGGCAATTTTGATCTCTACAGGACCTGCCACAGTATTTCAGTCACATCAAAAACCCAGCCAGAGCTCCACTTTGGCAATGTGAGCTTCTGTCTGTTAGAGAATACCTCCCTTTACAATACTAAATATTTAGCAAATAAGTGGTACACAATCAACGGCCATGCACTCAGTAATGTAGTATGTAAAGCACAGAAGTGTGTGGTTTGGGACGCAGCTTCTGTCTGTTGCACCAACAAGTTGTCAAGCCCACTGCACCATTCCACAAAAGGAACTGTGCCAGTTCCCCTATATTGGTGGGCCTAAGAAATGTGCAAACTATGAATTATTTTGTTCACATGAAACACCGGTTGCTCAGATACAGAGATGCTATTTCCTATCTGTTTTAACGTTAAAACGTTGTTTTAACGTATCTTCTTGTATGTATCCATAAATAAATGCAGAAATTTGTATCTCTCATCTTTTTACCTCAAACACAAATGTCTTCACTGCAAAGCAAACACAAAAGAATTGGCCTTACTGTTCTAGTACTTTGTAATACCCGCAAGCATAATCTGCATAGACAGGTTTTCTGTAAAAAGAGATGGCAAAACAATTTTCATCAACTGCAAATCAGAAGAGCTCTAGTGTTGCAAACAGCTAATTGCAGGATTTGTCTTCAAGAAGCAATGAGTTTAATCCCAAGCAATGCCAAGGTAACTCGTGGCGGAGAGTTCAAGCAGTCTGTGCAGTTGTTTGTTAGATGATTAGTATACTGACGTCTAGTCCATATTCCTTGTCACTACATAAGATGCATTAGGTCTATCATTAGTGCACTGACATTCAAATTATGCTGTAATTTTACTTTTTAATGTCAAAACTTGTGTTGATGCCATTATTAACAAAAAAAAATAAAAAATAGACTACTTTGGGCCAAACAACACAAACACGGGAGTGTTCAGGAACGGGAGCAGGTCTTGTGGACAAACCACATTATACATTTCAGTTATTTGGGGCTAAACTAAAGAGTTTATGTCAGGGGGAGGTTGGAGGAATGGGCATGCACAGTGTGTTATTCAATTGCTACAGTAAACATGGAGGTAGGAAGGAAAGAAGATCTTTAGACTTTAGACCAAATTAAAGGGATCCTATAAAACCACTGAGTTGGGGGTGGGGGGTCAGGGGGTTGTGGTTTGGAGATCTAGCAGGGTTTAAAAAAAAGGAGCTGACAAAAGAACAACAGTTGAAACTCTTTCGGTTATAATGCAGATCAAAATCTGACAATCGGTAAACACAACTGTTCAGGAAGAAAGGATGACCTTTCAGAAGACACTAATTAGCAAGTTTAGTCCTTTATAACTCCTCTGCTTCCCCCAGCACTGGGCCTGTGGTCCCCTTACTGTGTATTTGGGGAATATAATACTTTTTCTATTGATCTCTCTGTCTGTCTATTTATCTCTCTCTCTTTCCCATAGTCCCTCCACCTGATTCGCCAAGAGATGACTGTGTGCCAGAAGCAGCTAGGAGAGTTCTGTGAAGCCCTGAAGCAGTATCTAAAGAATGTCTCAGCCCAAAGAGACTGTTTCCAGTGAGTTTGTTTTTTATATATATATATTGTTCATATTCAGTGAGATTTGCAGTAAACTATTCCATATCTCACGTCAATAGTCCGTTTAACAAATCATCCATAATATCTCCTGCGTTTTTTGCTCTAATAAATACCAATGTCTGTCCTCATCTGCTAAAACTTGTTTCTGTTCTGTCGCTATCTTTGATTCAGTGTTGAAATGAACTGCATAATTTAGCCTCCAGTGAATTCAGGGGGCAGGAAAGCACACAACTCACTCCCTGCCCAGTTGTTTTAGCTCCTGAATTAATGATGAAACAGAAGAAATAAACAAGTAATGTAGTGACCTTGAAAAGCTTGAAGAAGTTGTGCAGTACAAAGTGCAATGAACCCACTGCTCACCAGAGATTGTACCCAAATATTAATGTAATACATATTATATGTCTAAATAATGACTAATTTTACTATTATATAACAAAATAAAATCCTACATATTGCAAAAACTACATTGAACATAGAAACACGAACTCAGTATGTTAGGCAATACTATAAAGCCATTTACAAATATACGCTTATATAAAAACACAATTATATAAAATATTGAGGTTAACTCATAAATATTAATTTAATGATTAAGTCTTATTTATTACTACTTTTAGTCTTTTGGTATATACCAATACTAACTTGATCTTGACAAACTCAAGCTGAGTTTCTAGGATTTCTTTGTCGATTCCTAATTTTCTAACTGTCAAAATACATTTTCAGAGGACTGACTGCCCATTTATATGGGCAGTTTTATTCTGGTCCATGTATTCAATTTTCAGGAGATGTCACAACTTTAAAGGACAACCTACATGGGGGGCAAAACAAAGCTTTCTTCCATTGATTGCCACTTATTTTTTGGCAGTTTTGCTTTGCCGAAATAGCAGTAGCCAATGATGGTTTTACTTATTTATTTTATTTATTTATTTATTTATTTATTAGAGGTGTCTCTCTAGGGAGGGAAAGAGAGAACAGCTTGTACTTCACATGTCTTTGCAAACTTCCCATCAATGATAAGCTTAAGTATTTTAATGATTGTATTTTAATCCTACATTTACTACTTGGTTCTGGGACGGTTTGTGACTGACTCAGTGGCCTGGATGAGCACATAAGATGGGCTTTATCTCAATCCACGCACTCCTACACTTTATAAGCTACATTACTGAGTGCATTTCCAATGGTTGTGTAGTATTTTACACATGATTTAGTGTGATAGTATGTTGTTTGGGACACATTCAGAAAAAGAAAAAAAAAATGTACTGTACTTCATCACTTCATCAATCAAGCAACAGCATTATTAACTTGTCCACATTGAAAATACACACAGCTGTCTGTACTGTGAGCAGGTGCTGTTTAGGGATTGAAAGTGCCCAGAACTGTTTGTTCTTTGTTTTTCTTCTGTTGAAAGATGATCTAAATATTTGCTTGGAAAAGAGGGAAATGTTCTAGTCCATGCTGTAATTCTATGGGTTTTTGCGCTCCAGGGCTCTGTGCTAGTCTGGTGACTGAAAATGTAAAATAAGTATAAGTATAATAACGATAATTAAAGATTAAAATGAAGTATAATTGAAAGATTTACTCCAAGACTGAAACAACATACGTTTTCAAGTTTGAGCATGTAAAAATGAGGGTTTATGTCTCCTAAATCCCTTTAAATGCAATATTTATAACACTGTTTGAAAGTTTCTTTTGTGGTGCTGGTTAAAAAGCTATCTCCAATGCTATGCTCTTAAAAGAGGGGCCGAAGTTACCCAGCATTTTGTTTTGCCTTTGTGAAGCGTATCGGACTACTAAATAATTGACCGGTAAAATCTTCAGATTCTGGAGAGGTTCATTACTTATGCATTGACATGTAATCTGTCTCCTGGTGCTTTCCCACTTTTCTCTTTGCTTTTCTCCCTTTCTGGCTATTTGCTTGTGTCATCGGCTCAGCTCATTTTTGGACCGTCTTGATGGTTGTTTTTTGGATGGTTTGCTGAAACTGTTGACTGAAGTGTTCTCTAAATATGATGAAATTCAATTCACTCTGACTTTCACATCGAGTTGCATCCACCCATGTACACATGCACACACACATTCACCAAAGCATTTCCAGCCCTGCAGCTCTTTTTCCAAGCAGCTTCTGTCTGATGAAGCTAATTTAGAGCTGTGGTGTGTTCAATAAAGCAGTGCAGCGCAATAACAGAGCTGTGAGCAGCGGCTGCAGGATTACTGCCTCTAATGAAAGCTGCCAGGCGGTCAATAGGCACTGGTAGCTCTATCCACAGCTATGAACTTATCTGTGATGTAAGCCACATGCAATATTTAGCTGATGTTCATCACTGCACTGTTCAATTGTTCAAAATGTTCAACACTGTTCAAACCTAAATACCTACAGCTTTGGAGACCCATGATGAACTACTGCCATCCAGTGGAGCTGCATAGTGATAAGAATTATATGAATAACTTCATAAAAAGTCTTAAGAGCATTTCAATGGATGGTTCTCCAAAGAACCACATCATTTAAAGGTTATATATCAGTTAACCAGAACATTACATCCAAGCTGAGATCTATAGAGGAAGCTTCATGTTTCTAAGCAACCACTGGAGAACTTTACTCAGTTCATTCCATTTCCAAACATCGTCCTCTTTTATAAAGGTTTATTCTCCTCAGTTTCTGTCACTTAGCCTAGTCAAGCTCCATAAATTACAGGCAAGGAGTGTTTACAATCTCTCTCTCTCTCTCTCTCTCTCCAGTGTAACTGCAGTGCGGCTGCCCGACGGCCTCTCTTTTGTTGTATATGAATTCTGGGATGGGGAGGAGGAGTGGAAAAGGTAGCTGCTGCACCCACTTGCCTCTGCTGGCTGAATCAGTGTTTGCTCTTTCTTAAAAGGCTTTGTCCATTCCTCTCTAGCTCACTGTCACTTCTTATAACAGCCCAACAGTCTTTATCTTTCAGCCTGCTTATCTCCCTCTGCTTCTGTACAACATTCTCTAAAGGTCTTATTTTACTGTATTCAGTTTCATAATTTCAAAGAAAACAGTGCTTTGAGAGTTGGGGGTGCAGGGGTCAATGTGTAACTGGAGTGTAACATGGAAAGTGAGAATATTATTTCCTTTCGAGTCGGCTGTTTTCATTTTAAAGTGACTTTCTGAAACACAGCGAAATGCATTCTCTTCATTTAACTCACACACACCATGCACCAGGCAGCTGTGTCCAGCACCTGGGGAGCAGTGATGGGGACCGTGCTCAAGGGTACCTCCTGGTAACCTACTGGTCTGGGATTCAAACTCACAGCCTTCTGATACTGGGAAGTGCTCCCTATCCACTAGGCCACTGCTGCCACGGGATATATTCCCACAGCAGCTTAATTTATTTGATCAATTAGGCAATGGAGCAAACTTTAAAAATACATAAAAATCTATTTAAAACCCAAATTTTGCAGTGTTTTTGCATGGCTGTTTTTTTTCACATATGTCCATGTTGATGTATTCAAGACACAATGTGAGTTGGTATAGAATGACCCGCCATCAGCAGAACATATTTGAATACCAAGCAAACTTCATCAGACTTTAATTATTTGGTGGGTAGAAAATCAAATATGGGTGCAATATTGATAGCACTTATGCTAGGTCGTAATACATAAATCCAAATTTAGGTGGTAGCTTCCACTACCACCCCCCCTTTACTTTGAGCTCTGAGTGTATTAGAGAATAGGAGTACGATTACTTATTGGAGCTTCAGAGGATGTGCTGAGACAGTAATGGCTCCGACTCCAGGCACAAGTGCTTAATTTATATTTTAATCAAGTATAGATTTTTGCAGAATAAAGAGAAAGCTGATTCAGGTTCAGCTCAAGAGCAGTCTCTCAAGCATGATCGTTCTACACCTTTCTGCCTTTACTGCTCATTTTACCTAATATGTTCTATTTGCTTGAATCAGTTTCGCATAGCATGATCTGCCCTCACTTTATGTGTTTTGTTTCTCAGACACCTCCAGACTGCAGCCTGCAAGGCCTTTCAGCATGTGAAAGTGGACACGCTGTCTCAGCCTGAGGCTGTGTCCAGTGTGGCTGTGCCAGGTGAGCCACTGGGGAAACAGCCTGCTGCAGGGTCTCCGATTCTATTTGTAGTGCTTTATTTTTCCCTTTGCCCAAGTGGAATTCATGGGAAGAATGTGTATGAATTTATTTTTTAAAGTGGATAAGCACCCATTGAGGTAAAATCCAATCCCAATGTATGACTTACTGTTGTCTTCTGGGTGTATAGACTGACTTTGTGACTTTGAGTCACACTTCTACAGTAGTGATCAATAACAGCCAGCTATAAGCCATTAATATCCTTATCTGATGTTAGAATTACATCCATATAATTATATGAGAAATTCTGTGCATCCATGGCCAAATAACAAAACAATGTTTTGGGTGAGTATATAAGACCAAATTGATCTCAAAGAACTTAGAAGCATTTTTTGCCCAATCTTGCCTTATTTTAGGTTTTATTTTTTTCCACTTTTCTTTCTTGTTCAAAAAGAGATGTAGAGTGTGTTGCAGGCACAGCATCTTTAACTTATAATACCAGATTTTCAAAAAAAGTTTTGGGAAAGTAAATTAAATTTCAAAGCCTTAACCCAAGAATTCCCAATGGCCAGTCCTGATGAAACCACGAACTACTGCTGTAATCTTTAATTTTTTTTAAGTTGTTGGCTTTAGAAAAATAGTGCAGGAATGTGCAGGACATGGCCATGGTTTGAACACATTTCAAGAATATCATATATTAGTAATAAGACAGAAATAAGATGTTTCTGCCATTACATATACCACAATCTGACATGCAGATTTACTGAGAATTACATACAAGTGCAACAAGATCATAAAATTGGCATAACAAAGCATATCTCTTTGCCACCTACTAGCTTAGTTCATTAAAATCTTGCTTATATGCTCATGTGCCGTTACAAGACTCCCAAGAAGACCTTATTTTTTCCATGTTACTGCCCAGCAAATTATAGCATAAACTAAAGCAACAAATTAAGTCATCAGTGCAACAAAAGCCTCCTTTAATTAGAGACATAAATGTAAGATGGCAGTAAATGTCAGAAAAAGACATTTAAAGAGTCTAACTTGATTTGCTTCGCAGCTCAGATTTAAAATAAAACTGCAAATCTAATTTGATGCAAATAAAATAATATGGCTTTTTGTGTCTTTATGAATTTGTAAAATATTCTAAATGTACTCCAGTTTACTCTGTGGTGCTAGTATATACACTACACTCATTCTTTCTCTCTCTCCCTCTCTCCCTCTCTCTAGCTGCCTGGTGTAGCCTTAGCAGAGCCTGACTGGAAGAAAGCTAGTCAGTGGGTGGAAGACCAGTCTTGGCCTGAATCCCACACTCCTTTTCATCCATAAAGCCTTTCCTACTGCTTTATATCTACCCAGATCTCCCAGTGCTTCTTCTATCTCTTATCCTCTTCTGCCCCCACTTCTGCTGTCCTCTTTTGTAACTACTTGTTTACACGGTGTTGGTTTCATACTGAGACAAAAGCAGAAGCGTCAATTGCAGAGAATGTTAAAAATAGTGCCGATCTCTTTAACTCCGATAAGCTCAGTCATAGGTCCTAACAGGAATTGCACTAGTACAGAATTCCCTTGGGAATCATTCCTGGCTGCTAAGTGGATCAAAACACAGCATAAGTTTCCCATTAATAATTTCCCGTTACACGGCTTCTTGCAACCCAAAGGATGCTGATTAATTTTTCATCCCTGTTTACTAATCTATAATAACACAAACATGCATTCGTGTTTAGTAAACAGTTTTCCCAAGCCTGCCAATAGATCTCGCAACAGAAGTAGGCATGGCTGTATCAAAAACTTCTATCAGGTTACAGTCACTTACCAAGCCATGCATAGTGCACGTGAAAAGGAATGTTGTGGTAAAAGTTTACTTAAATGAAGTTTACAAATAAAGAGAGAATCCAATACGTTACGAGAAAATGATCTTCAAATATTTTGTCTTAGAAATACATGTACTGTTTATTGAAAATAGGCCTACTGTTTATTCAACACTGACTGGAAATGAACTTTTCTAACTTGCTTAAATCTTTATCCAAACTTACAGTAGTGTAATACAATTCAAATGTACAGTTACTTCAAATGTATAAACTTAATTCCTGATCCTGATTGTGATTCATACAAAAATCCAAACTTCACCACTCACACAAGATCAAAATGCATCATAACTAATTAGGGAACGTAGGATCTCTGTATTTGTGAGTAGAAAACTGTGGAATTCATTGTGGGCCCCTGGATGAACAAGTTAACCCCAGGTGAGGCAATCATCCTCCCCATCCTTTCTTTAACATTCCCAGCCCTTCCATCCCGTTTCCCCATCCCTTCATCCCTCACGTGAGTGCATGGTCCAATGAATGTCCCGTAACTTATTTGCTGTAGTATTTAGATATGCTACGTTCAATGGATTTTGTGCATTTCTTAGTTTCTTTTATATTACTCAAGTAAAAAAAAATCAATTCTATGACCAGAATAAGAACTCCAGTATTACGTTACTTTTATGGTATTGTTTAATGAAATACTACTTCTTATACCTATGTATGTTTCCGTAAAAACTGGCTTTCTCTATTAAAAGTGAGTGTAGAGACTTATTGCAGGGATGCAAATATTCTATTCGTCTGAACTTTGTTTAAAACCTAGATTATGTAGAGTGATGCAACTTAATAAAATTAAAGGTCTAAAATGTACAAAAACTGAACTTTGTCATTTCTTACCTTTTCATACGAGTTTAACATATTAAACTGGAAAAATGAAAATACTTGAAATCAATGACATAGACCATGCGTTAGGGGTGGCTGGACTTTATACACATAATCGCATCAGAACATCAAGTTGCTGAAGTGAAATTCCAAGCAAGAAAGATTTTTAGATTTGCCAGATGTTGGACAAGTTGAGCCTGTTGGAAATCAAGGAGGTATTTTAACAGGATTTAATTTAATGCTTTAAAAATGACAATATTATAAGCTTCCTGGAGTCAGGCTTTTTTTTTTTATTATTATTATTCTGAGCAGAAGTACTCATGTCAGCATCTAATGTTCTGAAGTATCCCAACACCATTAACTTACAATACACCTTGTTTATATTAGGACTTGTGCAAAAGTAAACAACTTTCAACAGTGAAACAAAAAAATTTGCATGATATTAGGACAAATAGGGAATCAGATGCTTCATAGTATAACATGAAGAACTAATGTGTAAACAAATCAGGATCTGCCATGACATTAAAAGCATTTGCCAAATATTTTGTACTTTATACACTCAAATACATCTGACACCCAGATGTTAAGAGCAAATCTTTTAAGTGTCATAAACTGCACGTAGTGGCCTCTCCATGGATTAGACCAGTTTGTGCAGTACATCCAACAGATGATCAGGGGAATTTGAAAGCCAGTGCCCCCCCGAGTGGCAGGCTGGATTATCAGGCTGAAAATGGCCACTGTCATTAATGAATACTGTGGCCATGAAAGGGTGTATTTAGTCTGCAACAATGTTTAGGTAGGTGGCTTTTGTCAATATAACATCCACAAGAATACCAGGACCCGAGGTCTGCCTGTGGAACGTTGCCCACAGCATTACATGGCTTCCGCCGGCTTGCCTTCACAGTGCTTTCTGGCAGCAGAAACACACCCAGACATCAGCATGATGCAAAATCTATTAATCCATGGTCCACTTTTGATCACCACCACCACCTGGCACACTCTCAGTGTTTGACACTCACTGTTTGACACTTTTTTGCAACACTGATTTGTTCACATGCTGTTAAATCCCTTTTGTGATGAACCATTGTAATGAACAAAGCAACGTTATCAATTACTTCTCATTGGTTTAATGTTATGGGTCATTATTGTAAAAACACTGAAAACAAAACAGTACTTATAAATACGTAAACAAAACTATTCAAAGATCTCTGGGGAGAAGTTCCACATGCTGAGAGAAATTACCATTTATTTAAAACCTGCATGATGGCAATGGAAGTGCTCTGTCCAAAGATGAATGCACCACAGAAAAGTGTGATAATTCCCCATGTAATCAAAGCCAACCTGTAAATATTAAAACATCAGCGTATGGAGAAGAGAAGGCACTAAATATTTCTTAATAGACAGCAGCAAGCTAAACTGGAAAAAATTGGAAAAAACAATCATCCGCACACTAATCTCACCTTAATCTCGCTGACACTGGCTGTGACTGCATGGCAAATATTAAACATAGACCTGCAAAAAAAAGAGTAATGATGGCCTGATCATGCAGCATACATTTGTTGGGCTGAACTGGAAAAACAATATAGCTTCAGTATTTAAAAACTTTTTCAAACAGTACAATGGACACTAAATGAAAGTCTGCCTGATTGACAATGAAAAATAATGCACCATGAAACACTGATTGCAATCTGACCTGGGAAAACAAAGATGAAGAATGCACTAATTCCACCAATTACACTGATCACTTTGCTGATGTCTGGTACAAGCACTGCGATGAGGAGAGTGGTAATGATCCAGGTCACAGTCAAGGCAACTCTGGTGCAGGTCTCAAAGCAATCAGTCACCATGAAACTATTCCTTCTGCACTGCAGAAATGGCTCCTGAAGCACCGACCTGTAGAGCATGAATAGTTAACAAGCTGAAATTGCTCCAACACTGATGAACTGACAGCTCAAGTCCTGCCCTGCACAGGGAACATGTTTCAAATACGGATCTAATTTATTTTCTTTAATATGTACTATAATTTTTTTTATCTTTTCTAAAAATCCTCATTGAAAGATCATAATTTTGCTTTTGTTTCATCTTTGATTGAACACCAGGTTCTCAATCACTGTATGACAGAGCCAGATGGATCAAATCGGTCTAGGGGGTGGGGGAGGGGGGTTGTGCATTTATCAGGGCCGTCCTGATTATGTGACTTAGACTTGTGCTCAATGGATCAGCTTACTGATTACTATAATCAGAGATGCTGCATGTCATAATACAGCCACAGCAACCTGAACATTTTTGTATGTATTAATGTATATCTTGCGTGCATGCTGCAAGAGGAAGCACCGCAATACATCTAGACCAATCAGCTATACCCCTAAAAACAATGTCTAATGTTGTGTAGGTCCCCACTGCTCAGCCAAAATATCTCTAACCACTCAATACTAGTCTTTTCTGGCAATGCAGCAGATGATGAGAAGTGAGTGATCCAGGTTGACGTTGCAGATTTACAGCCAAAAAGCAGCCCAATCTGCAGCAAGGAGTAAGGACAACTTTCTACCATCGGCAGCATTAACATTTTCAGCAATTTGTCTAACATTTGCTCTTTTGCAGGATCAGATTAGGCTAGACTAGCCTACGAAAATTAAAGAGTCTTGGATGCTTATGACCCTGTTGCCATCTAACAGTCTGTGCTTACTTGGACCACTTTTGGTTTGTTCCTGTACCAACATCCCACAAGAGCTGTCATTCTGAAGATACTTTGAACCAGTCAACCAAACATCATAATTTAGTCACATTTAAAGCTGCACATATTTAGTTGTTTTTTGTTTTTTTTTACGTTTTTCTGCCTGCAAAACTTAACTGACTTTTCCCTTACTGCCCAATATATCCCACATTCTGGCAAGTGCCTCTGCTGACAGTGATCAACAGCACAATGTTGTGTTCAGCTCACCTGTCAACGTTTTTAAATTCTGTGGCTAACTGGTATATAACCAGTCTCAATTCTGTGCTGGGAATGGAACAATTATTTTTGGCTAATGATATCTGAATACTTGATCACTTTCTTTATCAAGCTTAAGCTATTTCAAATTCTTAATTAAAAAATAGCTCAATTGTTATTAGGATAGTAAAGATTTACAATAAACGTACCAATTAATCATCCTAATAACAAGTATGAGTGAATATTGATTTATTAAACAAATTTCAATAAACTTTTTTAAGAGAATTTTTAGAGCGCTTGAACTTAAATGTCACTTATTACATAAAACACAAAAGCAGGCAGTCCAAAAACACATTTGTAAAATCTAAAACTAATTGTAATCCATTTAAAACTAATTGTAGGACAAGTGTTGATTTTCTACCTTCCAAGCAGGACAACAATGGGGTAGATTGTGATGATCGAGACTCCAAAGAGTAATCTGGCGACCATCATTAGGACATCATCTCCACTGTACGACATCAGAACGTCAGGGGCAACATTTTTTCCAAATGTGAGATATCCATAGATCCCTAAAACGACGTAAGCTATTTTCATACAGAGAAAGTATACTTCAAAGAAACTACAAGAGCCACTGGTCAAAAGTCAGGCGAATACTAACTAATATGAACTACTAAGATGGGCTTATGCCATGTCCAAGTGCCGCGGGGAAAAAAGAGACAACTGAAAAAGCAAGGACAGAACAGGATTCTGGATGATGAGTATAAGTTGCAATAGACAATGTGACCTTTCTACTTTTCTGCTGATCAAAACCTACATTGCAATTCTTCACACAAAGTGATACACTCTTGAAGCTAAAAAAAAGTTGAAAATCTATCCTCAAGCCCTCAAGGCTTTCTTTTTCTTTTAACACCACAAATGATGACACTAAAAAGGTAGCTTTACCAGTGAGGGAGTAGATAAGAAGACAGAAGCACATGGACAACATTGAGATGAAGACCCAGTGAGAGAGCTTCTTATTCTCCATGCTGCTGTAGATTGCAATGCAAGCCTCATGACACTAGAGAAAGGGCAATAAAGACAAGTATAAGACATGAATGGAATTACAAAGCAAGTGTTCCATCAAATTGAAATAAATTCTCTTCATCAGTAACTAATTCACTGCTGGAAACGTTCTGGCTCACATCTGTAGCTACAGTGCCTTGCAAAAATATTCACCACCCCTTGGCTTTTTACCTATATTGTTACATTCCAACCTGTAATTTAAATGTTTCTTAATCTTATTTTATGTGATGGATCTGCACAAAATAGTCTAAGTTGGTGAAGTGTAATGAGAAAAATATATATAAAAAATAATTTTAAAAATAATAGAAATCTGAAAATTTGCATGTGCATATGTATTCATCCTATGAAGTATTGTCATGAAGCCCCAAAAAAAAGCCACAATTGGTTCCTGGTGCAACCAATTACCTTCAAAATTCACATAATTAGTGAAATGAAGTCCACCTGTGTGCAGTCTAAGTGTCACATAATCTGTCAGTATAAACACACCTTTTCTGAAAGGTCCCAGAGGCTGCAACACCACTAAGCAAGAGGCATCACATCATGAAGACCAAGGAGCACTTCCAAACAAGTCAGGGACAAAGTTGTTGAGAAGTATAAGTCAGGGTTGGGTTAAAAAAAATATCCAAATCTTTGATGATCCCCAGAGCACCATCAAATCCATCATCTTCAAATGAAAAGAACATGGTACTACAACAAACCTGCCAAGAGAGGTCCACCCACCAAAACTCATAGGCTGGGTAAGGAGGGCATTAATCAAAGAGGCAGCACAGAGACCAAAGGTAACTCTGAAGGAGTTGCAGAGTTCCACAGCAGAGACTGGAGTATCTGTCCATAGGACCACAATAATCCGTACACTCCATAGAGCTGGGCTTTATGGAAGAGTAGCCTGAAAAAGCCATTGCTTTACATTTAAAATTTGAAGGCACATTTGAGTTTGACAAAAGGCATGTGGGCAACTCCCCAAATGTATGGAAGAAGGTGCTCTGGTCAGATGAGACTAAAATTTAACTTTCGGTCACCATGGAAAATGCTATGTCTGGTGCAAACCCAACACATCCCATCACCCAAGAACACCATCGCCACAGTGAAACATGGTGGTGGCAGCATCATACTGTGGAAATGTATTTCTGCAGCAGGGACTGGGAAACTGCTCAGAGTCGAGGGAAAGATGGATGGTGTTAAATACAGGGATATTCTTGTCCTGACGCAAAACCTGTGTCAGTCTGCCTGTGATTTGAGACTGGGATGTGTTGGAATAGCCTGTTGAGAATCTGTGGTCAGACTTGTGGTCAGTTTGCTGTTCACAAGCGATAACCACCCAATATGAATGAGCTGGAGCAGTTGTGCCTTGAGGAATGGCAAAAATCCCAGTGGCAAGATGTGGCAAGCTCATAGAGACTTATCCAAAGCGACTTGCAGCTGTAATTGCCGCAAAAGGTGGCTCTACAAAGTACTGACTTTGGGGGTGAACAGTTATGCACGCTGAGGTCTTCTGTCATTTTGTCCTATTTGTTGTTTGCTTCACAATAAAAAAAAATACATCTTCAAAGTTGTAGGAATGTTTTATAAATGAAATGAAGCAAACTCTCAAACTATATATTTTAATTCCAAGTTGTGAGGCAACAAAACATGAAAAATGCCAAGGGGGGGTGAATATATTTGCAAGGCACTGCATAAGGTTTAGACAGTCCTGGTCAAATTACACATTCTGGTTAAGGTATAAACACTCTCTCAAAGGACAAACATATTTGTCTGCTGAACACATTTTTACTGGGGGGTGTGGAGGAGTTGGTATGGGTTTGGCCAACTTTTCAGGCAGTACTAAGCAAGACTCTTGTTTCTAGAAACAGTTTACAAACTTTTCCATACAGAATCTCCCGCTCTTTACACTTTTCCTTGAAGAATCCTTCTAGTCAGACATATTTACAGGCTGTGTGGCCTTTACAACACGTTTACTACCAAACAAAATTATGCTGAAGCGTGAGAACAAAAATTAAGACCTTTGAAAATGTTGTTTCTAAAGGTAGTTTAGGTCTGGCTTGTTCATTTTTAGATCATTGTCTTTTAATGTCCAACCGTCCAATCTACAAGATTTTATTTTCTGAGTTTTCTTAGTCTTGCACATTTTAACTACTTGCACATAGTTAGGATGAAGGCCTAAACACTCAATTAAGCTCTGAGACATTACAAAGAAATACATGCAGGATAAAAAATAAAAATAGTATATAAATAACACTATTGGATCAAATTAAACTGTTTAAAACAAAATCGTAAATCAGTCATAGCCACATCCTATGCTTCAGATGTGGAAACGAAGCCACGTTTTACCCATCCGAGTCCAAGTCACAGTGACTCTTTATTTAAAGAACTGGAAGCATCAAGTTAAAGCACTGAATCGAACACACTCAGCTGGGATGCTTAAATCATGAGTTAAGATAAATTGGCTTATGAAATAATAGCGGAAGATAAAAAGTCTGTTTTGTTAAAGCATTTCTGGTTCTAATTTATTCCATCTGCAAAGTGAGGGAGAACTTAACATTCCAAATAACACACCCATCCAAAAAAACCAAAAAAAAACTTTTTTTACTTGACACAGACAGACAGGCAGACACATGAACAGACAACAAGCCTTCAAACCAGGTCAAATTTAAATACATATTTTTTTAACTAAATAAATTTTTTTTTTTTAATTCACAGGTACTTCATGTCTCACACAGCTCTTTCAATATTCTCTTTCCCACTGTCTTCTCACCCCTGCTCTGTTTTTAAACAGCCTCCAGCCATGAGTGCAGACGTCTCCTGCACATGCATGTTGCCTTAAACTTTCATTACACTTTTTATAATCCTCACAGCGGTGCCTGGGTTTCTTGGAAAGCAAAAGACAAAGTCTCCAAAACCATAAATGTTTTGGCTAGGCTGCAACTCTGGCCTTAGTAATGAATGAATGATAGCATTCTATAAAATAATGTTCATGCTTCACGCACAGATAAAACAGCATTACAATATTAGCACCGACAACCACACAGTCATTAAAGTCACCGCTCACTCACCTGAAAGCCAAAGCAGATAGTTGGAATGACGCTGAACGTTGATGCCCAGGAACTTATCCTATGAAGGAAAAGGCCAGACACCAGCCAAAAGAGGAACACCTTTACCAGTGGAAAGGGTCATTCAACATTTAAGAAGGGCTTCTTTTGTGTCTCTTTCTGCTGACCTTCATTGCATCTGTGAGTGTGAGTGTTCAGCTGTCAATCTTTTTTTTTTTTTTTTTTTTGCCTCAACCTTGACCTTAAGATGGATGAGATTAAGAGGGGTAATATCACATGAATAGGGCAAAGCCCATTAAATGGTGTATAACTCCTGGTAACTGTGCTGTTCCTTTCAAACATAAGAAATAATACAAATCAAAAATACTGAGTACAAATTAACAAGGTGAAAGTACAGCAGACTTCAGTCCGTTTTGTAAAGAGTGCTTATCGGTGGATGAATTTCAGTTTCAAATATAGTGTCAGTGTTCAACTGTTAAACAATAAAAAGCACAAAATCTTAAACATTTCAGCACAAGGCGTGAAAGTCTGACATCCTTAGTTTGGTACATTTTTCTGTTATTTAATTCTTCTTTTCTTTTCCTGATAAACAGAGCATTTTTGTTCTTCATGACAATCTCCTCATCCTGAATGTTCACTGTGGACACATTTTATAATTGTTATTTTAACAAAGATAATATTTTCATCCACAGAAAAGAGAAGAGAAGAAGCCATGGATTTAAACTTGGGTACTATAACATGCTTAACAGGTTATTTGTTATCTAGCATTAACAGCTTGATGCAGTTGTATTGCAAGGGGAACAAAAAACGTAAATTATGACAGAAACCGTAATCGCTTTACTGGCATGGCCTAGTGGTTAGGGCGTTAGCCGCATGATCGGAGGACCCTTTCAAACCCCTTCCCAATAGGTTTTCCCTGAGGTACCCTTGAGCAAGGTGCCGTCCCTGTCACTGCTCCCTGGGCGCTTTCAATAGCTGCTCACTGCTGCACGGTGTTTGAGTGTGCATGGGTTAAATGCAGAGGTCCAATTTCGTTGTGGTTCACTGCCTGCTGTGCTGTGACCTCGCAATGACAAGGGTTGTCACTTTCTCTTTTTTCACTTTTCATCAGCTAAGCTCAGTTAATATCAAATGCAAAAGGCTAATACTTACCCAGTGCTGTATATAGAGGACAGGCGGACCGCAGGGATAGCTCTTGTATAAAATTTCACAACAATAGCTACAGTTAAATATGTGGCAGCTAGAGTGCCCAAAACACTACAGGAAATAAAAAAAGACAATATTAATGCAATATTAAGCATCACTTACAATTTACTGCTAACATCATTCACCAGGCTCATTCAAGACTTGAAAGACATTAAATACAAATTTCTATCAATGAATGTAAGAAACAATGTATGTAACAATGAGCAAGTAATAATAAATAATTTAGTAATACAGCAACAACACAGTAAGTACAATCATCGGCAGCACCTCTCTCATTATTACAAATCCTTTAAACCTCTAAATTATTATTACCTAGTGTACTTCTGTATCCCAATCTCTTTAGGGATGGAGAGGGGGAGGATGAGGAAGAGACATAACAGGAAGAGAGTAAACCTCTGGTCTGTGTACCAGTGGTATGACATCTCACTTTCACCTGAGCCTGTAATTACTTCATACATGGAAACCCACACTGAAACACAAAGAGACATGGACACAGACAGAAGAGTCATCAAAATGTTGATATATGACTGCAACATACACACCACACCGGCAACACCAAAGACGGTATAACACATTACTCACATTTCTGAAGCTGGTCTGCCACTATAACCAAGAAAGCCACAGAGATCATAAAGAGGTTGAAGACAAAGCACACCTCGCAAAGCTTTCCTATAGCAGGTCCACACATGTACCGCACCACAGCCTGGTATGTGTTTTGCCCACTTATAGAAGAAGAGTAGCCCAGGATGACCAGTCCACTAACGAGGAACACAAGAGAAACCTGAGGAAAAGAGTAAAAACTCCATGAGACGAGCACACTTCTGTTAGCAACTAATATATTGAAACTCTCCAAGGATCATACTGTTACTGCCAGAATAAATCTTTTTAGCATCATTTATCATTTTTGCTTTCACATAATTTTTTTTTACACGTCCAACTGCCATTAACGCTGTTACAATATTTCTCAATGAATGGAGAAGCAGAACGGCACCAAAAGGAATTCGTAAGATCTTGACACGTTTAATTTTTCTCTGATGAAGTTAGTTTTTTTTCCTCAGCTGTGGCAATATCAAAATTCTCTATTGTATCTTCAGTCTCCGAGTATCACAATTTCTTTGCACATCACAGCTACTCTACCTTCCGCATCATAACTATTACATGTTGTGCTCTCTCACTATCTAGATCATCAGTCATATCTACACTCATCATTCACACGATCAGCATCATATTTAAATTCCACATGAGAAATATTTTGGTAGGAATAAAAGAAGGCAACATATGACAGCTATTCTTAAACCTTTGACGCTGGTTCTCAGTGTGTTGCAGAACCGACTTTAATGCATTCCTATTGGTCTTTAAATAACTTAATAGTGTTGTCTCCATGTACAGTACTGTGCAAACGTTTTAGGCAGGTGTGAAAAAATGCTGTAAACAGAATGCTTTCAGAAATGGAAGTGTTAATCATTTATTTTCATCAATCAACAAAATGCAGTGAATGAACAAAAGAGAAATCTAAATCAAATCAATATTTGGTGTGACCACCCTTTGCCTTCAAAACAGCATCAATTCTTCTAGGTACACTTGCATACAGTTTTTGAAGGAACTCGGCTGGTAGGTTGTTCCAAACATGACTGTGTTTCAACCTCCGTGTGACACTGATGATCATCAGCACCTGTTTGGTAAAACTGGTTGATCATACACCGACTATAATCCTACAGAATCCCTGACTTTGTGCAAGTGTAGCTAGAAGAACTGATGCTGCTTTGAAGGCAAAAGGTAGTAACACCAAATATTGATTTGATTTAGATTTTTCTTTTGTTCGCTCACTTTGCATTTTGTAAATTGATCAAAATAAACAATCATTATTTATATTTCTGAAAGCATTCTTTGTTTTCAGCATTTTTTCACAACTGCATAAAACTTTTGCACAGTACTGTATCACTCTGACACCCTGGGGCAGAGCTGGCCTAGTGTTTAGGGACTGGGCCCCAAAATTGGAAGGTCGTGGGTTCCAATCGTGCACCAGTAGAGGTCCCTTTGAGCAAGGTACCATCCCTGTCACCGCTCCCTGGGTGCTTATCTGCTTTTATTCTCGTTTCATTTCTTCCCTTCTTTAATACACGTTGTTTTGATTTTGTTTTTGTTTATTTAATTTACTCTTTATTACATTTCAACCATGTCTTTATTTCTACTCTACACGTTGTATATTGCATTTTTTCATGTGGAGAGCACTTTGAAGGACTTTGAAAGGCGCTGTATAAACAAACCTGCATTGCTTACACACATTAACCATCATCTCAGGTCTCCAAATATATTTAGATTTCACATCATATGTAAACATTATCTTGCACATCTTATCGACGCTCCCCAAAGCTCTCCATCATACCTACATACTCCAAACAGATATACATTCATCAGATCTCCAGCTTTCACAAACACACACTGAATATCACCCAGTAACTACATGCTCTCCCAGCATCATGTCCAATCTACTCTCTCTCCCACACTGCGCTTCATCTGGCCTGAAACACATCCAAGTTTCTGCAACCAATTCCTAACTTCACACAGAAGCAGGGGTGTGTTTGTTGAAACTCTCCAGAGTGACAGAAGCTGTGTTAGACCTCTGCAGTGCTGAGTGGAGGGTTAGTTTAAGGAGTTCTCCAACCTACTGACCAGTTCCACGCCGAGAGCAGAGTGGATGCCCCCAGCCCGCGCGAAAGCCCACGGAAAGTTCAGCAGTCCAGCCCCCAGAGCGGACTTCAGCATGATGACCACCGCCCCGAAGGAGCCCAGGCCCGCACGCTCCGCCCTCAGCGCCGGTTTACTCAGGAGGACGATGCTCTCTCTCGCCAGCTCCTCCATGTCTGCACCACCGCGCTCACCTGCCAGGCAATTAGGGAAAGGGCGAGAGAGAATCCGCCCCCTGATTGGCTGCGGCTGCAGGTGTTGCCGCTCCTGTCCAATCAGATTTGGGAAACAGGGAGCGCGCTCCGCAACAAGGATGTCGCCATGGTTTCATCAACGGTGTCCAGTGAAGCGGAGGCCTGGGGCCCTGAGCGTTATCTACACAGCGCTGTTCCCCTTCTTCTTCTTTCCTAATGACTTAATAAAGACGAGTTCAACCAGAACATGTTCAAACAGCCCCAGACTGACGATTTAGCATTTTAATTTCCCATGCACGTCCTTTTTACAACGTACTGTAAACATCACATATTGAATATGTCAAGTAATTCCTAAATAAATTCAAACCTCTTCCAGATATATTTATTAACTTAACTGTTAAGTTTGTTTTTTTTATGTTTTTTAAATTGATAATTTTTTCATCCCAAGACAAGCACAGAGCCCAGGGAGTATAACCCCATTGGAACTGCATCCTGGGCAGGCGTATTTCCATTTATTCCAAGCAAACAAATATTAAAATCACTTCTCAGAAGAAAAAAAAGATGTATGTTTTGGGATCTCTGTACAACACAGTAATTCATTAAAAACAGCCAGGTCCCTACACCGTCGTCGGGATTATTTACTCAGATACAGACAGCTGGGTTTATTTTCATCGTCAACAGTTCAATAATGCTGCCGCATGAATGATGGATCCGTTCAGTTCTTCAACGTTAAAGGGGAAGAATATTTAGCAGATGTTGCTATCTACCATCTTCCTTCAGCTGTTAAGATTTCAGAGTGAAAATGAAGCTTCCCTGTAACTGTTTCTGTGTCACAAACTGCACACTACCACACATCACAGTGTGTTAGAAGTAGAATATAACCACTGGACTGCATTAGGTAATATAGTATGCAGTGTAGATGTGTGTAGTTTGGGACACAGCCCTTCTACCATAACTTGTCAAGGCCTCAGCATCAGTCACTGGAAGTGAATCGTCCTGGATCATTGTTTTAAAGATATGACTAAAATACAGTCATTAAAGAGGTTACTGTTCATCCATTCCTTGCCCAGACAGGCACCTCTAATAGCATTAATCCATCGTCTCCTCCTCTGATCCTTCCTTGTCTTTGGGATTCTGTAGATCACCTTTGGTTAAAGGAAGAAGACTGCTGTTTCCCTCCAGGTGGGCGCTTCTGTGACATCATGTGAAATCTGTGAATCAGGGCTGTAGGGAAACTGTCTGAGCAAGAAGCCCTGAAGCAAAAAAGAGGGGAAAAATGGTGTTGTCGGAGCAATCTCAGCAGTAAGAAAATGATTATTATATTATTTGTAAAGAGTGTTTCTTATAATAAATAGAACAGTTGGGCCACTGCAGTTCTGAATTTGCATAATAATTGTGTGCAGGTGATGTAGATTGTAAATCATTCAGACACCTAGGAGTAATCACAAATGCATCAGTGCTTATTTACAGGTACATGTTTCAAAATGGAAAGCAAATCTGGTTATTAACTAAAGGTAAGATGCAGTATGACTTTATGTGTGATGATTAATTCATTGAATAATTGGATGTGGAAAAACAGATGCAGACTATTGATAAGGTAGTATGCACAACATTCAAAGCTAAAGATATCCGTGGACTGCCTGTTTTTTGCAGCATAATTCTCTGTTCAGTTTTGGATATAAATCTGGAAAACACTGATAACACAAGTGTGAATGGTCAAGCAGTGCGAATAGTTTATTAATTACATGGATGACTTTAACTTCCGTGAACAATATTAAATAAAATTTTATAGATCCCATAGATTTAATATAATATAGATCCCAATGACTTGGACAGGTGGAGCACACTTGATCAGACCAGCATATGACTTGTGTTAACAAGGAACCTCTTGATGCTTTAAAGTGTGAAGTCATGTGTGTCCTCACTGCTCAGCCATGTCAAAAAGGTCATGTGGCATAACCAGACTCACCACCTATTAGCCATTCCCAGGGTGGTAATTTGGCTGGCAATGTGGACTAAATGTCCGATCCTGCTGTCAAAAGCTCAGAGAAGGCTGGCATTCTCCATCCAGACCTGGCTTGCTGGCAAAAGAAATAATGAGTAAGGTTGGGAAAATTCCAGGGACAAGTGGGGATGTGGTCATGTGACCTCATGAAGGACATGATTTGAGAAATCCATTGAAGCACAGATAACTGGTCACAGGGTCAGTTCCCATGTTCTTTATATAATTAGCCTCCACTGAGGGCCATCATACTGAGGGGCCAGTGACATTTTCACAGGCTATTCAATCCCATTAAAAGTGGATCAGGAACAAGTTTTAGAAGAACCAACTAAACCCCTTCACCTTTAATGAAATTAGTCCACTTCACACAGGCCCAGGGCGACAGCATGGGTGACTGGAGGACTGATGTGCAGAAGGGACAAATTGGATTTGCAATGTTTAGGAGACAAAGGCAGGAAAAAACACCCCCATTCCAACTAAAGAGCAATTTGGGTTTCTTTAGAGCTCTTGTTGTAGCACTGATTTGGATGAAAGATTTTTCTGTTCTACGCTGTTACCAGTCATGGATAAATCTGTTATGACAATATTCTGTAAATAAATCGAAAGCTGTGGTTTTCTGGTATATTAATTAATTAATTAATTCTGGTGGGTATCCTCATATACAATTGGTCAGTTGATCTCCTTCCTTAACAATTTTAATTAAAATTAAGTCAAGACTTCAATTTCCCTATTCTAAAACAAACATTACTCTTTTTTTAAACCATTCTTTGTGTTGTGATGGCTGTTGTCTTGCTGCTTGACCCAGTTTCTCTTTCGACTCAGTTCATGTACAGGTGTCCTGACATTTTCACTGGTATTATTCACAGTTCATTGTTCCATCAATGATGCCAAGCCATCCTGGCCCAGATACAGCAAAACAGACTCAAACCATGATGCTACCGTCACTATGTCTCACGAATAAGGTCTTTATGCTGGAACATGTTTTTCTTGCTCTAGGAGTGATCTTTGTTGATTGAACACTCAGAGCAAGGGTGACAGTGGCCTTCATTTTTCCTCCAGTTGCAATAACAACTCTTTTTATGAGGTCCTCAGAAATCGCCTTTGACAAGACTTCGCTAGATCCCTGTTCTTTAAATGAAACAGAATGGCACGAGAGGTTCCAGTAGATGCTTTTGGATAATTTTGGACCTAGGGCCACAGCCAGCTAGGAGGACATCATAGCTTCATAGCCTCTTATCATTCAATAACACAAAACAGTGAATATTATCTGTGAAAAACATTCAGGACTGCTCCCTGTAGCATCTGGTGCAAAGATACACATTTTAATCATGAGTAGGCTGCTCAGGTCACGGTATAGGTTAGTTTGCTTTCATATTAAGTGGAATGGGTGACATTAGATGAGACTGACTAACATTAACATAATGTGACAATTGGGGCAGCGGTGGCCTAGCGGTTAGGGAGTTGGCCGCGGATCAGAAGATTGTGGGTTCGATTCCCCTCCCCAGTGGGTTGCCCTGAGGTACTAGAGCAAGGTATCGTCCCCGTCACTGCTCCCCGGGTGCTTTCAATAGCTACCCACTGCTGCATGTGTGTGTATGGGTTAAATGCAGAGGTCCAATTTCATTGCGGTTTGCTGTGCTGTGACCTCACAATGACAAGGGTTTTCACTTTTTTTAATGTCATTAATTAAAAAATAATCATAAACTATTGCTAACCTTCCATAAAATGTCATGTGTATTGTGGTAAGTAAACAAACATTTTTTTCTCTGCATTTATATAACCTGTTTCTGCCTAAAAAATCGTTTTTATCATTTTAGTATCTTGCACTTTCATAAACACACCCCCTGAATCAGCTATGATGAAGCTTTGGGAAGGTCACTCACAGTAATCTTTTTAAGTTTAAAGTTTAAAGTTAACCCCACCAACCATTGGCAGTACCTTGCTATTTTTCAAATTATCATCAGTAATTAAGATGCTACATGTCTTTTTTCTCTCAACTGATTAATTACCTTTTTTTTAAACTACTTTTTATCTAATCTGGTAGTTTAGGTCTGATAAACTTGTAATTGCAAATATAATTAGTTGTTGTCATTGTTTGTGTTATTGTTTATTCTAAAAACAGGATTTGGTATCATAAGATGTTCTTCTGTTTGAATAATTGATGCTATAAGGTCTGATCTGTTACTTTCTTGTTTGCTTCTTTTGGCTCCTAAAATCCATGTAGTGAAAATAGCCAAAAGTCTTTACAGCAACATCTTCTTAAAGGGGATGGAACCCTTTGTAAATGTAATATCACAACTTTTTTAAGTGACGAAAAGGCAAATGTTTATATCTGGTGTACTAGCTTCACCACTTGCATTTCATTTATAAAATGTTTCCAAATGATTCCTTATGTTTTGTCTGGCACAGAAAGGAGTTGCTGGGAAAAGTGTCATGCAACCATTGAGAAACAGCAGCTTGTCTTCTCTCAGCAGTCTAGGAATGAGTCCAAGTACTATTCACACTCCATTGCACAGAGAGCTGCTAGAGTATAGATCAGCCTATACTGTAATTACAATTTTTTTGTTTCAGTAATCAAGACCAAAAACCCAATAAAATCCGGCTTTTTTCAGAACAGGAACTGTCCTTTATAATGCTTCCAATAAAAACACTACTGTGAATTGGAAAGGTTTTAATTCACTTTAAAAACTTTACCAGTCACTGGATGTGTTTGAGCTGCACTCCTCAAATTAGCTTCTTCATTATGTGAATTTAACACACCTAAATTTTCTTATGTTTAAAAAATATTTAAAGGGTGGTGTTATTTCCAAAGCAGGCTCATGTAGACCCACCCTTGTGCTCTACCAGTTAAAGCAAGTTGCCCAAATAAATGCCCACGTTATAGTGTTTCAGCCGGACGGTCTTAAGACTTTTTCTCCCCCTTAACGAAAGCTACTTACCAGGACAAGGACCTTTCGGAGGGAGAGAGCACAATAGTCGATTACAGCATTTTTCACATTCTTGAATGTGTTACCATTAATTAAACTTCTTATCATTGGCAAACAGGAACCCAGCCACTAGGGATGCACAAGCCAGTGTATTTCTTTGTGCCGGTCCCAAGCCCAGATAAATGGGGAGGGTTACGTCAGGAAGGGCATTCAGTGTAAAACTTTGCCAAATCAATATGAGGACAACGATACAGAATTCCATATAGAATCGGTCGAGGCCCGGGTTAATAACAACCGCCACCAGTGCTGTTAGCCTACAGGGTACAGGTGGAAACTGGATTACTGTTAGCCAAAGGAGAAGAAGAAGAGGAGGAAGGGATGACAAGAGGGAGGAGAAGAGAAAGAAGGAGAGGAGAGCGGATGTGAGTGTAGGAACTTTGAATGTTGGCAGCATGACTGGTAATGGTAGAGAATTAACTTTCCTTCTCTCCATCATATCAGCTGACATTGTGTGTGTGCAAGAGACTAGATGGGAGGGTAGTAAGATCAGGTGTATTGGAGGAGGGTTTAAATTGTTCTGCCATGGTGTGGATTGAAAGAGGAATGGGGAAGGTGTTATCCTGAAGGAAGAGTATGTGGAGAGTGTTGTTGAGGTGAAAAGGGTGTCAGATAGGGTGATGAGTTTGAAGCTGGAAGTTGAAGGTGTGATGATGAATGTTGTTTGTGCTTATGCTCAACAAGTTGGTTGTGAGATGGAAGAGAGAAGATTTCTGGAGTGAGTTAGATGAAGTGATCTAGAGTGTACCCAGTGGAGAGAGAGTGGTGATTGGTGCGGATTTTAATGGTCATGTTGGTGAAGGGAACAGAGGTGACGAGGAGGTGATGGGTAGGAAGGGTGTCAAGGAGAGGAATGCTGAAGGTCGATGGTTGAAGATTTTGCAAAAATGATGGAAATGGCTGAGGTTTATACTTATTTTAAGAAGATGGAGGAGCACAGGGTGATGTATAAGAGTGGAGGAAGATTCTCACAAGTGAATTATATCCTTTGCAGGAGGGTAAGTCAGAAGGAGATTGGAGACTGCAAAGTAGTGACAGGCCTGTGTGTGTAGCTAAACAGCATAGGATGGTAGTCTGTAGGATGACCATGGAGGTCAAGAAGAGGAGGAAAGTGAGGGCAGAGTCAAGGATCAAGTTGTGGAAGCTGAAGAAGGAGGACTGCAAGGTGGAATTCAGGCAAGAGATAAAACACTGGGAGGTGTTGAAGAGCTACCAGATTGCTGGGAATCTACTGCAGAAATGGTCAGGCAGATAGCTAGAAAATGTACTTGGTGTGACATCTGGAAGGAAGGAAGGAGGATAAGGAAACCAGGTGGTGGAACCGAGAAGTACAGGCTTGTATACAGAAGAAGAGGGAGGTGACAGAGAGATGAAAAAAGTAAACACGAGTACAAGGAGATGAACCACAGGGTAAAGAAAGCAGTGGCGAAGGCCAAACAAAGTGTTTGGCGAATTATATATGAGAGGTTGGACAGTAAAGAGGGAGAAATACCTCTGAAATACTATACCAATTGGCTAGACAGAGAGACAGAGCTGGGAAAGATGTGCAGCAGGTCAGGGCAATTAAAGATAGAAATGGAAACATACTCACAGGTTAACAGAGCATGTTGAGCAGATGGAAGGAGTACTTTGAGGAACTGATGAATGAAGAAAATGAGAGAGAGAGAGAGAGAGAGAGAACATCGGATGATGTGAGGATAGTGAAACAGGAAGTGCAGCAAATAAGCAAGAAGGAAGTAAGGGCAGCGATGAAGAGGATGAAGAATGGAAAGGCTATTGGTACAGATGACATACCAGTGGAAGCATGGAGGTGTTTAGGGGAAATGGGAGTTGAGTTTCTGTCCAGATTGTTTAACACAATCTTGGAAAGTGAGAGGATGCCTGAGGAGAGGAGACGAAGTGTACTGGTACTGATTTTCAAGAATAAGGGTGATGCACATAGCTGTAATAACTATAGAGGGAAAAAGTTGATCAGCCACAGCATGAGGTTATGGGAAAGAGTAGTGGAAGCGAGGTTAAGAAAAGAGGTGAGGATTAGTGAACAGCCGTATGGTTTCATGCCGAGAAAGAGCACTACAGATGCAATGTTTGCTCTGAGGGTGTTGATGGAGAAGTACAGAGAAGGTCAGGAGTTGCATTGTGCCTTTGTGGACTTGGAGAAAGCATATGACAGGGTGCCTAGAGAGGAGTTGTGGTTTTGTATGAGGAAGTCAGGTGTTAGAGAGAAGTATGTGAGAGTAGTTCAGGATATGTATGAGGGCAGTGTGACAGCGGTGAGGTCTGCAGTAGGAGTGACAGATGCATTTAAGGTAGATGTTGGATTACATCAAGGATCAGCACTGAGCCCATTCTTGTTTGCAATGGTAATGGACAGGTTGACGGACGAGGTTAGACAGGAGTCTCCGTGGACGATGATGTTTGCTGATGATATTGTGATCTGTAGTGAAAGTAGTGAGCAGCTTGGGGAGAACCTGGAGAGATGGAGATTTGCTCTAGAGAGGAGAGGATTGAAAGTGAGCAGGAAAAAGACAGAATACATGTCTTACATGTCTTACAATACAGCGAGGAAAGTAGAGTGTTAAGGATGCAGGGAGTACAGGTGACAAAAGGTGGAAGAGTTTAAATACTTGGGATCAACAGTTCAGAGTAATGGCGTGTGTGGAAGCGAGGTGAAGAAGAGAGTGCAGGCAGGTTGGAATGGGTGGAAAAGAGTGGCTGGAGTGACTTGTGACAGATGTGTAACAGCTAGAGTAAAAGGGAAGGTTTACAGGACAGTAGTGAGACCAGCTATGTTGAATGGGTTGGAGACAGTGGCACTGACGAAAAGGCAGGAGGCAGAGCTGGAGGTGTCAGAGTTAAAGATGCTGAGATTTTTGTTGGGTGTGACGAGGATGGACAGGATTAGAAATGAGTATATTAAAAAGGGACACCTCAGGTTAGACGCCTTGGAGACAAGGTTAGAGAAACAAGGTTGCGTTGGTTTGGACATGTCCAGAGGAGAGATGAGAATTATATTGGAAGGAGGATGTTGAAGATGGAGCTGCCAGGAAAGAGAAGAGGAAGACCAAAGAGGAGGTTTATGGACGTGGTGAGAGAGGACATGAAGGTGGTTTGAAGCAGGAAGATGCAGAGGATCGGAAGAAATGGAGATGGTTGATGGCTGTGGCAAACCCTAAACGGGAGCAGCCGAAAGAAAAAGATGATCATGGGCAAACAGGGTAGAGTTATTTTGTTACCAGCAAGCTGCGCACACACATTAAGTAAGTATTATATTTCATAAACAACATAACTCAGCTAATGCTTCACTTGCTAATTTGGTTTTTAGAATAATTCCTTGGCCATTCTTCATGTAAGGCTCAGTTTTGTCTGCACTTACCTTTGATGAGACAAAAAGACAGTAACAAGTGAGCTGCTTATTATGGATGAGATATATTTTAACATATCATTGATGCTACTCCCAACATAGGTGAAAATCATAATGCTATTTACAAAATTATCACTAGCCCGTTTTATAAAAAACAAAAGCAGGACACAAAAAACAAAACGTCTCAATCTCAAATTTCGACCAGAAATACAAAAAGACTAGAAGGCATGGAAAAAGTTTTAAAAGATCAATGTCCAGAAATGTATGCCGTTTTCTTTCCTTGGTTGTCCAGTTACGTATAAAACAAAGGTCGAATCATCAATTGAGCATGGTCAATAAATTAAAAAAGGACATGATTTTGGTCATTGAAATAAAAGGCTCTTTTGGAGAAAGGAACATTGTGTCCATAGACAGACCTTCCCCCCTATTTGGGGCCCGAATGGCAGTTTCATTATAAGGAGTGTATGTCAGTTGGCAGTTCAGTCTCCAACAAATGACACACACCATCTTAAAGTCCTGGTATGTTAAGGTTTTGGTATGAGGCAGTATCACACAGTAGGGTTTTTGCCTGTGTGGGGCGTCTGCTGCTGCTGGAGGTAGAGGGCCCGTTTGATACGAGGTTTCCTGCGCTTGGGTTTGCTCCTGGACTTGGTCAGTTGCACCACAAAAAAGGAAAGCACAACCATAGCACCCAAGAAGGCAAACACAGGGATGGTCTGACCCACTTCCTGATTATAACGACCTGGCATTATACCTGAGGGAACACACAAAGAAATTCTGCTTAATTAAATTACTCACTTTTTATTTTTTAACCTTTAAATCAGCTGCACTTTACTTTATTTAAACATTTCACAATGAATGAGCCAAAAATGACAGAATCCTGTTGTATTACTTTAACCTTAACAACATTCGGCCTATTAAGTCACTGTTTAGAAGACGTGAGGGTTTGTTGTAGTGTAGACCTACCATATGTGCTAAAGCACCGACATAAGCATTAAACTAAAAGCTCACCTCCAGGAATATCCCAGGCTCCGCTTTCTCCTGGGGACAGGGGCCTGACCTGGGGTCGATATGCCCTGACGTTGGGCAGCACCACCTTGTCCATGTCCACAGACAGCAGCTTCTGATGCTTCCAAAGGTTACTGCAAAGAGGACGACTAGATCAGTTAAGTCCTGTCATGTCTGTTTGGTCCTGCTGTCAACACTCATAGGGGAGTACAGACACTAACCTGGGAGCTGTCTCATTGAGGGGCTGAGGTTTGGCCCAGGAAAGGTGAGGGCAAGCAGGCAAGGGGCGAGGCTTGGGGTCACCCAGATGGGCCTCTAATACCTTGGAATAGCGGTACAGATGATTACCTGCAAAAATTTTGAATTAAGTTTTGCATTACACTCCTATATGTGGATCCACTCTTCAGCTCCCTTTCATAATTTATTAATTAGTTTCACAGCAGTTATTGAATGTCATAGCATTTGTAGAGAAGAGAAAAAGAAGAAAATTTTGACTCTCCAGTGTTAGAGTTAGCAGTCTTACCCTCCAGCCTCTCTGGCAGGGGCTTTTCAGAACCGGTTGGAGGTGTTGCTTTGTTTTGTGAGTGCAGAAGACTGGGCGGAGTCACACCATAGGATGTATACTGTAGCAGAGCATCTAACAGCCAGAAACAGTCTAAAGACACACATGAGAGAACAATATGAACAAAATAATTGAGGGTAAAGAAAATAGTTTTAAGACAAGGCCTGCAAGCGGCATGAAAAATCTAAAAGGAAGACTAACTATACCTTTCTGTCTATGACTATCATCTATGCAGTTGGAGTCTCCATATAGTGCAATGCGTCCTCCTCCTGCTGATGGTGTTTGGTATAGTCCAAGCACAGGAACATTCTCCACAACTGCAGTTTCTTGCTTCAAGACTTCTAGTCCTAGAAATGAGAGACAGTGGCAGAAACAAGGTTTGGATGGTCCATATACGTTTGCGTGCATGTCTTAGCTACTGAAAAAGAGGCACAGCTAATGACAGGTATCCATGGCAACAGCAGTAAGGTGTGCAGCACGAATGTGTGCCAGTTACCTTGATCTTTTAGGGATTGTGCAATAACAATGCCGTCCTCTGGAAAGCGTGCAATACTACAGCCTGAGGCATAGTACACTAACGAGAAGGGCAGAGATGGAATATGTGTCAAAATGGAGAAAATACACAGTAACATGCAGCTATAGCTGCCATTTTTCACACCTATTAATGGATCCCCAAAGTCACACTATTATATAATCTCTTTAGACTAGTATGCACTTAAACACAAAAGAAATAGTGCTTGTATCATTTTCAGAGTTGTTTAATTGGGAGTAGTTTTATTAATATTCCCTATACATTTAAACCAATGAAAGACTAAGAAAGTACATTAAGGGTGAAATCTTACTGTCATGGTCTGCCATTGTGAAGTCTCCCTCATAAAGCCCATCACTGAAGGCCATCCCCCACACAGAGATGAGGTCATTCAGGGCTGGTATATTGGCGCCCCCTGTGTCTGGCATCCACCATTGCCTGTAAAAGCAAGTAGATGCTGTAGCACAAGTTTCAGTCTTTTAGGTAAACGCTGTCCCAAGAAAATGCCCCAATAGTAAACATACTCTATAAAGGGAAATATAAATAAATGTTTATACTTTATTTATAATAAATATAAAAGAAAATCTAAATTTTTATTTTTAATCAGGAAATGTAAAGTAAAATGTCAAAATTATTGAAATGAAAATAAATTACTCTGAAAGTTAAGCACATTACTAAAGCCTTGAAACATAGGGGTACACCATTATCTTCAAAGAGGAAATGTGGTCGGGGGATCTTTAAAGACTATGATCTGAGATCACTTAAATGTTTGATAGAATTGAATCAAGAAAAAAATAAAATAAATCAACAGTAGAACACACGGTTATGCATATTAATGAATGCAAAGGCATTTCCACATGCACAATGTGTAGAAAACCTTAGGTTTTGATGTTAAACAGCTATGCAGTCCTAAGAAAAAGCTTACATTTTTCAGGAAGCATGCAGATCTCTGCACTCTCTAACAATGGAAAAAGGTCATATAGTCTCAAAAGTCCAGACTTGCCCTGTGCCAGAGTGACAAGCACACTGGGGTTAAAAGAGATGGTGGGGGCAGTGTTAAGATCTTGGGTTGCTTTAGCTTTAGTTGGTCAGGTCTGGGTTTGGCAACGTTATGTGCCCAAAACATAAGGTTAGCGGTTTAGCTGAATATACGGAATGAGCAGGTTTTTCCTTCGATTAAAACTTTCTTCCCTGATGGCATGGGCATATTCTGAGATGAGAATTCCAGCATTCAGTGGGCTCAAATTGTGAAAGAATGGTTCAAGAACTGGCCACCGCAGACCTTAGTACAGACATTCCCACCATTGAGAATGTTTGGGATGTACTGGAGCTGTCAGACTCAAAAACTTTATACATTTTCACATAATTTATTTCCGTCCAAACTTACTGAAACAATACCACAGTCTATTGCTCAGTTATAGCAAAAAGCTGTTCAATTAATGAGACTTTTGCATCTGCTAACAGGCATTTTGGCCACCTCTCCCAGAGAAAACTGCTCTTGCTGCTTTGGTTTGAAGAGCGCCTTCTCCACACTGCGTTTTTCAGATATCTCCAAAGATATAATTGTACTACCTATTAAGAGTAGTACAGTTTTTTGTCAGTCATTCTGGGAAGCTTTTAGTTGCATGTCTTGGGTCTTTAACCTGTTGGAGGGCCCATGACTTGCGATTGCGGCTGAGCTTCCTGACACTGGCATGCTTTGTTCCAGGACGCCTTAATAGTTTTGATACTTCATTGTGCCCTGCACAGATTCAAGCCCCCTGCCTCCTGCGCTGTAAGGATGCTAACAAATCTGCCCATGTTTGGATGGTAGTGCAAGATAGTGAATGCACTAATGGTATGGTGGCACAGTGTTGTTACTACTATATCACAGCAAGAAATTTCTGGACTTCCAATCAGGGTGGCCTGAGTCCTTTCTCTGTGGATACTGTCTGATCCCCCATGTCTGCATGGTTTTCCTCCCACAGTTCAAATCAACTGGAGATGCTGAATTGGTGAAACCTTCATCCTGGGTGTACATATCTGCAAGTCAGTCCTGCACAGTGTTTCTCTGCTTTTCGCCCTTTGAGCACTGGGACAGGCTTCAGCACACTTAACAACCCTGGTTAGGATAAAGGTATCTAATAATGGATGGCTGAAAGATTATTGTCTCCTTATGCTGATATGAAGCACACAGATAAGCGGTGATACCTGGTATTTTCATCGTAGAACTTGACCTTCCTCATGACTGAAGTGTTATACCAGTCACTGAAGATGATTAGTGACAGGCCATTATCTATGTCCCGGCGCAGTTTAGTGACCTCCTCTGGGAAATACTCCTCCTCACTGTCCACCATCAATAGAGTCCCTGAATTAAAAAAACAATTGAAATTTTCTTTAATGAGCTTTTCAGTTATTAATCGTATTAAAAGTTAAGTGGAATCACAAAAACACTTACCATACTGACTGGCATCAAAACATGTAATGGGAGAGCCTAGAACTTCAACAAAGTAGCCCATACTTCTGAGGTGCTGGTACATGTCTCTGAAGTTTGTATGAATGTGATCACCATTCCTTTAGAAACAAACGAACAAACAAACAAACAAACAAACAAACAAATAAAATAAAAGTATCAGGGTAAAAAGGAAGGAACCGTAAAAACATGACAATGAATGGCGGTATGCACACATAGCAGTATGCACCCATAAACCCACCAGTCAAGTGGGTCGTTCTTCATCCGCAGGTTGTCTCGAGGGAAGTAGCCAGGTGGATAGCGCAGGTTGTGGTACTGGTCCCATAACACCCTCTTACTTCGAGGAGGAGTAGGCACAATCTTCACTTTCACAGGGAGCTTCACTGTAGAGGTCATTTCTCCACCCACTGCTGACTACACACACACACACACACTGAAGTTACGCTGCTTTCAGCCATAAAAACAACCAATAAATATATAATGGGACTAACAAATCTGCTGCAGTTTTTAAGTACTAAAAAAAAAAACATTTCTCCAAACAAAATTAACATTGCTTGGGTCTACAGCTAACTACACATCCACTTTACTGAGGCAGAATCTAATGCAGACTGGAAACATTCTTACTCACATCATTCTCTGCAGGTGAAGCCACAGTGAGCATCACGTGACCCTGAGCGATTCCCTCCCATGATGCTGCTTTCTTGGCCACAGAGATGGAGACTGCAAGGTATCCAGCCCAGGGCCACAGCACAGGTGAATAGGAAACAGCCACATCTATTTGATCCCCGTTCTGAGGCAGGTAGGGCTGCCAAATTGGCTAGGGGGGGTAGAGTTAATAAGAATTTAGTTAATAATATAGGGAGAACCTCTACTGACTTTCAATAAATACAGATTTATGCAGAATACCACCATTTTCAAAAATTAAAAGCAACTAATACATTCATAAATATTAACCAAGCATGCTCTCACCTTGTCAACAATCCTACCAGTCACACCCATACCATTCAGGATGGTGACGTTCACTATGGTTGGCATGCCACCGTAGTAGATTGGCTGAGAGCAGTATGGCCACATATAAGGACACTCTGTCAGGTCAATGTAGCTGGGACTGAGACTGCAATAAAATCACATAGTGTAAGACAGAGGGATAGCGGAGGGCTCTGTAAGGGCCGAGAGCCTAGAGATCATCTGCTTTATTTATAGTAGGAATACCTTGGACATGTTGGACAAGGAATTTAGACACACTAACTGAACACTAATGCCTTGGGTAGTGTACATGAATAACAAATAGCCTTGCTTTGGTATTCAAACAGGATGTAGGGGGAAGTATCTACATGTTTAAAATGAGAAAAGGCCTGACTTACCTGGCTTGGGGTCGGTAGCTATTGAGGATCTGATAAGCCCTAAGCAGGTCTAGTTTGCCATGACCCTGCTCAAACATGTTGACTCCAGGCAGCCTGCGGGCTGATGCAATCAAAGCCTGCTTCATACTGGCTGGATTCACCAGCTCTCTGTTTAACACAGTACTGAAAAAGACAAATGGACAGAGGAAAAACAGAAAGAAAGTGGGATTAAATATTAACCACCAGTGACAAATATAGACAAGAACATTCCTTTATCTCACAAGAAGTGATGCTGTTTAAGTGGAAAGCGAGCTTTAAACTGAAGGAAGGACTCTGACACACATGGACTTTCCAGCAATAAAATAGGGCAGATTGGCACAGGTCAAAGACCTCTGAGAACCAAGAAATAGGTTCAAGAAAGAAGTATTGGACTGCTGCAGTCCTATTTCATAGTAAGGGATGACCTACATAAAAAGGGCAGAAAGAGAAGAAATGGGGAAAGTGTGAGACGGAATGCCAGCCATTTCCCAAAGGCAGAAGAGATTGATTCTGTTAATTCACTCTGTCCTTGTTCTTTTTGACTTCAGTGCCACAAAGGAAATCTATCGACAATGTATTGGTCCCACAGGAACCTGTGGGAACCAGGCCACATGCTCAGAGAGAAACCACCTGCCTCAAGTTCAATGAAATTCATGGTCACTTATGTCCATTTTATCAGGGAATGTCTGCAGTACGAGCACTGCAGTCTTAATTTATCGCCTTTCCTCTCTTAAATTAACCAAAACAACCTGACATTTAAATAGTCTTTTAGGTTATGTTTTTGTTCCCCCCATCCTATCGGTTACCTACTTTACTCAGTTACATTATATACACCACCAGCAATATCATTAAAACCACTGACAAATGCACTATGCAAAATAGGCAAGTTTGGCTGTGTGATGCTCCGGGCAATCTTTCCTATCATAACACTATTGCAGATTACGCACACATATTCATGGTAATGATATTGCCTAATAGTACTGCCTTTCTGAAAGGGGAGTAATGCACAGCAAAAATTATTCAGGGATGGTTTGAGGAACGTCATTTATTTTTTTTGTTAACAGAACTGATTTATTAAGGCAAACTGTGATGTTAAGCAAGCACATTGAAGTCAAAAGTCATACTGGCTTAAGAGGGAAAACTGATAGTCATAGGAACCAATTTCAAGCAACTCTCTGAAAATGTTGGAATGGACACTATACTAAATCCAACCCTGCCCTGCAACAAATATAGCCTGGTACAACACAAACTCAAGGTGTAATGATGTTTACCACACATTTCTTTCTGTGGGTCAGGGGAAGTGCTTCGATTATGTTGTTTTACTACTGCTATCAGTATGATAGCAATAATAAAACTAGTCATTAAAATTAGTCATTGTGAAACAGCACAGCACAAAGTAAATCACAACAAAATGCAACCCCTGCTTTTTACCCATACACACACCGTGCAGCAGGCGGAAGTTTTTGAAAGCATCCAGGGAGCAGTGATGGGCACAGTATATAGCAGTGGTATCACTCTATCCCCATTCAGTGCAGCCAGATAGATCAACAAACTACAGCATTACACAAGGATCTGCAAACTTAAATTTTTGGAAGCCAAAGACCTACACATATGCAAAATGAAGGATGATAAAGTGCCTCCCTTTAAAACTAAGAAAATTCAGTAAAAAAAAAAAAAAAAGTTTCTTCAAGCCTGTTTTAGAAAAAAAACACAACCACAGAGACACGTTTCAGTCAGCCTGAAATGTGCAGTGTAGCCCTGAGCTTTTTAGGTAGTTATCTCCAGACAGTAACTGCAATCTTAAGGTCAGTACGGAGTGATAGTACAGAGTGATAGCACAGAGCAAATCTGAGCTGGAACCAGCCAAAACAGCCCTGCTCTTAAAGCTTCATTTCCTTCAGCATCAACACAAGGCTTCTTTGACTAAGTTAGAAGAAAAATAGAATAAGGGAAAAAAAAAAAAAAATAGAATAAGGAAAAAAAAAAGAAAAAAACAAAACAACAAAAAAAAAACCCCCCCCAACAACTGGAGAGTAACCTTTACTTTAGAAAGAACAGAGATATGCAAGGGTGGTAAAGTTAAAGCCGCCCATTTGAAAGCAAATGCTTTAGAAAGTTTGTCGATTCAAAACAGCTTGTGGATCAAAAGAGGACTAAGAGAGAAAGCTTTTGTTCACGTTGTGTGTTTTACCTGGCAAGCAGTGTAACAGCACCAGCTACCACCGGGGAGGCTACACTGGTGCCAGACAGAGAACGGCAGCCTTCTTTCATCCCAGAGCCACGCACGCCTGAGCCATATGTCACAATGTCAGGCTTCACCCTGCCATATCCACTGGGCAGCTCCTAAAAGAAAAAGGGAATAATTTTAACTCGCAATGTTTTTCAGTCTCCAGATAAAAAGAAACCCATCGCATAATGATTTACATAAAAACTTCCCTAGCTACGTGGTGTCCACAAGTTATAAAATACGCATCACAGGACACTAGTTCACCTTTTTTTCTTCTTTTTTTTTTACTTTCATCCTGCAATACCCTTCACCCACCAGGAGACTAAGACTTAGGTGTTCTAGCACTACTGAATATAACTGAAAAAGTCCCCTTTTGCAATTCTCTTTCACTAGTAAGGAACAGGCTAAAACAGACATCCTACAGACTGGATACTAAGCACATTAAAGTGCCCAGTTAAAGTTAGTTCAAGTTCTACTGGCATGCTCAGACAGGCTCTCTCCTACACGCCTTCAGCAGATATCTGCACATGCATGGTGTTGCTGGGAAACAGGACATACCCATGTTGTCATGCCCCGGGAAGAGAATCTGGCAATGTTGTCCTCAAAGTCAATCCCTCCAACCCCAATCACATCCATCTGATCAGCTGGGTTGTTAAGCGTGCTGTAATACACACACATACACATACTTGGCATTGAAGTCACCTTTACTACAGAAAGAAATGAAGGTATCCTATGTTTTAAGTCACTTACCCATACAGAGGGCCATCATTTCCAATGGCAGAAACCATGATGACCCTGTTTGCTGTGAGTTCCCAAACCTGTGCAAAAGCCAGCAGAGCTTGTGTTCATGAACGGTTTTAGACAGTAGCAAATGATGCATATGAGTAACTGTGTGCTTCATTTCTATGGCCTTCAGTGCATGGATCTGTTGTGACTAAGCCTTGGAGGAATTCATGCTGAACTGTCATAATGTTCATTTTGTAAGTTCTGAAACTGAGCTAGGCAGTGAAGGCTATCTGCTATCAGGCAGCCTATACATGGCCAATCAATCACGATTTGGTTTATGTTCAGAATTTTTACCAAGATGACCTATTGACTAAAATCTAAAAAAGATAAAGTTGTTGGGATATGGCCAACTAACGCCTAGCATGTAGAAGACAGTAGTAAGAAACATAACATCAGATCTTCGGTTTCTATGAAGGCTGCAATACTAAGGAGAGATTGATATACCTTATCCACAAATGGATGGTCCATGAAGTCTGGCCCTCCAATGCTGAGGTTTAAGACATCAATCTTCTTCAAGATGGCATAATTAAAAGCATCCAGGAACCAAGAGGTGTAGGACACCTGAGAACAATGTTCATACAGGCTGTTATCAGTTTTTTTTCCCCCCACATTTAGTTTTGTATTAATCTCCGTTCTTTCCTCTCTTAAGGGGACTTTCAGCTTTGTAATGATTATGTTATAACGTTTCAATCTCTTCCTCAGCAGGTGAAGAATGTCCAGAAGAGAAATACAGACTATATTTTATTCATCCACAGAAATGACATTTTCAGCAGCATATTCTCACTGTCAGAAACAAACCTTAACTTTCAACCTTTTTTTTTTTTTTTTTTTTTAAATAAAACTCCCTAGATGACGGATATACGGGGTAAGAAAGTTGTTTTCCCCACATGACAAATGTATGAAGGACATATAAGCTCCTAAATAATACTGTCGTTCCTGCTGTAACTGACAACACACAGGGTCAATAATTTTGTAAAAAGGTTATTTCACTCTCTTTCTGAAAGTTGTTTATTTTATTTTATTGATTGGTGTTTTATACATCCTAAGTATTAAACTAAAGTATTTTTTATTTATCTAGAGCTTAAAATATTAAACAAGCTCAACTTGTTTACCGTTTGATTGTAAACCCAAAGGTCTATTGTGGCCTTCTTCAATACACAAACCAAACACATCCGTTTATGGCGCCTAATTTATTTTATTACAGTTGTTCAGCTACTTATGCTGGTGAGGAAAATCACTGGGAATGTGAAAAAAGGGGAAGGAGAACTATTAAAGCATATCCAGCAGATATTCCTTTCATTTTTTTTTTATTAGCAAGGCAATTAGGACTGATTATAATGTAAACACTTTTTTATTTTATTTTTTAATACTGGAAATGGATTTTATTGATTTTTCTGAAGGGGGTCTCATAATAAACAACATGTCACATGATCACTATAATGGTGTGTGTGTGCGCGTGTTTGTATACCTGATTGTTTGTGAAAACTCTGAAGATATGAAGTTCAGAGTCTGGAGCAAAGCCTTGGCACTCCCTCATGCTTGCTATGACCCCAGCCACAAAGGTACCGTGTCCCAAACCTATACAGACAAATTCACTGCTATAATGACCAGACCAAAAAAACTGCCTGCATTCTGCAATCTACGAGCCTAGCTAGATTGATGTTTATGTTGAGTGGATTAACAGAAGTAAGTTTATGATGTAAATCTGTTTAAATCTAAAGCAACATATTTTCATTGCGACTAAGTAACGAGCCAATTGTATAAGGATATTGCTAGGTCAGCGCTCCACACTGTCAGCATCTTCTTGAAATTTTATATTCCACTTTAAATAGTTTGGCCAGAGAAAATGTAACATTTAAATGATGCAATGGAAAATATTTTCTATTTAAAATGTTTAACTATAAAGAAAAAGCAAACTTCAGCTTCATAAGCAACATTGCAAGCAGAGTAACTTCTGCAAGGGACTTTCAATGTTCAATATTAATCTTAAATTTCCTGACAAGCTGTGCTGCTATTTCTCTTTATCTCCAAGTCTCAGTTCTGGTGTCTAACTGAATTAACTCCTCAAGACAAATGCTCTGCTTAACAGTCAAAATAAGTGCCAAAGCAAGAACATTTTAATATGTTAAATATATTTCATATAAATATGAAAGCTAATATATTTTAATTTACTTTCTTCAGTCTAATGAACTCGTTTCAGTCTTCAGAGAAGTGGTATTGCAAAAGCATTCATAGAGTCTGGCTGTGTTCCTGAATAGGACATGGCTTTTATTTTTATTTCTTTTATTTTAACATCACATCCTGAATTTAAAGCCAGAATAAAATGAGACTTAAAGGTAAGGGTAAAATTGTATTCTGTTGTTTTAAAGGGTTTAAAAATATCCAAATATTAACATAAAAACAAAACAAATCCTGAAATGATTTCATTATTCGAAGCAGTGTCAGTATTACCATCATCCAGTGTCTTCTCATTGGTCCAGTTTGTCCTCTCTTTTACATTCTTGAAGTGTGGGTGCTTTTCACTAAGTCCAGTGTCAAAAACAGCCACCTTTACTCCAGAACCTGTAAAGGAATAAGAAATATTAAGAAATGGCTGAAATGAATATCGTGCCACCAAAACAATACAATCCCACGTAGGAACAAGGCTTCCATCAAACCAATTCATACAAACAGCACTTTGCACCGCAATGATATTAATGAGGCCTAATTTTACTTCTGAAATGCACACAAGCACTCACCTGTGTGGCCCATCTGCCAAAGCACATCGGCCTGTAGAATCTGGGCTACATGTCGGGGGATGGCCCGAAGTAGGCGGCGGCTTGAGTGACGTCCTGTAGCATGCCAGAAGCCTGAGCTTAAAGAGAGACTGGTCCTCCTCAAAGGGCGAGACGACTGCCATGACTGCCACTTCTGTACCCACCGTGTATCATTACAAGAGGAGCTTCCATCACTTCCCGCTGAAAAAACACCAAAACAATAAAAAGTGGAGAGAAGAGAGTCATATAAATTAACAGAGGGGAGAAAAGGATGCTTAATTAGAAGTAGACAATGGCCTATACTGAAAAATACTGTCACATTATGCTTTTCTGAGCATACTTTGAGGTACATTTTAGGAAAACAAAAATCAGTTTTTGATAGATTTTTTTAAACTGAGGTTAATTGGGGCGTTTTTTCAGTTCCAGTTTATCCACCTACCCTGAGACTGGTGGTGGTCTAGTGGTAGGATACTCATCTACAGAGCAAGAGATTGCAGGTTTCCCACCTCCAACACTACCACCATTAGGTTCCTGAGCAAAACCCTTAAACCCAAAAGTTGCACCAGAGGAACTGTCCCTGCAATCAGGAATCGGATAAGAGCATCAGCTAAATGCTGTAAATGTAACCCTCAACAAAATTATAAATATTCGCGATGCATATTATGTAGACTAAATTCCCTTAAGTATCTAAAGTAGTAAAAGCAAGTGCTTTAAAGTGATTAGACACCACCACTCACCTAAAAACACAATAAATCTTTGCATTTTGAATCTTAAAATGATATCTACTTAAGATTCTAGACCAGACTTCTGCATTACCACACCAAAAGACAGGTACAGGGCAGAAAATCTATTCACTCGTTTACAGCTGAAAGGTTAAAGCACTGAAATAAATGGAGATGATTTCTGAAACACAGCAGAATTACCATTCTAGACACTTGTTGCATAACTGCAAGCAATGCTTGCCACTATAATCATCATCATCATCATCCTAACAATAAATGCAACCCCATGACAAATGAGCATTTTCTCTGCCTGGTTTACTGAACTCAGGCAGTGTAGCTGTTTGGTTAATAGATGCCATATCTGCTGCTGCTCTTAAAAACTCTCATTTTACGCTCCTAGTGTCACAGTATGGAGAGGGAGAGCAATAAACTAACCTTGAGGCACAATTTGGTGTTTATGTAAAAGCAGACAAGCATGGAGGGAAAGAGCTCTTTTCATCCCATGTTTTAATCCAGTATGCAGAGAGAGTGGCCATCAAGCGAGACCAAACTGCCATGCTAATCACCACAAGTGGCACTGACAAGACTGTCAGCCGAGCACTACACTCTGATTTTGCACAGACGCGCCTACAGGAGAGCCCTCCATAAACGATAATTGTATTAAATTTGAGACTCCCACGCTCCCCATTAGAGTCAACCCTGCAGCACTTTAATGATAATTAATGCTCCCCTGTACATGAGACAGAGCAGAGGTGTGACTGAAGGCCACATAATGGTATCTGTAGCGTGTTCCTACTGATGTGGTATGACTGCTATTACCAAGAGCCTGTGAGGTCTGTGCACTTCTGATGACAGAGCAAAGTGTGTGCAAAAGAAAAATCTAAAACAAATCAATATTTGGTGTTTCTACCTTTTGCCTTCAAACCAGCATCAATTCTTCTGGCCCCCACAGACCCCTGATCTCAACATCATCAGTGTGTCTGGATTACATGAAGAGACAGAAGGATGTGAGGACGCCTACATCCACAGAAGATCTGTGGTTAGTTCTCCAAGATGTCTGGAACAACCTACCAGCCGAGTTCCTTCAAAAACTGTGTGCAAGTGTACCTAGAAGAACTGATGCTGTTTTGAAGGCAAAGGGTGGTCACACCAAATATTGATTTGATTTAGATTCTCTTTTGTTCATTCACTGCATTTTGAATATTGATGACACTTCCATTTTTGAAAGCATTCTTTGTTTACAGCATTTTTTCCACACCTGCCTAAAACTTTTGCACAGGACTGTATATTATATATATATTAAACACCAGTGGCATGCTTTCGATATGGTTTTTAATATAAATATAAGAAATTCTGTTAAAGTGAGGGATTCCATTGTTTGATACTACGTTTATATGGATTTCTACCGATTTACTTCAGTAACGTAGTAAAAAGGGTACATCTGATTAGATACCCCTTCTCCTCATTTTGCTATAATTATTATGCTCTTTCAATAATGCCTAATGTTATTGTTAATATTAACTAATACTAATAATAACAACACTTAATAGACAAAAATACAACTGATATATTTCCACATTTAAATGAATCATTAAAAATGGTAGCTAGTCCACCCCTTCTTACTTTCATGCACTGTCTGAAAAAAGTTATAATTTTGTGGTGAGGTGCAGTTTACATCTGATGCTCAGGGCTGAACAGAATGTCATTCCACCTTTGGCTGGTGCTTCGCAGCAGGGAGTTTTTTCAGCATTAAGCCTTTAGCTATATGTATCACATATCAATTAACATATTCTGAGTAACTGTAGAAAAGAGGCTCTCCTAAATAAGTGTTAATATCTACATAAAGCCATGTAAAACATTAAAACAAGCATATTTTTAAATTCCAACTGTTTAAATGACCAATTGTCAATACAGTTTTAGGGCCATGAATTTCAATATTGATACATCTCTATTGATAAACACTTCTAATGTTCCAAAATCTGTAAATATAGATCACAGTATTTGACCATTTTTGGTGATGCATTTTTACAACCCTGGTACAAATGAGTGCTGGTTTGAATGAGGGCGTTGGTAGATGGTTAAGCACAGTTTAGGGACAGTAAAGGCATTCTACAATGGCTGCAGCATGACATGTATGTGTTACTTCAGTCTGGGTGAGGGTAAGAGTGTGTGTAGGGCAGACACACAGAATTCTTTCACTGCTGACTTCTCTGGGGGCCCATTTCCTCCAATCCAAACAACACAAACAGCCAGTGTTCTGTCCACCCCCTGCCGCTCTGCCCCGGGTGACACAGTGGGTGCAAACCCCACCCCCCCGAGCCATTATCACCCTCTGCCTTCCGTTCAAGTTAACAACTCAGACGCAAGTGTAAAAAGAGGCTGTGTGCATCTGTGGCTCATGAGAAAAAGAGATCAGTAGCATTTGAAACCCACTTTCCAGACAAAGAAAAGGAAGGACAGTGAAAACAAAGAAAATATTCCCATAATAACTTAAAACATACAATGTTATTACATCTGTTTCATCATGCAGGCTGATATAACTTCACTATCACTTCAGTCGAATTCTTTAATTAACATTGTGTACTAGGGTTATAGATATACATTGCCAAACCTCACCACCTGACAAAGATAAAGGTGAAGGGAAAACTACTGTGCACACCACCACAGCTTAGGCTCTCGAAGAAAAGGTTAACATCTGTGTGCGCTGTAAAGACTAGGGCAGTCTAGGCTACATCTTTAACAGTAGCACCCACCAGTGAGCAGTTTTAGCGTGCGAAAAACCTTGCGTTGCGGTGTGACCCTCTTGATATAGGGGTGGTCCTGCAGTGTGAGTAGGCTGCTGCGCGCATCCTGTCTGATCTGCACTACTTCAAAGTCACTGGGGTAGTCGCTGGCCGGGTTCTCCCGCTGCACAATGCGCCAGTTCACCGCCTCAGCATTCCGCAGGGCACTGCTGATGAAGTGACTGCGGGCTTTGGCCGTGAAGTAGCCGTTAAACGCTACGATGTACTCTGGAGTGAAGGAAAAAGATTCCCATTAGTGTATTCTCATTTGACATTTTGTTGTAATGTGCTTCTAGAAACATTTAGCTCAGCACACTGCATAAGGTGCTAATGAAGAAATGAGTGATTTAAATCAGAACATTCCTGTAAAGAATGGACATTAAAGCAAAATCCAAAGTACATAACATGTAAATATAAATAATTATGGCATCCTGAATGCAAGTCAACCAAGTCCATGGAAGCCATGAACAACGTTCTTGAACAAAAATCTTAACACACCCGAAAGCTTGAACATGTGATCTTATGACAGAAAGGCTTTCTTCAAGAGGAGATAAAATGTCAAGTCATCTTACACTCCACTCTGTACTGCACAAACAAGTACTTTCACAAAAACAGTAACAAAAGGGACAACCCAGCTTTTGGCAAGCGAGGTGGTATGGCTGGGTGGGTTATGAGAAACACCCATGCTTTTCCAACAACAGTGAACAATTCATTACAAAACACTTGTCATGAAAGGCGTTTAAGAACGCTCAGTAATAGAACTGCCTTCACAGTTCATGTTTAATGCTTGAGAACAGAGCAGTGTTGGCCTTGAAAATGTTCCTGTTTACTGACCAAGCAGGAGAATGGCATACATATAAAAAGCACAACACACAACAAGTCAGACTTAGGAACTTAGATTTTGAAGAAATATGCAGACTATTTTCTTCTCTAATAGAAATGCATTAACATATTCCAGCACAACTTCCTCTGCACTTTAAAAATGGAAACTGTAGCTCAATGACTTTAAACAACTGAGAAGAATAAAAAGGAGCTGGTGTTTTTAACACCAGAATAAAAGCCATAGCTGTATTTTAAATCTACTGGGATTACCTAATTATATGAATAATTACCTAATTATTTTCAAATGGAAAATCAAAAGGTATTTTTCCAGCATTAGCAAAATTTAAGTGATCAGAGTTGAAGACTTCAAACCAAGTGTTGTATTTGTTTACTGTAAACTTTGGTAAGCCAGTCTTAAATGGTGACACAAAGCAATGTTAAAATGTGTCAGGTTTAAAATTTACATACAAGACTAAAAGAAGCTTTTCCCATCATAAAACTCACAAAATAGCCTTCTGCAAGTGGAAAAAGTGTGAATGAATGAAACATTGGGTTTTTGCACAAAGGCCACATTCACAGGCCAGTAATCAGGCCACTATAAATACCATGTCATGCCCCAGCCCTACTCAGAAGGAGAGAGGGAGAGCAAGAGAGGGCGAGAGATATTAGGGTTTTTTTCCCCCAAATGGGCTGTAAGAACTTGTACACACTGGGCATGATGCCAGTGAACACTCACACCATTACAGCTGGAGAGGAGGTGCAGCCAATGGATATACAGGATACTGAGACCCCAAGTACAGTAAATAAGCAAACTAGCTGGGTCATTCTGGTTCAACTCAACAAATTTGTTACTGTTGACATCTGACATCTCAGAATTTAATCATTTTCTGGTCTTTGGCTTTTCCCTGGGCCAGTATGAAAAATCCAATCATTTCTCTGGTCTACCTATTTATCCTTTGTTCGCAAAAATGCTTGGTAATTTCAGATGCCTGTACCTTTACCACAGTATCCTAGACAGGAATTAGTTCCAAATATGTACGTAATATGGATTTATTTACCTTGTAGTGTGTACCCAACACAGAATGGGAAATATGTAAAGGAGGCGATGGTCCAGTGATAGGGTACTTGTCTATGGACCTATTGGTCAAGAGGTCCCAGGTTCGAATCCCACCTCTAGCACTACCACCACTGGGTCCCTGAGCAAGACCCTTAACCCGGAGTGTCTCCAGGGGGACTGTCCCTGTAATCAGGACATGGAAGTCGCTCTGGATAAGAGCGTCTGCTAAATGCCGTAAATGTAAATATGTCAGTATTACATTTTGACTGATATTCCAAAGAATATATATAACAAAATATTCTGTCGGTATTTTAAGTTCAGTACCCAGTACCTGTTTTTGCAAGTTATAACCTACAGCTGACCCTGCACTTCTCTTATTTATTAATAAGCATTCACTACAGATCCCTAAACATCCTGAATTTCTGTATAAGTGGTCCTGCTACAGGCCCAGAATCTCAAGGGGTAAGAAAAATGTTACTTTTATTGTGTCATTTTAAAGTTCTAGGTCCTGTTTACAATAAATGGAAAATGTATTAAATTGTGTTACAGTCTATTAATGAAAGCTATTAGTATGTATTATTAAAAATATATCTGAACCAAATTAATGTTTCATGCAATTTAACAAAACAATTCATTTAAATATTCTTTTTTCAAGAAAGCTGCAATATTTGAATCACCCCACGAGTTTCTGGACCTGAGCAAGACCACAGACATGGAAATTCATTATGTTTGATATCCTGCCGAGCAAAACTCTTGACAGATAAGAGGAAAATGTGCAGGTGTAGGGTTTGGATTAATACATGGCAAACTGTCTGGTGACCATACTTACAACACTGCCAGGGAAGCAGCCTTTGTTGTAATTAAATAGGAATGCTAAATAAAGACATATATTGAAAAGGACAAAGACTTCCACAAGTTTTTCAGGTGCATAGGTGTTTCCATAGCCAAGATACTGCATTTGAAAACAGCTGACCAAGCATTTTCTGAACAAAGGAAAAATCATTCAATTTCAGGCCACTTGAAACTCCTAAACTATGAGGAAGGCCAGAGAACTGTGTGTATTTTTCCTGTTGGCCTAGTGGCAAACAAACCACCTCAAAAGGTTTCAATTCTGAAACGGCTGATCATAGACCATTTGTGGAGGAAAAAAAAATTGCAGGGGTTTTTTGTCCTACCTAAAATGGTTGAAATAACCAAAGATCTCCTACAAACCCATGGTTAATAGGCTCAGTTCAGTGTTTCCAACATAAACCAAAACCTTCTTGTAAACATGTCAAAGCAGGGGCTAGTTCAAAGGTTCTGCAGAAATTTCAAAAAGGAAAGAAAGAAAGAAAATCTACAAAATATTTTTCAAAGTAAGACATTGCACAGAAATAATACATCTTGGCTGAAACTGAAATTCTGAACTCGCTGCTATAGGACCAAAACAGAAAACTGAAAATGTAAAAAAGCTGAGAACAAACAAAAAAGCAACTTACTAAATGGACCTACACTACATTCGATTGTTTTTTTAAATTTATATATATATATTAAATTCTTTTTTTAATGCTGCTGCAGATTATATCCTCATGCTACAGACACAACAGGTTTTGTTACATTTGAAAACATTACACCCCGTGTATTACTGAGAAAACTGCAGAAACTAAAGTCCCTAATTCACAGTCTGTTTCCGTTGTTACAAAATGTACAGTGGGTCGAGGAGGATATCACGATGTCAAAATCAACAAAGCCTGTTTTGAAGATTTTCTTGAGCGTCATTATAAAGTAATTTCTTTGAGCTACTTTCTTTTTCTCTCTTTGTAACCTAATACACCCTTTATTCACTTAATGAAGGTCTCCAGGAACACCTGAATGTAGCACAACACGGGAGTAAGAAGAGAAGAGAGTAATGCTCCACTACCGTATGGTATATGTGGTTATACCACTGACAGACCCTTTAAACTGGGCCATAAAATGCTAAATTCGTAGCCTTGCATGTCTAAACCTTTCTTCTATATGAGCTATTTAATTAGATTACTAAATAGACAGAAACAATTGCAGAAAAAAAAAAAAAAAAGAAATACCATGCAATCTACTTGCCATGTTCCACAACTTTGGAGGTGAAATCCACTTTCAGGGTAAGCTGAGAACAGTTGGCGCTTAAGAACCCCTCAGTGGCAGAGGAAGAGGAGGGTGAGCTGGGAGTCTTTCGCTCTTCCTCAGTGCCAGCCAAGGGCAAACGCCCAACCAGCAGGGCCACAAAAAGGAAGAGGCAGGCCGGGGCCATGGTCCCTACAGTCTGGTTCAACTCATAACCCATCCAATGGATTCTAAAAGGGTTGGTATCGTTTAAATCACTTCATGAAGGCGGCTTAAAACAAGCGAAGGTGACTCGGTGGTCCTGAGGATTTGTGAATCAGTCAGATCTGGAACTTTGAGAAGCCTGAGTAACACATGGCTTACATTTTCATTTCTTTCTACGTTTTCTCTCCATGTTTGTGTTCCAGTGGAGGTGTTCAGTGAAACAGTATGGGAGGAATGACGGGGACCATTTTTCCACACTAGAAGAGAACACTAAAGCAAGCAAGAAGGGAAGTTCATCTAAATGTTCATTCCAAATCCACAGAAGTCTCCCTCTTCTTCCTAGAAAAACAAAACAATTAATTAGTGCCTTTAAGAATTAATAACCGATTTGACTACCTTTAAAAACCATGACTTGTATTCAAACGTAACAAGAATCAAACAAATAACTGGTCAAGAACTTCACATCACAAACATATTATATGCAGTTTATAATAATGTCATTAATCACACTGAGATACTAGTCAATAAAATGCAGTGATGTGGTTCCTAAGGCCTAAAGTAAGAGGTGTGGTTTGTACCAAAGTCCAAGTGTGGTTTAGCTTTAGTGTAGAGCAATGCGACTGATCTCTGACTTCGCCAAACATTTGCCAGCACTAGTTACGACTGGGAGAGCGTGGATGTGTGTTGTATCTGTTAGAAAGGGTGTGTTTAAGGTGTTTCTGCAAATCTTCCCATGAACAAAAGTACACAACCACAGGTACAGTTTGAGACAAGCTGATGTTTCCACCACGAACAGCATATCATGCATGTTAGAAGAAAAGCCAGCCTAATTTTTAATGTAAAAAGAAGCCTAACTTTTTAATCCTAATCAAAATAACATCCCTAAACACTTTCCTCTTCAGGAAATCTCTTACTGTGTTTTTGGAAAATCAGAGCCTCCACCCAGCTTTGTGGGGGGCTTATCTCCCCCCTCAGCAACCTCAGGCTTTTCCTTTACACCTAAAATAAAAAAAACTGGAGAAGATCCAGACGGAGTCAGTCTACACTATTTGGCCAGGCTGCCTCCCTCAAATCCTGAAATAAAAGGGCAGCCCAAAATGTGCCCAGCAGATGGGCCTTAAGTCCAGATGTAGGTTTGAAGTGCTCCAGCGGGTGCCAGGCCCTTAAAATGTACACGCGTGGTCATTGTGTCAAGCAAACCTTAATTAGGAAAGTTTAACGACCAGCAGAGACACTTTCTCCTCTCTTCTTAGATTTATGGTTAACAGAGCCGGGATGATCAACTAAAGGGTTAAGGTCGCCACAGAGTTTTTGTAGATCAGGAAAATGTTTCTCAAATGGGTATAAACAAGACCAGATGGCAGGGGGAGGCCATGATCACTAGAAACTCAGGCATGACTGAACTTCTTCAAAAGCCAACTAAACTAGTTTTTCAGACTCCCAGCTGAATAAACTGATCTTACTGGTAAATGAACACCACTGCTGCTCACCAGCTCCCTCACACACACCTAGTCTATCGAGCTAAAGACCATCTAGCCAGACCAGTTGGAGATTCGGTTGGATTTATTGAGCATTCTGTGCAGGAAGGCAGCAGCAGGTATCTGCTGAACCCTGCCCAGGCTTCCCAAAGAGAGAAACTAGCAAGTTAGCATGAAGATCAGCAGATGTTAGGCTAATAAAGACCGACAACACAAAACAGAGACAGACAGACGCGAATAAGCTTGAGAAATATGAGCATCTGCTGTTGATTTAGCTACAGTGACAAACCATGTGCTCTTGTGGAACATAAACAGCTGCGGCTAACGCAGCTAGCACACTCAGCTCACCTGCACCGCTCCGGCAGCGCACTGAAAGCTGCACGGATTTAGCGGCTACATTCGTACATAAATGTGAGACTTGAGGTCGTGTGGATTCAGACTCTTGTGGGTCGTAGTTTGTGAACTAAATCAGAGGTCCAGATAAACAAACCCACGCCAGGGAAGCCCAGGCTGCCATCGAGGCTCCAGACTCTCAGCGAGGCCAGGAAGAGCCAGCTACAGTAAGACAGCACAGACATACTCACTCACTCGCTCATTTCATGACCAAAACCTTCTCCATCAAACTCTGTAATGTCGTCTCTGTCCTCACAACTCGCTGACACAGAGCTCGCGGACGGATTTAGCCGCTACGCTACACTATCAAAGCGTGTGCGTCGCTACTGTAACTCGAGAATCCAGCGAGCGAAACGGAAAGTAGCCAATCAGCGACAGATACGCCGAGAAATATTGTGATTGACGGCGCTTTTAGCCAATTGGAGTTAGGTAGAGTAAGCGGGGGGCGCGGCATAAAGCAATTCTGCAGGGCTTTTGTACACATGAGATTAAAATGGAAACACAGCACTTTACAAAATGTCGTAACATTTCGTTCAAAGTAATCGTGTGCATTTTCGCGACAGCTAAACTGTCGTAGTGAAATGGAAACGAATGGCCATTTTCAGTCTTAATTATTACACCACAAATAAACAATTGTTACCTTATGTGATCTTTATTTGATGCCATGTTTGGCCACTAGATGGCGACTTAATGGTTCAAATTTAACAAAACAATATTCAGGGACTTTACTTCGAAGAGGTCTTTGTCTGATGGTCTTAATACCACAAAGTTTTATACATTTCCACTTCCGACAAGAACTATTATCCTTTCAAAACAGGATCAAACCTGACACCTTCTCTTGCACAACGTGATGCACTGATGAAGTATCTTTAATGTCCTTCCGAGAGAATAAAACCCGAAATCGCAGTGATGTCGCTGAAGTCTCTGAACTGGCGATCAGTGAAACCGAACGAAAACCTTCACTCGCGGTTCTTGCGCCACCCTGTGGTCACTCGGTGGAATTGCTGCAGTTTCCCCAAAACATGCTGCTTCCATCTACACTCAGGAACACAATCCATATTCCCACATTCCTGTTACATCAAATTCATTTCAGTTTTCTTTTACCTTCGTTTGACAGTATTATTGTGCTTTTAAAAATGTTTCTGATTTAAATCATTTAAAATCATTCCAAAAAACATTGCTGAAAAACATGAAAATGGTGCTAAAAACGAGTATCTAAAGGTATAGGTCTCCAAAGCTGATGCTGTTGATGTTTCTTTATCAATGCACATGCAGAACTTTCAGCATAAGTCGCAAGAAAACGAAGCATTTTACTTAAAATTCTTTAATTGAGACATTTGATAAAAAAAAAAAAAAACAGAGCAGATTCACTATTGAGGAAAAACGCTAACATGACCTATTGTTATCCTTCGTTAACAAAAAACAGACACAAGCATGACACACGTTTTCCTTCAAGAAACAGTGTTGGAACGGCCTCGTCAACTGGACGACGGCTGCAGTTTTAATCAACTGTGTTTCACACAGAACTGCTCCTTGTATATTTGGTTTGGTGCTTCCGTCTTTCCTTTGCCTATTTGTGCAGGATTCCTATCGTTTCCTTTTATTAGCTAATTAACTACAAAATCAAAAAAACAGCAAACAGTTTTACCAAAACATCCTTCTAGGAAAGTAACCAGCCTGTGTAGCAGAACAACATAAAACAGTGGTCTTCCCAATAAACACAGAAGCGCTGAATCAGAGTCATTCTGATCCATGAGAGGAAAAAAAAAAAGAGATTTTGAAGAGGAAAGATATGACAGGCTGTTATCCTTCAATGGCCCGATTCCTAATGAATTACTCTGGGTTTCTTCAATTGAACCATTTATCAACTTTGATTAAAAAAAAAAAAAAAGTTTAAAACAACCTCTAACAATTCACAGGGTAACAATGTGTACAAAGATAATAAATGTAACTTGGGACGGGTGCCTCGTTCTTTCAAGATAACTATAAGACAATTCAAGATAACTGTTATAAAGAAAACGACAGCATGGAGAAACCCGAACAGCCGCTGCATTTCATCTGGTCAAATATTTTTTAAAGTTGTCCAGCCAAATAGGACACCAAATGTCTCTCTGCAACAAATACACCTACGATCAAGTACATATCTACTGAATTGACACAGAACACATCTAGTACGCTTCAGCAGTTCTGTGAAAGGGTCCAGGTTGCAGAACAGGCTGCAGTGATGGCTCATTTGATCACACTGGAACAGAATTATCAGTACCGTGACCACCGGCTATTATTTATTTATAGAATGAGGTTTATTTATTTCTAATTACTGTGTAAATTGGTTTGGCATGTTCACAGACAGACCTCCGCATTTGATGTTTTGGCCAAAACAAACGAATTATACCGAACGCATTATTGTAAATATTTGATGGACAGCAAAAGTTTTCCCCTCCCAGAACAACAACAACAACCGACTGTAACGGAGACTTCGCGAAATAATTCACAGCAAACATTAGGAAGGTCTAAAAACAGCCAATACATGCAGTCGAGTGAACACCCCTGATCAAAGTGCAAATTTCTGCTGATTATTTTTTCAAATAAACACATATCCTCTACTAAGAGGGATTCAATCTGCCCTTTGCATGCAAATTGAAATGCCCAGTTTCTGCTTTTTTTGCCAGGTTTAATACATTATGGAAAAATTGTGTATATTATATACACATACACACGTAAATTGCTTTCGCTAAATTCAGCAAATGAACAGTAACCGGGCATTAGAACGTGCGGACGTGCGATCTGTAGAAAACAAAACATGTCATTTGACCAGGGGTGTCTAAACTTTTGCATTTAACTGTATTTAATAGTCCCTCCAGTAACTTCATTATGTAGAACTCTGTTCAACAGATACAATCAGATAAAATGCTAAATGAAACAGTTACTTCAAAGACAACATAATAATGCAAAAACATCAACAATAAATAAATAAGGGGGGAAACAAAAATGAGAGGAACACAAAGAAAACAAGAACAATAGAGATGGACAGAAGGATGAGGGTGAGATTTCTTTAATTGGCTCTGTGGTCATGGAGCAGGATGCGAGTTCTTTCGAGTTTTGCTACACACACACAGACACGCATGCCCCCCCACTGTCCCACAGCACTCCACCTCCTCCCCTCAGTTCCTGCGTGGGTTTCTTTAGTCTCTGTGTGCCTGTGAGTGCGTAGCCTCCCTCAGCCATTGTACTGCTGCTGATAGCGGCGGTTGAGCTCCCTCAGCTCCTTCTCCCGCACACGCCGCGCTCTGCTGGACTTGGTGGAGCGGCTGGAGCGAGTAGACTGAGCTGACTTGGTGCTGTGGCAGCGCGATGACGCCCTCTTCAGGAGGTTCTGGGAGATGCAGCGCTGCAGGTTCTTCATGGAGGACGATGCGGCCATGCTAATGATCCAGGGGTGTTTTAGTGCCTGGCCAGCTGTCAGACGCTCACTGGGGTCCACGGTCAGAACGCGGTCAATGAAGTCCTTTGCCAAGTTGGACACACTGGGCCATGGCTGGCAGAAAATGAAAGAGCAGAACAGAAACAGTAGTAAGACTTCTAACAAATGACACTGCAACAAAGAACTTCTGATGGTCACATTCTGTTCACTGTAGAAGTCTGGCCAAATCTGTCCTTGACCACTGAGAAAAACACTGAAGAATATGTTTACAATGTTCATCAGGTGTGTAGATCTCTCTTTAAAGGAAACAAACACAATGAATCGCTGAATTTGCAACAGTTTTCATCCATCTTGGATTTACAATAGTCTTTCACTGAAAGAGCAAATGTTATAAAAGCTGTTTATAGCAATAAGTGGAATTTCTGTCATGTATTTTCTGCTTATATATCTCTGCAATGAAGATCCACTTTCCCATAAATCATATTCATTCAATAAATGTTTTCACCAGATTTTTTACTATTTGGATTTTTAAAGATAAAAAGAAATCATCCAGAAACCAAGAAGTGGCTGAAAGCTCTGAGAAGAAACTTTGTTGAGATGGAGCAGAACATGAGGGAGCAGCACAGTTGGGAGATCCATTGTTTCAGGATCTGACATGAATCAGTGATGTTTTAATAGTGTGAGCAATAACAGAGGAGGATGAGTGTACAGAACAGTACTTTTCCTCTAAACAGTCACGGCGCCCTTTGGATTGGATGCACTTGCCAAAGGAGATGCAAGAAAGGGTGGCTCATCTACTGGACCCTCTATTGTTCACAGAAAACTCTGGTCATGCCATCCTGGTCCAACATCAGTAATGCTAGAGTCCCAGACTGCTGTCTGTTCTTAAAGAAGAGCTGGGAGATGGGAGTTATTAAAGCCTCAATGAGTGGGTGATACAGTTGTGCCAATACTTAAAAAGTGGTACAGAATTTGCCGACTTTAGACAGCTTAATTCTTGATCCAAATTAGACTCCTACACGATGCCAAAGATTGATTATATGATTTAGAGACTGGGTAGGACAAGATTCAGTACCACTATTAGCTTGAGTAAAGGGTACTGGCAGGTGCCAATACTAATGGAGGCTAAGGGGAGCATTCAGAGCACACTGCAGAATGTTCCAACCTACAGTGATGCCTTGTGGCTCCAAAAGACTTCAGGCAATTTCAAAGATTAACGGACCAAGTGCTGGGAGGGGCATATGATGGCGATAGTCATACCTGTATGATGAATTTGAATAAAAAACGGGAAGAACATGTGTCACATGTCCAGGATGTACTCCGGTGGATCAGGACTGCTGGGCTTACCATTTACGCACTGAAGTGTGCAATTGCTAAAATTCAGACTGAATAGCTGAGCTATGTTCTTGGTGATGGTCTGGTAAAAATTTAAGTGGGTAAAGTGAAAGCAATGTGATACCAGCACCACCCACAGAAAGACAAGTGTGATTATTCCTTGGTTGGCAAAGGATTTTTGTGACAAACGTAACTGCTGCCCTTACTGATCTGATGAAGAAATCTGCACCAGCCACCATACAATGGACAGATGAGCGTGAACAAGCTTTTGCGGGCTTAATGGAGTCTTTAAGCACTGATACGGTTTTGAAGAGGACTTGGACCTCACCAAACCCTGTAATCTGCAGACAGATGCCTCAGTTGTGGTTTTTGGAGTTGTGCTGGAGCAGGAGGTGGAAAGTGACCAGAGACCATTTGCTTTTATAATTCAGAAGCTCTGTCCTAGGGAAACACGATGTTCTCCAGTAGGGAAGGAGTGTTTAGCTTTCAAATGGGATAAGATTCTTTCAACTTATTAGTAGACATTTGGAACTCAAAACTCATCCCAGAGCTCTCATATGGTTAACCAAGATGAGAGACTCAAATGCAAGGATTGTTCAATAGTATTTGTCTCCTTAATTATTTACATTTACTGAGAAGTACAGGACTTGTGCCTATAATAATGCTGCATACTCTTTATAGAGAGCTGCTGTAGAATGTCCTCAAACACCTTACAACAGCCGGATGAAAGAGGAAATGCGATGGAGCTTCTGTTACACTTTAACACTAACTCATCAGTCAGACATTTACTAAATAAACAAAAACACAAGTTGGTTGGTGATAGAGAAGTTGGGACTGAAACTTACAAATTATACTTAATTATTGGACCTTTTTGTTTGATTTTGACATACTTGTAAACACTTTCTTATTTGATAAATATTTCTTTTTTATTTGCTTACTTCTATTTGTTCAGCAGAAATATTAAGTGTAATAAACACGTTTCTCTTGCACTTCCTCTTGGAGTCCCCCACATTGTCTCCTTGTTCTTGCTAGGTCTGAAGCAGCACATAAAAAGCATACTTCATTAAATATTACTGGCACTATTGCTCAAAGTTGTTTCTGAACATTTGGTGCCCCCAAGCTAGGGCCTCAAACCGTGTTTCATAATTCTTTATGCAAGAGTGGGCAGCATGATGTCCAACCTGTCCTTTGGGTTTCCCTACCATTTGCCCTTTGAGCACTGTGTCCCAGAGACCCTGATTGGAATAAATAATATTTAAATGCATGCAGTTTAAATAACAGACAGATGTAAGCAAGACTTCATAAAGACTTAAAATAAACAGAATGAAACACCTAAATGTTCAACCAAACCTCAAAATATACTATAAAAACATATAATTCTGTGTTATATATTTATGTAATATACTTTTTAATATCACAACTGATACAAATTTAAAAGGAGGCCATTAATAGTGCTTTTACCACTTAAAAAGAGAAACCGACCTGAACAAACTACAGCTGATTAAATAAATGCAAGATCTTGCAGTGGAACTGCCACCTTTATATAGACGGGTCAAGAGACTGTTTACTATTAGAAATATATTATTTACAACTGAAAACCCAGAACAGTACCCATCATGAATGCTTCACTCAAGGGCTTTGCATATAAGTATAATTAACTAGTGGTAAAAGATTGTATGTGCACAATGTGCTTCGGTGTCAGTGATAATATAGGATTTAACTTTGTATCAGCAGGTTATTCCTAAAAATAAATAAATAAATAAATAAACAGCATCTTAAATATTATTACTTATTATATTATTATTATTATTGATTACAGTTGTTTCCCCACATTTTATACATGTATTGGCATTAACAAATATGCACATTTTAGAAGTTTACATTGGCCCACAATTCCTAAATCAGTGCACCTATGAATAAGTGCTCATTTTCACATTGATACTACTTTTTTATTTTTAAACCAAGGGTATCAGCAAGCACAGGTCTCCAGTGAGTCCTTTATAAAAACACACCCACTAAACCTAGCAAATAACAGATGAGCTGAGATATTTTTCACTGTTATAAACCTAAAACTTGTTGGTGCAACACTATGAGTAATAAATAAAAAATGTTTTACTGCTCCTGCAGTTGTAACCTCAATACAACACTGCTTTTTGAAACAACCAGTCTGGAGATTTTTAAAGCACATTACTGCATATTAATCAGACTGCCCCAGTCCCCTTAGGGCTTTTAAATCTGTAAGGATCTTACACAGAAACCTGAACCACTCAGGCACTGTATTGATTCTTCATTGTGTCACTAAAAGTTTCTTTAACAAATAAAGAAATTAAAAACTTTTAAATCGACCGATAAAGAAATCGATTCATTTTTAAACTCAGCAGCTTTATGACACACAGAACACAACACAGATGAGCTTTTGTTAACTTGTGTGACTGCTGCTGAGCTCTTCCTTATAAACTCCACATAAACTGTGTGATTCCCAGCAGAAGAGAAGACTGACGCACACACTCTGCCAAACACACTGCAGCCTTGCATCACACACTCCAGCAGGGGGTTAGCGTGGGATAAGATGTGATGACAGGAGAGCCCTGGACGCTGTCCAAACAACACACATGCACACACACAAACACACGCGCACAAACGCATAATCCCACAACACAAGGAAACTCATTCACCAACATAAACACAAACTCACAACTGGACGTTTAAGCACTTCCTTCATCAAGAAAACAAGGGTTGGTTTACGGTAATGGAAAACCATTCACAGTCTTGTGAGGACGAGTAAAATAAGGGTTTAGTCCAAACATCCAGACGAAGCGAGGGGCCAGAGGCTGAACTATCATGAGCTATTGTTTTCTGGGTTTGTGACAGCGGCCTTTTGGGGAATATTTCTGTTTAGGAATGCAGTTCTGAATGGACTGGGTAAATGTCTACATGCCTCCATGTAGCTTTATAACAACAGGCTTTCAACCTCTCTGTGCTGCACCACAAGTCATACAAAGCACCAGTGGGCCCCAAATGTACCACAAAATAGGGCTATACAAGTCAGACCAAGAAACGATGACTGATTATTCTGTGGAACATCATTACTGCCATTATTTATCACAATAAAAAGTGACAGCATATTTCCTGACACATTCACTGAGTAATTAAAAATATTGCCAAACACATGTGGTGAAACTTTATGCACAATATTCAGGCAACACTGAGTTAGTAACAACATTAGTCATTCATCTTGGACTATGCGTTAAGTGGGATATGACAATATTTTTAACATGATAAATTACTGCTTTTCTAAGCATATGGTGGGTATTGCCAGCAGTTAATGTAGAATCAGTATTTCTAACAATACAGCCAACATGCCATTGTCTTGTAATTACTAATCTTGAAGTTGTGGTTTGAAAGAATGATCCGTGACAGAGGGTCCCACATTAAAAACTCTTCCACCGTGAGGAACCTTTGACAAGTCTGCCTGGTATCCAAACGTCTTGCCACAAATGCACGCACGAGGATAACAAGGGATCTAACACAATACCAGGTGCAAGAGAGGGATTTTTTTCTACAATAATGTATCTCAGCAAGAAGCAGGCAATTAACGTTGTTTGTGCATTGACTTGCAATACAAAACAATGGAAAAACAAGAACCACATTTATAAAAATAAATACTATTCCTGAGGTCACCTCATCCTGTTTCTCATCCTGTTCACTCTCATTAACTGTGTCTCATCAAAGCACTTCACAACACTTTTTGCACTACGGGATCTGGACTCTCCAACAGGCCCAGATATTTAGCATGTTTGGTATCATACGTGAGGCTCTCAGGAGTCTAACATCGCATCACACAGCAACTAGGAGGCAATCTACATCTGATCTTGGCCTTTTGTTGCAAGAAATTGGTGGGATTCAAGGGTTAAATTGTGTAGTGTGAACTTTGCTTCAATCCAAATCCAGGAAACTGCCCCAATAAATAAATAAAACTAAGATTTGCAACTGTCAATGTGTTGGATTTGATTATTTTTACAAATGCACGTTTGAGGTTACTTTGTTCAGTGTATAAATCAGTGGTTATTAATAAAATCATTAATACGCATAGTCGTCTACTTCCTTTAAACAGAATGCAGCTTCATGCCAAGCTGCCAAAAAATAACACCTACACAAATCATTACACTTTCAGAAGTCCATGTGACACAGGAGTCCTGTATTACATGTAATGTAGCACAAGTGAGTGTAATAAATGAAAAATTTGACATATGGTAAAGTATTTGACATTTCATCAAAAATGTAAATATTAGTAAAAGTGTTTCAGGGCTCCAGAGTTTTGACAGTTCAACATGGTACAACTAGAGTCTCCAAAGAGAAAACAAGAACTGTGGTTAGGAGGCAATACAACAAAAAGATCAGGATGATTAGAATTTGGTTACATTTCAGCAGAGCTTAATGAGGTCCAGCAGATGGCACAGGAAAACATTTTTCTATGATTGTCATAGAATCCCTTATCTCATATGCTCAGAAGCATAAGGTTGTTTCTTATTTTACTGCCAAAACATAGAGCATATGCTAAATGTTGGCAGAACAGTCCTAAATGAACAGCTTGAACTGAAGCAGGTTTTAATATACTAAGAATGCACAACAAGCCCATTTCAGATACTGTGGTAGCTACAAAACAGACATCTGAGACTTCTGCTAAAGGCTAACATCAAGCTCGCAGGTGCTGATGTTGCACTTGGCTAAGTAATTAGAAGTTCATTAAAACCATATTAAACAGCACAGAGCCTCTACCTTTTAGGACATGGCCACGCACAACAACCTTATAGTAGACATACATATGAAGAATTTTGTAAAGCAAAATATAATAGTGTATAAAGCACTCTTTATGACTGATTTTCGGTATCAAGTCTGCATGAATCTGTTGTTCCCCAAAGTTGAGGTCTCTATAAAATACAACATTTAGAGGCTCGGCAGCTGTTTACAGAGAAGAATCTGTGGGATGCATGAGCAGCAAACAAGACTTGGAAGTTTGCTGCAGCCACTGCAGCTAATCATCAATTGGCATCCTACATAGGGGGCAGTGGTGGCCTAGTGTGGGTTCGATTCCCAGACCAGTAGGTTGCCCTGAGGTACCTTTGAGCAAGGTACCGTCCCCCGGGCACTTTCAATAGCTGCCCCCTGCTGCACGTGCGTGAGCGTGTGGGTGAATGCAGAGGTCTAATTTTGTTGTGGTTCGCTGTGTGCTGTGCTATGTAATCACAATGACAAGAATGGTCACTTTCACTTCATGCAACATTGTACAGATAAACAGCAATAACACACTTTTTTTTATTGAGAATCAGACAAAATCCTTCTAAAAATTATTCTTTTCAAAATCACTGCAAAGGCATATCCTACAGGTTACTCCTTAGAATGACGTCATATTGGACATAGGACACTGATACACCATTACTTACACATAATCACACAATTTGTCTCTGCCTTGTCTTTGTGCCTTGTCTATGTATTTGATCTTTTTTTCTCTTCTTCCCTGTCCACTTGCTTGTGTTATTGTTTTGGTCTTCATCCTCAACTTATTCCAGTCCCCTCTTAATGCATTCACCTGTGTTGTCTGTAACCCCTCCCCAACTTAGATGTTTGTTGTCTCAATATGAAAGTAAAAAGGGACTGTCATTGTGGAAAACAGCACATCACCCAGTGAACCACAATGAAAACCCTCCGCTTTAACCCATGCACACCATGCAGCAGAGGGCATCTGAACCCATGACCTTCAGATTCTGGGACAGAGTCAGGGCAGCGGTGGCCTAGTGGTTAGGGAGTCGGCCACAGGATCGGATGATTATGGGTACAAACCCCTCACCAGTAGGTTGCCCTGAGGTACCCTTGAGCAAAGTACCGTCCCCGTCACTGCTCCCCAGGCAGCTTTCATAGCTGCCCCCTGCTGCACGGTGTTTGTGTGCGCATGGGTTAAATGCAGAGGTCCAATTTCATTGTGGGGTGCTGTGACATGAATAGTCACTTTCACTTTTGCTAATCACTAGACCCACTGCCCCAATAGCACTGTGTTCCACTCAGTCTGTCAAATCTATTAGTATTCCTGTTCATTGAGTTCGTTAAATTAACTGCTTTTAAATGAGTCTACATCCTGAATGCAACGCCTCCATCTGTGACAATAACAAGCAGCAAACTATTACATGCAAGTAACTGTAACTGGTTAAAAAAAGTCTTAAGACCTATAACTGGATAATCCGCCTGTAGGGTAAGAAGAGACATCAGATATTTAAATTTCACAACTTAAAAAACAAAAGTACGTCCATTCCTGTAATGCAGTACTGTACAGATGCGAGTAGATGTGATTACCTAAAAAGTGAGGCAGGATTCTTACCTCCCCAGAAAAACTGTACTTCCCTTTGAGGATCTGTCTATAAAGGCGCATGCGGTTGTCGTCCTCGAAGGGCATGGTTCCACTGAGGAGAATGTAGGAGATGACCCCCAGTGCCCACATATCCACAGCATTGGTGTAAGGTTTGCGCACCAGGATCTCTGGGGCGATGTACTCAGGTGTTCCACAGGTGGTCTTCATAAGGCACTCATCACCCTTCTTGCGTGTGCTGGCCAGACCAAAGTCGGTGATCATTATCTTGGAGTCAGCACCTGGGTGGTAGTAGAGCAGGTTCTCTGGCTTCAGGTCACGATGGGTGATGCCCAGCGTGTGAAGATACTTCACACCATCAAGGACCATCTGCAGCACTCGTGTGGCATCCCGTTCAGTGAAGGAGCCACGGGCAATGATGCGGTCAAACAGTTCTCCCCCAGTGGCCAACTCCATCACCATGTAGACGCGCTCCGCTGTCTCAAATACCTCCATGAGCTGGATGATGTTAGTGTGCCGTACACGGCGCAGCACACACAGCTCAGATTCGCAGACCTCTCTGCCCTCGCGGTACCGTGTCTCAATCATCTTGATGGCGTACGGCTGCCGCGTGCTCTTGTGCTCCACCCGCACCACCCGGCTAAAGCTGCCACGGCCAATCAGGGCCTTGATCTCATACTTGGCGGTCACCCGAGGGTCAAACTTGGCCCTATATTTGGCTACCTTGCTGCGCCGGGGGTCAGCGGGCTCAGTTTGTCCGTTGGATGGACAGCGAGTGGTGGCAGCCGCTGCAGCTTGGCTCTGACCCTGAGGGGAAGGCGAGCCCGTTTTGTCCGTAACGATGTCCCCCACATTGAAGTTCTTATAGACATCAGTCTGGTGAGGCTCTACCTTTTTGACTAGGTCAAGTTGGACGTCTGCGGGTGGTTCTGGGAGGACCTTGCTCGTCCTGCACCCCATCGCGTCGGAATCCTTCCCCCCTGATGCCAGCAGCACATCCTCATCGCCCGGGCACGCAGTCAATCAGCACACGGCTCAGGGCCATGGCAGTCACGGGCATAGGCAGAGGAAGGGCCAAGTCACAGCAGAGGACCAAGCCCTCCTCAGGTAAAGAGTAACGGAGAAGTCTATCAGTCTAAAAGAGTGAAAACAGATTAAAGTCAGACACTTTTCCTCGAAATGCAAGTCTTGAAATGTCTTTACAAGTGTGAATCAGCACGATAAGAAGACGAGCTTCTCTCATAACCATCATGAACTTCATAGTGAGCTACTTGATTGCACTGTGGTGTTTTTCGGCATGAAATCAAGCATAAAGTTATCTTGTAGAAGCAACAGAGAAAAGCCCAAATCTAAATTGTTGTGAATCATAAATTATTATGGAGGTTGCCTGGAGGAAAGTGAATTATCAGGCCAGCAAAACAACCTGAAGTGGCACCACGTAGAAACTCAGCAATGCAGAAACACAACTTAACATGAGGCCAAATTCACACACAAACCTGCAGCTCCTGATCTGGGCCCAACTGGGACTAGGCCCAGCCTAGGACTGGGTCTAAAACCTGCTTTAACCAGTGTGTCAGTCAGGCTTCAGCAGCAGGAGTGCGTTCAAGCCTCTGTCAGCAACTTCTCCCCTCTGTGAAGTTAACAAAGCGCCAGTAACAGGGCCGTTTCCTCCTGCGCGGCGTGTGGAGGTTCAGCAAAGACACTTTCCAGTTTGCAGCGTCTTCACACACAAAACAAAGCGCTTCAGCGCCGAGACCGGAGCGCTGCCGTAGCTTTGAGATGTTTTCTCGAGGCCTGGACGAGGAGACGCTAAAACCGACCGCTTGCCCTGTTAGCAGGGCTTTAAAAGTCCCGCAGACTGCTCACAAACGACGCTTTACAAGCTCAACGGAGAAAATAGCTGTTCGTCCTCACCGTCCAGCGGGTTTTCTTACACACGGAGGGAGTAACGGGGCTGTTTTCTCCTCCTCACCCCACTCTCAGCTGTTCTCTCCATGTTGTTTTTTTTTTTCTGGTCAAACTTCTCCAAGTTTAATCCGCTCCTAACCGCCACTCCGCTCTCCGCTTTCGGGGGGAATTAAAAGCGACATGCCGACCCCGCAAGGCGGCTGACACAAGTTTCTAAAGCGAGAAAATGTGGAGCGAAGAAAAAAAGAGGTCTGAAAAGTTGTCGGCTCGTTTGGACACGGTGTTTTCGGGACGGGACCACCTTTCCCTCTGAGGAGAGTTTTTTAAGGAAGACCTCCGAGGGTTTCGCCCCCCTGCAACCGCCCTGGTGAAGCCAGAATCAGTAGACATTAGAAAATGGCCGAGAGACAGGCACAAAATTAGCGGAACATCCACAAAAACATCAGCGCCGGATAGAAAAACCGAGCAAACGGCTGTTAAAGCGAGTCTCTCCCTGAAGAAAGAGCAAGTTCGCAGCTGACGGAGAGATCCGTCCGAACAGCTCCGTTTGGCTCAGTATTTGAGTAAATCACAAGGCGTGTATGCTGGTCCGGAAACTTTAGAAAACTTGTTTGTGTAAAATATGAAGATGCACCAGTTTATTCATGTTTGGTGGCTGCGGGTCTGAAGATTCTCAAGTTCTTCAGAAATTACCAAAATAATGCAATAAATAAAAGTTTTTGCACATTTTGCACATGTTATTAGGTCCATGTATTCCGGTACAATAAGCTGTAAGTGACCCCCTTTACTTTCTCGGACTTTATGGGACTTTTCTGTAGACTTTTATTTTGTAAAACACAAATTCCTAAAAAGCTCTTCCCTCTGGATGGTTGCTGGCTTCCACTGGGATCTAGTGGAGCTGACTCCTTAAACCAGCTGAAGAAAACTTTTATTGACAGGCCTTTCCTTTTCCAAACACTTCGCCCATAAGATCTCCAGCCCTGTTTCAGTCTAAACCCTCAACCCTGATCGGCTCAGCTCCTTATTCTGATTACATGGGAGTTACTGCAGGTCTACATGTGTCCTCTTCTGAAACAGCCAGAGGAGCCCTGACCACTTTACAGTCTCTGCTGCCTGATAGACTGGATCCTGACCTCCCAGATGCTGATTACAGATGATCCCAGATTTATTATAGACTCAGTTCCCAGTTCCAGTTTCTTAATCCCTTAAACTCTTGGCTTTTATTGCTAATTTATTTCAAGGCTTAATATTTAGTTGCCATAAATATATTGGATTTAGCTGGGTAATGATGAGAAGGAGAAGGCGAAGGCCCCAGGATCAGAAGGTCGTGGGTTGGAATCTCAGACCAGTAGGTTTCCCTGAGGTACCCTTGAGCAAGGTACTGTCCCCAACACTGCTCCTCGGGCGCTTTCAATAGCTGCCCACTGCGGCATGTGTATGTATGGGTGAAAAGCAGAGGTTGTGTTTCGCTGTGTGCTGTGCTGTGTTTCACAATGACAAATATTCACTTTCACCTCACCTCAGATGGTTGAAGAGTTTAATTGGAAAGCATGCTGAAGAAGCTTTGGCACTAGGTTACTAAATAGCATTTGTTTAATGTTATATGGCTTAGAACATGCCCAAATGATTTACTGGTATCCCAACACATTTGAAGCAGCAGGATGTACCTGGAGAAATTAAACCACTAGATGGGGTTGTTCCTCAAAACAAAAAAAGCCCACTAACTGCAGAATCCCTCCAGATTTCTTTGATTAATCCTGTGTACTATAATTTTGGCAAATTTATGAAAAAGTCAGTGTATTGGAATTATCAGAGATGAAGGCTGTTAGCGATCCTTTTCCATTATGGGAACACCAAGGAGTTATTACATGATAATATAACGTAACTACAGAGTTATAGTTTCCTGATAAATCATCTGCCTGAAGTTTGTTCAGCGTGTTTTTAAAAAGGAGACAATCGGGATAACTGCTCACTGCTTCCTTCTTCATCTCCTCTGTCCTTCAATGTGGACACCTCTAACATTCCTTCTTTTTTTACTGCCTCCTGAAATCTTTGAGGCTGTAGAGCAGCAGCATTGTTAGAATCCTTTTATACATATGTAAATGTATCATTGTAATGGGGCACTGGATGAATTTTAAAAACCAACGTTTATATTCTTCACATTGTTTGAGACTCCTGGCACTTCTCTTGATCATGTCCCAGGTGGGTCTACAGTGCTCTCTGCAGGTGCCACAGTCCCCTCCCACTATATGGAACAATGGCTGGATGGTTTTTAAAATGCATGCTTATATTCTCACTATTTTCACGCTACCTCTTGATGTTGTCCCGTGTGCTGCACCAGTATCTGCTGTGAGAGTTATATTCAGCACTGCAAATAATTCATTCTTCTATACTAAACAATTGCTTTACAGTATGATGTCCAGAGTGCTGAATGTCTGCGGCGTTGCTGCTGGGCAAAAAAAAAAAAAAAAGCTATCACAGTTCCAAATAGGGCAATAAGATGATGTAGCACTGCTCTGAATGCAAATGGAAATGCCATATGAAATAGTAAACTGTAGAATTGGTGACAGCCATCATAGCTTGCAAAGGGCACTGACTCTGTGACAGACCTACTTTGAATTAGATAAGATAAAGTGTTTTGGTGAAAAAGGACAAAAAGGAGCATAGAATGAAGGAGAGTTAGAGAAAAGGAGTCAGCGCAAAAGGGCAAAGGATGGCTTTTGTATCTTTATAAACAGCATACTGCATGAAAATCCAGATTCAAAAGCCTTAAAGGACCTGGGCTTACTCCATACACAAATGTGTGTATTTTCTACCAGCTGTTCTGAGCTTCAATAAGCTTTAGACAACAATGTCAAAAGTCCCATTCAAGGAGAAACTTAAGTTAATAACACATAACAAAGGTGCTGAAGGCTGGATGCATGTGCGAGTTCAAGTGGTTTTATAAAATGAAAATGAAACACCAAAGAACCAAGTAGAAAACTGACAAACCCGGAATACACCAGCATGTCTTTATAGCTGCACTATAGCTGCAGTATAAAACACTTAAAAACTTCTAAACACTATATAAACTAAGCTATGGCCAATACTTCCATAGACAGGATGCATCCAGATGGTCAGTTTTGACATGATAGTGGTTTCCACAAAAGGCAATCAAAAATAAATAAATAAATAAAAATTGTCATCTTTGTAGCTTGTCCAACTTTGCTGTGAAAGACAGCATTAGTAAGCCAAGCATAGATGGGTCAATTCAGGCTTCTGCTCCATTTTTTTTTTTTTGGTCATTCTGTTGTTGTGCAGGGAAATTGACTTGGTCATGGTGTAATCTGTGTTGTTCAGCTCTTCCATAACAATCTGCAAACAAATCAACAGCATCAGTGTGATGGATTGGTTGATCTTCAGTGCTCCTCTCTTTGTTCCCCTCTCTCTCTCTCTCTCTCTCTCTCTCTCTCCTTCCCTCCCTCTCCCCATGTCCCGTCTCCCTTCTATCCGCCCCAAAAAGGTCAATACCATCCGTTAAATCCAAATTTGCTGACTGGTGTGCATTATTTATCAGCATGAAGATAGAATTGGCTCTATTAAAAGCAGCACTGGCTCTTCCTCTCTCTCAATTATTCTCATGATAATCAGTCTTGGCCTGTGGGCCTGTCCAGGCTGGATTTCTGAACAGGGAAGAAGCGAGATCTATAGCTACTCTAAAATCTAGAGGCAAAGTGTGGAGTGAGTTTATGTTCTGCTTGCTTTCCTCCAGCCTTGTCTTGCTGAAAGTCTTACAGCCAAGAATGTTTTAACTCCCAATTCCCACTTTAATTCCCCCGAAAGCTCTGTTAATTATACCGACAAATCTGAACATAATATTTCCAAATATTTGGAGGATTTATGCACTTTTACTTAAAGAAGGTCTGGGAAGCAGGTGTTAAATTTTTCTCTTTCATTAGTTAAAAATCACAGGTCTGCCCATGCAGTGCTGGGTGCTCAACACACATAATCTTACTTGAGGTAGAACTAAAATTCTAGACACATTTCTTAGCAGTGTTGCTATTCCTAGACCGCACTCTTGTTTCACGGCGTCTCCAATGGCCCCATGGCTCCCTAGGCAAGACAGAGAGACACAAACACTGTGGAACATCTTTAAGAGGGAGGCCCTTTCTGCCCCGGTTTCAAACTTCAGCTCAGCCGCATCTGTATGGCCGGTTCAAAGGGAATCAATAGATGAGTTCCACTGGGCCAGACTAAATCTCTGCCTTGGAACGTGTTTGTGAAATCCATTACATGAGACCTGAGAGCAGAGAGGACATAGTGTACATTGGGCATTATGCAATAGTGGACCATGGTTGAGCCTAAAGAGATACTGGATGATTCCAAGAAGAAGAAAAGTTATGAAAAGTAAGCTATGTTTCAACTTGGAAAATCATACTTAGGAACAAACTTTAACTTTGATTTAGAAAGATTGTTACAAGAGTGTGAGAATAATATGGAAGTTTTCCAACTTAAAAATTCAAGAAATGTTAAAATCTTTGATGCAGATGTGGAATAAAGGATAGGAAAGCATTGCTGGGAAAAATTGTACAAATTTACCCAGTGCTCCTTTTTTTCTCCTCTTTTTAACCAAATTGGTTGCTAAAACATGGACTACTTGATAAGTGAGGTAACAAGGTAAGGTCTATGTAAGGAGTCAAATCATCCTGTAAAGTTTGTGTTTTCTGTGTTAAAAGTAGTGAAATTTAATGGGTTTCTGAGGGATGATGGGGGGAAGAAAGAAAGGATAGCAGTGTTGGATGTAGGTGAGTGCTAAAAGGATGAACTCCAGTGAGGTGTTTTTGGTAAACAGTAATTCCTCTACCAAATATTATGGATTGAAGATGATAAAAAAAAATCAATAGGTGTCCCTGAACAAATGGAAGGATCAAAGAAAAGAGTGTAGGGTTAGAAATTCAGTGGTGCTTTGAGTCATCAGTGGTATTATTTTTGTTCAGAAATTAAAATTTTGCAGGCTGAAAAGGTTCTTCAAAAATGCAAAAGTTCTTCCCTGAAATTTCACATTATGTACTCCTTTAGTTTGGCTGGATGCAGGTTGGATGTAAACTCTGCAGGAAAGTAAAGTTTCCATTTTGTCATTGTGAAGACACAACACAAACAATGTTTCCTCTGCATTGGACCCTTTCACTAGAGAGGAGTAGCAGGCAATCATACATGCAGCATCCGGGGATCAATGTTGGGGACGGTACTTCAGGGCACTTCAGCGTAACTTACTGGTCCAAGACTCGAACCCACAACCTTCTGATCATGGTGCCTAATTCCTAACCACTAGGCCATCACTGTGCAATACACAACGCATCATAGGTTGGTGTGAACAAGTCTAATAAAAACAAAGGGATGGTACTTATGTATAATCAACTATGTGAGTTTTGATTTCAGGTTGCCCTGAGGTATCGCTGAGCAGGGTACTGGCCCCATCACTGCTCCCCGGTCACCGGACATGGCTTCCCAATGATGCGCTTAGTGTGTTAAAAGCATAGGTTGCATTTTGTGTGTGTATGTTCACAATGACAAATAGTCACTTTCACATGTAATATCTTCGTCCAACTACTTTTTACATCATGCCTCCACATAGTCATTAAAAATTAACTCTAGATTTTACCCAGAATATCAAGTGGAACATTACTTTAATGTGTCTACTTTTAGAGAATGTGATCTTAGCTGTGAGCTTTACTGCAGCTATAATTTAGCGACTACAGAAAGTCATAATTTTACACTTTTGTGAGGATGTACATTTGTTTGACACACATTACTTTTATTTGTGAGTTTGTTCTTCTTTTTAATATTTTTCTAATAACATACTGGGTGTTTGCTAATTTAGTCCTTGTTGGAGAGAAAACTGAGTCAATCATCATGGAACAGGTCTAATAAAAACAAAGGGATGGTACTTATGTATAAGCAACTATGTGAGTTTTGATTTCTCACAGCATTCTGTGGATATTTTTCCAAACTCCTTTTGGCTGAGTGTGCTGATTTTAAAGATGATACATATGGATGATGATAAAAGGTTTTGGTTCCAACATTGTTGTAACTTTTTTTGGTCACAGCCATAGGCCATTTTCAAGATGAATCAGTGGGAACATATGCAGATATGAATATTATTTGCACTGATTATCCAACAGCAAACAGAAAAAAGGTATCCATGAAACCATGATTATAATCCAAGATGGGGGTCAAGACATACTTTAATGCTCAGCCGTTTTGGAATTACTGCTTCGGGTTTTGGGGGTATCTGAGATATCATAGAGATAGGTTTGGCAGGATTTGCTTATCCCTCTATGAAGAGCTGAAATCCAGAGAGCCATTGCTGGATTGCATGCCTCGGACCATTTTATAAGTCTCATTTTGGTTGGAGGTCACTGCACCGCTCAGGGAGCATCAAGGTTGGAATCAATGTTTGGTTCCTTTAGCCTACGTTACACGAGCATGAAACACATTTGATGCAAAAAGAAGTTTTCTAACACACTATACTACAAAACTAAAAACGAGTAATGCTCTACCAAAGGTTCCAGATGGAGTAAACATACAGTGAAGGCTTTATGCCTTGAATAGAAAGTTTCCACTGCAATGAAAGCCTTGCACCAACTTTACTGTAAGAAACACTTAAAATACATGAATTGTGAATTAATATAAAGCTTGCAATGTGATACTTTATGGGATGTTGCATTACATTGATTTCTTTTGAATTTTATTTCGTGATAATTTCATGCTACATCAGTGTTGGTTTTATGATTCATTTTATGTCTAGAAGAGGTATATTAAGAAATATGTGCCTAAACAGGTTGCTCTTAAACAATTCCAATGTCCAAAATAAAGCTTTACTGACTGAAATGTTTGCAGCTGTATATTAACATATTAGGGAATGCGTTCATTAATTTCCAGGTATATTTTCAATTCCTGATTTTGGAGACTTTTTTGTAGAAAAGGTAAAAACATTTTAAATAGAAGAGCATGTCTAGCCATTTATATTTTAACCCACTTTTGATATTTGGTGACTAACTGCAGGAAAAGGTGCCTTCAGTGATTTGCTGAATTTATGCCAGTAAATAAATACAGAACAGGTGTGTTGCTGGTGATTTTTGATGTAGGATTCAGCTGAACTATACATTTTCAGTTGTGGCTATATTGGTGCTGATTGTAATGAAGTGAAAGTGAATATTGCCATTGTGAGACACAGGACAGCACAACACAACGAAATTCAGCCTCTGGGTTTTACCCATACACACATGCAGAAGGGGACAGCTATGAAAGTGCCCGGGGAGCTGTGATGGGGACGATACCTTGCTCAAGGGTACCTCAGGGTAACCTACTGGTGAGGGAATCAAACCCACAATCTCCTGATCCGGGGGCCAACTCCCAAGCACTAGGCCACCGCTGCCCCGGCTAACCCCAAGTATGGAGTGATGTTTTTAGGACAAGAAAGAAGTAAATGAAGTCTACAGAAGATGTGAGTGAAAATGGACCAGTTGCCCAATGAAAAATATAAAAGAATATGCAGGAATGTACGCTGTATTAATTATTCTGCAGGAAAGAGCACATATTCATCCTTTTCCATTTGTGGAGCATTGCTATGTCTTTAACCCCCCCCCCTCACACGATAGATTATTCATCACTGTTATTCTGTGTGCACAGCGATTGCAAGCCCACTGCTACCTTCTGTGATTTCCACTGGGACACGTTCTGGGACCATTCCTATCTCGACAGGGAATTAGAATATGGTGGTGAAGAAAAAATTAATCACTGCTTTTTCTCACACACACGAATACACACGAATACACACACACACACACACACACACACACACACACATACACACATACACACACACACACACACACACACACACACACACACACACACACACACACACACACACACACACACAACAGTCTCCTCACAGTTCAAGTGGCACTGTATACAGTCCAGTAAACCCTGGTGGAGTCTAGCTGATTGGTATTTTATGATCCCCATAAAAGCACAATGCCATAAATCCTCCACCCATGTGTGCGGTAAATATATGCTTTGGGACACATATAGAGACCCAAACTAATCCACTATCAGATATTGGATCCTAGAAGGTCGAAAACCTGAAAATGAGAAAATGAGCCCCTTACACTTCAGATAATCGATCCACATTTTTCTAAGCAGGGGGACTGTTACTTGTGTAAATTACACATGAGGAGTGAGACCTTTCTCACATTTCTATTGTGTTTTCTTTGTATCTCTCCCCCCAAGCGTTTTCCTTCATCTGACTGTAATGTTATTGTGGATAAATCTAGTGAGGAGAAGCTTTATTTTCAGAAAATACAGCAAACAGAATTCACGGGCAACTGGCTTTTTGTGTGTTGCCATCTTTTCTTTCTAATTCCCTACACAGGGGCAGTGGCAGCCTAGTGGTTAGGGACCAGGTCCTGGGATTGGAGGGTTGCCAGATCAGAAGGTTGCCCTGAGGTATCACTGAGCAAGGTACTGGATCCATCACTGCTCCCCAGGCACTGGACATGGCTGCCCAATGATGCAGTCAGTGTGTTAAAAGCATAGGTTGCATTTTTTGTGTGTATGTTCACAATAACAAGTAGTCACTTTCACATGTAATATCTTCGTCCAACTACTTTTTACATCATGCCTCCACATAGTCATTAAAAATTAACTCTATTCTTTACCCAGAATATCAAGTGGAATATTATTTTAATGTGTCTACTTTTAGAGAATGATGTGATCTTAGCTGTGAGCTTTACTGCTGCAATTATTCAGCTATAATTTAGCAACTGCAGAAAGTCTTTTTTTTAAAAAAAATGTTACACTTTTGTGAGGATGTACATTTGTTTGACACACATTACTTTTGTTTGTTCCAGTAGAAATTATCTAATATTATGCTAATAACATTCTGGGTGTTTGCTAATTTAGTCCTTGTTGGAGAGAAAAGAGTCAATCATCATAGAATTATTTATAATGAAGCAGTAAATATGGGGCATGATAAAAAAAGAATAAAAGAATAATAGTAGAAGAAAGTAGAGAACGAGAAGTGGCAGTAGTAGAAGTAGTAAGGGTGAGCAGTATTCATAGTTGTGGCAGTGATAGTAGTTAGTAGTGGTTGTAGTAGTTGAAGTAGTTAATAGGAAGTAGTTACACTGGTAGTGGGGATGTTAGTAGTAGTAGTAGTGTTAGTAGTAGTAGTAGTTGTAGTAGTAGTAGTAGTGGTAGTAGTGGTGGTAGTACTAGTAGTAGTAGTAGTAGTAGTAGTGGTGGTGGTGGTGGTAGTAGTAGTAGTGGTAGTAGTAGTAGTAGTGGTGGTAGTGGTAGTAGTAGTAGCAGTAGTAGTAGTGTTGGTGGTAGTAGTAGTAGTAGTAGTAGCAGTAGTAGTAGTGTTGGTGGTAGTAGTAGTAGTAGTGGTGGTAGTAGTAGTGGTAGTGGTAGTGGTGGTGGTGGTGGTAGTAGTAGTAGTGGTAGTAGTAGTAGTAGCAGTAGTAGTAGTAGTGGTGGTAGCAGTAGTAGTAGTAGTGGTGGTGGTAGTAGTAGTAGTGGTAGTAGTAGTGGTGGTGGTAGTAGTAGTAGTGGTAGTAGTAGTGGTGGTGGTAGTAGTGGTAGTAGTAGTAGTAGTAGTAGTATTAGTAGCAGTAGTAGTGGTGGTGGTAGTAGTAGTAGTAGTGGTGGTGGTAGTAGTAGTAGCAGTAGTAGTAGTGGTGGTGGTAGTAGTAGTAGTAGTAGTTGTAGTATTAGTAGCAGTAGTAGTAGTAGTAGTAGTGGTGGTAGTAGTAGTAGTAGTGGTGGTGGTAGTAGTAGTAGTGTTGGTGGTAGTAGTAGTAGTAGTAGTAGTGGTGGTGGTAGCAGTAGTAGTAGTAGCAGTAGTAGTAGTGTTGGTGGTAGTAGTAGTAGTAGTAGTAGTAGTAGTAGTAGTAGCAGTAGTAGTGTTGGTGGTAGTAGTAGTAGTAGTAGTGGTGGTGGTAGTAGTAGTAGTGGTGGTGGTGGTGGTGGTGGTAGTAGTGGTAGTAGTAATAGTAGTAGTAGTAGTAGTGGTAGTGGTGGTGGTAGTAGTAGTAGTAGTAGTAGTAGTAGTAGTAGTAGTAGTAGTGGTAGTGGTGGTGGTAGTAGTAGTAGTGGTGGTGGTGGTGGTGGTGGTGGTAGTAGTAATAGTAGTAGTAGTAGTAGTGGTAGTGGTGGTGGTAGTAGTAGTAGTAGTAGTAGTAGTAGTAGTAGTAGTGGTAGTGGTGGTGGTAGTAGTAGTAGTAGTAGTAGTAGTAGTAGTAGTAGTAGTAGTAGCAGTAGTAGTAGTAGTAGTAGCAGTAGTAGTAGTGTTGGTGGTAGTAGTAGTAGTAGTAGTAGTAGTGGTGGTAGTAGTGGTGGTGGTGGTGGTAGTAGTAGTAGTAGTAGTAGTAGTAGTAGTAGTAGTAGTGGTGGTAGTAGTAGTAGTAGTGGTGGTGGTGGTGGTAGTAGTAGTAGTAGTAGTAGTAGTGGTGATGGTAGAGGAAGTAGAGGAAGTGGTAGTTGGGAAAGTTGTAGTAAAGGTAGACATAGCAGCAGTCATAGTGGTAGGGGTAGTTGTGGTGGTAGTTTTAGTGATAGTAGTGGCAGTTGTGGCAGGGGTAGTTGTGGTGGCAGTAGCGGTTGGAGTAGTTGTGGTAGTAGCAGTCATGTTATTGTGGTAGTGGTAATTGTAGTGTCAGTAGTGGTAGCTATGATAGTGGTAGTAGTGGTGGTACAGTGGTAGGGGTAGTTGTGATGGTAGAAGTGGTTGAGGCAGTTGGGGTAGTAGTAGTCAGTGCTGGTGGTAGTTGTAGGGATAGTAAAAAGAGAAAGTGAAAACCCTCATCATTGCGAGGTCACAGCACAGCACACAGTGAACCACAACGAAATTGGACCTCTGAATTTAACCCATTCAAACACCGTGCAGCAGTGGGCAGCTATTGAAAGCGCCCGGGGAGCAGTGACAGGGACGGTGCCTTGCTCAAGGGTACCTCAGGGCAACCTACTGGTGAGGGAATCGAACCCACAATCTTCCGACGCGGGGCAACTCCCTAACCCCTCGGCCACCGCTGCCCTTTAATAGTAGTAGTGTTTGTATAGTGTTAGTGTTAGGGGTAGTTGTGTGGTAGTAGTAGTGGGGTAGTTGTGTGGTAGTAGTGCTAGGGTAAGTTGGGGTAGTTGTAGTGATAGTAGCTGTAGTCATTTTTACTTATTCCCATGAATCTAAACAAAAAAAGTCTACTAAAATTTAGTATTGACTGTAAGTCAAGTAAAAATGTCTTAAGTTGTTCTTTTTTGTTCTGAACTCCAGTGTTCAGAAGTTGGATAAAACTTGCTGTTCAGACATTCTCTTGTCTGTCTCATCCTGTGGTAGAGTGCAATGGTTGTACTGTATCAAGGACATTAGACAGTGGATAACACAACAACACGACAACAAACACAAAAACATCTCCGCTCAGCTTTGTATGTTCAATTAATCAATAGGTCACCTCGAAGCGACCTCAGTCATGTGGGCTGTAGCAAGCTGTGGTTAATCATGCATGCGTCAGCCTGCTGCAAGCACTTCACTATCGTACTTCTTTGTTAATTTCTCAGAAGCTCCCGTTCGGTATTTAAGAAAAATTATTATACTGTTACATCCCAGGGTCAATACGCTTCTGTGAATCCACAAATTACATAACATTACATTAATAATAAATTACATCTGCTTCAAGTACTTTTGACCCGTGTTTTTAATTTTGGACCACACTTGCTGTTTTCCACTGCAATACGGAGATGATTCCAATCTATGTCGGTTTTGCAGAATCCCCCCCTCCACCCCCGCCCCCGTCCCCGTCATGTCCCCTCATCCCACACAAATGTCTTTTTTTATTCGCTCTGAATCTCTCCCCTCAATCTCATCTTCTCCTCTTTCAGTTTTCTCTTACAGTTTTCTCAGTTTTCTCACCTCCTTTCACATCTTTCCTTACACATAAGATTGTCCCTCATTCTCATTCTAACTCAGCTCAATGTATTGGTAGAGGGAGAGATGAGGTAGGAGAAAATAGATCTGGCCGGGGGGGGGGGGGGTGATAGTTGAGGAGAACAGAGCTTCATCTACATTTCCTCTTCATGCAATACATTCAGTTTACAGGCCTGTTAAATGAGACGGAAATACAGAAAGTGTACTAGATCCAGGCCCTTGGGCTGCCTTTTAATAAACGGGTGTGCACTCATTTTGTTTGGAGCTGGAAGGGCAATAGCGGGATTTCCCGAGTGATAAATCACCTATTGTCTCACTGAATTTAATGAGTGAGCGCACAAACGGGTTTTCGCAGCCAGTATCCATCAAGGCATGTTCATATCTGCACAAGCTCATAGGTCGGAAGGGCCTCTACACAAATATCATAGACATGTGAACTCCCCAATTTACACCTGGCTGCAAGGAATGGTAAGATGCACTGTTTTAAAGCATTGATCGTGATGCAGCAGAATACTCTGAATGCAGCAGAAATGGAGTGGCACCTGACTGTAAAGCATATGTCTGTGGATAGGTTGTGTATCTTATATCCATTTTATATAAGTGCCATTTCACACGTCAGTATCACATCTATCATCCCACCCCCTTTCTGCTTCTCCAGGCGATGGTTATAAGCAGGTCTATGAAGGTCAGTCTAAAATTTTCTATTTGTGGCCACAGATAACCCGATATTTCTGAGCCAACTTTGAAAGGCATTCTCTCCCATGTTGACCTTGAAAACGTCCAGCTGGTCATGCCTGGAATGGTGTTAGCAATAACTGATCAGCAGATATCTTTATGAGTGGACAAAATCATATTAAGTGACTTCTTAGTTTGTTGCTGGTCTTCTTATTGGTTCTCCTAAAAGCTTTACCCTCTTAAGGAACCCCATTTATGCCACTAGTCAAGGTCTTATTTTTTTTGGTTATCTTGGACGTACCATATGTTCACATTGGGAGCAATGAGATTGTCCACCAAGCTTTGACTGCTCTGCTGTGACATTGTCAAGCGCTGTGGATGCTCTCTAGCGTAGATGCAGTGGGAGGTGACTGAATGCATGCTCTTGAAAAGTTTTTATAAAGTTAAAATATGTGTCAACCTATAGCCTATATCTGAGAGAGCACAAGTCATTTGTTATCTTATTTATAGAATTTGTTATATAATATAATATAATTAATATAATATAATATAAAATAATTAGCCAATTAATTACATTTCTGCTTAAACAAGGAGGAAAATTTGGAGGAATTTTTTTCCATAAATTGTCTTACTTCATTACTTGGACGTATCTGTGGTGAAGATGTTGAAGATCGAAAAGAATCTGGAGAATTTCTGAAAAAGAGTCTTGGGCTCAGATTTGAAGCTGATGTTTTCAGTCACTTCAAAAGTCACCTTTCAGCCCTTATACCTCAAAAGAAACAGGAGAACCTTCCATTCTGTAAGATTCTTCTTGCTTCAGGTGGCTTCAAATGAGTCCCAGGGTTTCCATCATAAAAGGCACTGCCTTCTGGCCACAAACACTGTGAGTATGTGCATTTCAGTTTAATGGAAGTCAGTGCTGATTACATACTTTTTTAGCCTTTAGAGAAGAAATAAATTCAATATGAAGAGTCAAATTGTAGCCTAATGACTATTTGGGATCGTCATTCGACTGTTTTTAAAAAAAGTAATCTGCATGTGGGGCATAATTGTGGGGTAGTTGTAAGGGTAACTAGGAAAAATATCAAATAAATGCACAGAGCCAAAGAACTCTGTGATGATCAGATTGAAACCGACTGAAACTGAAAGCCTTTGGCATCTGAGTCAGAATCTGATCTGAACAGACGCTAAACTGCACCCTCCCCCCAACACTTTACCCTAGCTCTTCCCAGTGCTTTCATAAAACAGTACCTGGCTCTAATCTGCCAGATCAGGCCAGCTGCCAGGAGCCGCAGGGAAAGGAGAAGGAAAGTGGAGAGAAGAGGAGGAGGGAGGAGAGCAGCAGAAGAGTAATCAAACAGCCCAGCCTCCCTAGATCAATCAGCCAGCGTTAGAATTAATATAAGCAGCATTTATACTTTGGCACAGGACTTAAATGTGTGTGTGTGTGTGTGTGTGTGTGTGTGTGTATACAGCATCTGCACAGGCCCAGTGGTCCAAAATAGTTCTTACCTAATGTAAATCTGCCTCGATTTGGCTGCTGCAGCAACCCAGTTTGAATAATGGACAGCAGGGCACAGTGGGGATAGGTGGAAAGTTTTGGGCTTTGACCCCATCTAGCTGACTTTTATCGAGTGCTATGAGCTATGCCCATGTTTGTATCACCAACTAGTACACTATTAAGTTACACTGTAGACTTTTAAACAATCAGTACAATATCAGAGTGAAAATCAATACCAATTCAAAAATGATGAGTGTTCTCACCAGCAGAACAGAGACAGTGTGATCTCCTGTTAGATGATCAGAATGTTAATCTTAAAGAAATACAGCAATCCAGATGGTTATCACAGTCTGGCTTTTTGTGTTGTTAAGCACCTTGATGTTACTGTTTTTTTTGTATCAGAAAAGAAACTGATCAGAGACTTTGAAGAGACAAAAATGAAAGGACATCTGGCTCATCAAGCACTCAGTCAGTGCCCAATTTCAAAATAATGTCTCTCTGCTTTTCAAAATCTATGCCAAGCACTGTTTCTTCTGTTAAGAGAATTAAAAACTCCAAAGCAGGACTGAGGGTATCTGTGGTAGTACATCTGACAAAATTAATAGGCCAAAAGATACAGGGAAAGGTGTTATCCAAGTCGTGGTGGTGTTCCGAGGATGAAAGGAATTTAGATTAAACAGCGAGGATGACCATGCTCAATGCCTAATTAAGCTTTAATAATTTCAGATGATGGGTCAACTGGCTTCATAAAATAACAAGCCAATTGTCAGTGTAGACTACCTACAGCACTACAGTACTCATACACACACATACTCATACCATTCCATGAAATTCAAAATTTTAATACGTCATCATTCGTATTGTTTCATTTAAGTTTGCTATGTGTAAAATGATGAGCAAGTATCCAAGTAGCAGTTGTAGTTTCAGAGTTAATTCATCAGACGGGGTGGCTTTTATTTGCTTTGATGAAATGGCCTGTGTTCAAATGTATGTCTGTACCTGTAACTTTAGAAAACCTGTTCATTTTTAATAACACGATGTTTTAAAAGTACTTAAACAGTTTGTCATTTTGTACCAAACACCCTTTGTTTAACACAGATGAAATTTTTGCTACTAGAGTGCTGTGAATGAGTATTCTGTTTATGTCTATTTATAACACATTGTTTCTGATCTCCAAATGCAGTATACTACAAAATACAGCCTGTGTTAACACTACCACCGCCATGTTTGACTGTGGGAATGGTCTTCTTATTGTGGAAAACTGTATTAACTTTATGCCAGATGTAAAACAAGACATGTCTCCAAAGAGTTTCACTTTTGACTCATCAGTTCATAGAACATTATGCTGAAGATTTATGGGGTAATCAGGGTGTTTTGGCAAATGTTAGACAAGCTTTATTTTCCTTCTGCTCCCTTCTACACTCTGTCATGACTAACCGTTTACACTCAGTGTCCTTCAAATGGTGGATTCATGAACACTGATATTAACTGCGTTGAGGTCTCAATAAACAGCACACTATGGAGGCCTGCAGATTCTCCTGTAACTCCTCGGATGACTTCTCTATGAGGTATTGCAGTCATTTTGCTTATGCTGGGGCCTCTATAGTGTGCTGTTTGTTAAGATCTTTTATGGAATTCTATTGCTGGAAATGTTGTATTTAAGTGATGTCTAGACATAACAGGCCTGACCGTGATCAATTCCTAGTCTATTTTACCCAATTATCAATAAGATTTGGCTCATAGGCTGGTTAAATTTGAGATAAATTGATAACAGTCTATTGTGTTCATTTAGGACAGAAACAATTTGGAGCTATGAATGAACAAAAATAGAGAAAATTAGAAAGATGTCGCAGGTGAACTGAGCCAACCGTGACCTAATAACAGTAACTTAAGAGAGTGGGACTTAATATGCAAATTTGTTTAAACTGTTTTGCACTCATATTGCAGTATATGGTATTGAGTCAATAGCAACAGAGGATGCAGTTATTGATATTGGAGAATTCAAGAAAATTAACAGAAATTTTTGCATTGCAGCCTTATGACCACCTTTAATGAGGTGCTACAGTTAAAAATAGCTGTAATGTTGAAGATTGTCATTCTTAAAGGAATAAATCTGATCTGATTTTAGACTGTATTCCAGTCATGCCACATCTGCTTATAATATTTAAAAACTCAGAAACATGACCATGCCAGCACCCTTTAACTTTGGTCACTAAAACCCTGTAAGAACTCACATTTTGCCTTTGAATTTCTTATTGTACTGTTATTGTACTGAATTTCTGAAAGTTCTGACTCTGTCTTGATCTGGAGCGAACGCGAATGTAATTGCAGTAGAACAAGTAGGCATGTGCCTGTACCCGTGCTAAAGTGTGTGTGGATGTGTGTTCTGGCCAGGAGCCAGCAGCACTGGGGGGTGATCTCCATCCTGCTAACTGTTCTGTGTTTACGGAAGCAGCTGGGATGCATGAAATATTCATGCCTATGAGAAGCAGAAGAACATGGAAAAAAGATGGCATTCGAAAGCGGCATCGGAGAATGAACGCAATAGAGCATCAGAGCTCAGCATTCAGCTCACTATAACCTCACATCTTCAGCTAAGTGTGAGACATACTCCACAAACATCAACAGTGTGTTTGTGGGTGTGTGCGTGTGTATGTGTGTGTCTCCACTCAAGAAAAGTGACAGTGTGCTCATCTAGGCCAAATGTTGAGCTGAAATGTAGCCCTCAGCACCTTTTATTCATCATCTCTGCATGTGGCAAAGTCATGTGAGAAAAGACAAAAAGCTACAAAACATGTTTTAAAGCAACATAGTTGATTCACTTTGGTCACTCAGAAGACCCACATCCCCCCTTTGACAAAAAAGTACAAACTGGAAAATGCTGGACAGCCAGTATGAGGTCTCTGGTTTGTGCCATTTCTGAAGCCTGGATGTGAAGGATCTGGTCTGTAAGTCCATGGAAAGTTACTGGGCGAAGGCCCTTTCATCCTAAGGCTTCTACATAAACATCCAGTTTGATGGACAGTGATATGATAAAGAGGCCAAGCTTCAAAGGAAAGAGAGCAGAATTGTAATGAACTCTCGCCCTTTGTGATGCCCCCTTTATCTCTGTGAGGACCATTGAAAATATCAAGCTTAGGTGGTAGAGCTATTTTTGAAGAGAAAACAGACTTTTGCATGCATACAATATATTATGTTAACAAGTAAGAATATTACATTTTTCATTTATTTAAGATGTGAAAACTCAGTTCAATGTAATTTTCAAGGGGTTCTTGGAATCCATTCTTCATTGAGCCCTTATAGTCAAAATCTCGAGTCAAATCACAGCATCTACAGCCAAATTATTTCACCATTACATCTGGCCTTTGTTCCTCTAACTTTGTGTCAAGTTTGAAGAGGTATCTAAAAGCATTAATAAATCTCATTTAAAAGTTACCACATTTATACAGTGCATTAACAAATTTATGTCACAGGTGTTTTTTTTTGTGTGTCTTTGCTCTGAAAAATCGCTTCTTTGCTGGCTCAAACGAGTTTGATTCATTTCCAATAAAGAGAGAAAAATAAGTAGAAACCTAATTGAAGGAGGAATGCTGAGGAGTGCATTGGAGGCAGATTAAATGTAGGAATGTGAACAGAAGGTGAAAATGCATTTTATGTGGCTGTTCACCAACACAAACACTTATAAAAAATGTTTCTTTGAAACAGCAAAAGCCATGATTGCATTACACAGAAAGAATGCTGCACTATATTTAACATATTTGCCTCCGGTACAAACAAAATGAACTAAACCTTACTTTTGTTCAGGTATTTTTCTATTTACAGTGTATTTCCATTATGTGGTATTTTAAAAGTGACCTTTTTTCCATTAGGTTTCACTATTTAGACATAAATACATTTATGGAAATAACTGATTAAATTAAAGTCACATTTACTTGTATAGACCCATTTTAGACAGTCAAGATAAACAAGAAATGGACAGTGTTTTCATGTTAAACAATATTGCTTTTTTGATTTGTGTTCATCACTAAAATCAACGTAGATGCCAAACATTATAAAGAAGCTTGCAGGACGTTAGAAAATCTTAGCAGTTTTCCCCAGCCTTGTTTGCAGGTGTGTTCTATTGCTTTAGATTAATTTTATTCTGAGTGATCCCCGCTGATAATCCTCTCTGAAAAAATAAATAACGGTTTTTGGCAGGCCTTCTTTATGCTGCTCTCCCTCCTGCAGCACAGTGTACTTTGCAGCTACTTAATATCATCTACAGAGATTCTGGCTTTTTCATACAGCGGCCTGTATTGTTAGCAGTTTAATTCGGCCTTAAGAGGGTAGAACTGAGGCATTCGCCTGCAAGTCTACAACACTGTGGATTTGCACATAGTGTAAACAGCGCTCAGAATTGATATTCCACACATGCTGCTTCTCCAGTGGATTCTCATCTCAACTGCAAGAGGAAACACTTGTTCATCTGAAATGAAGTTCACCTTGTGTGCGCCTATATGTGCATGTGTAAGTATGCTGGAACAAAACAAAAAATTATATTATTTACAGCATGTGATCTTTACAGAAGTGTCTGCATCAAACATGCCAGTCCATCTTTCTTTGACATTTGCTCTACATTCTTAGTCTCTTCAAACAAAAAGACTTCGCTTATATCCATGGGTGGAGGAGCAGTAAACACAAGCAAGGCAGAAGAAAGATGCTGTGAGCAGGGTTTATATGACTGGCATATCCTTTCAGAGACTCCTGGTTGGTCTCATCTGGGTTCTGAGCTCCAGTAGTGGCTGCTGACTGGCTGCGGCTTGAGCACATGTCGTACAAGTTACCCGAAAACTGCATCTTTTTGGACTCTTGTCTGAGGGACTCCCAAACGGCAGCCGCTTCTTCAGGGCAGCCAGCCATGGCCACATTTGCGCAGTCATGGAAATCGTCCCAGGACCTGCAACAGATACCATTTTCTTCTTATTAACAAAAGTGAGGAGGCTATGCAAATATGCACATTTAGGACAATGGCTGATATGTGATTAAGTTAAATTTAGGTTTCTGAACTAATATTACAGGAAGAAGGTAAAGGATTAGGATTAAGTTAAGTTTTGTCTAAAGGAGTAACATCTGTTTGAGGATGCAAAGCTACATTTCATTTGGAAGGTTTTCCAACTAAAGTGTTCCACATTTTGTTATTTTTGAAGCTCATCTTCAAACGCATTGAATTAAGCTTCTATTGTCTACACACAATGCTACACAATTACAAAGTAAAAACTATATAGAGGTTTTGTTAAAAAATAAAGGACTGAAATATTCCATTGACGAAAGTATTCAGATCTATTGTTGAGCTCTGGTGAAACCTAATTCTGTCCTTAGTTCTTGGTATGCTTTAACAACTTGACTGGAATTAATATGTGTCTAATCACTATCACTGGACATAATTATAAAAAGGTACACACTTGTCTGTGTGTGAGTGAAAACCAATCCATGCGGTTGAGAGAATTCTCAAAGACCTGCTAAAATGGACTTTGTCAAGAATCTGAGTAAACAGGGATGAAGGGACCTTGGACAGAAAGGTAACCAAGAACTCAGTGGTAGAGTGACCAGATGCATGTGACACATGACAGCCCACCTTGCTAGTTACTATGACGTGGCAGAATTACATCGCTCATGTTGAGAAGAAACAACTAGGAGTCTAGTAAAACTCCAAAAACACTACATCTAATGTCTTTGTTATTCTGCGCCTAAATTTCTCCCTCTTTATCCTAAGGGGCCTAAACGAAGCAGCCTTGACCTACATGTAAATTCAAAATTTCTGCTCTGGTGGGAAAAAGCTCTTGTTCCTTTTGAGGTCCTTGCTAGATTAGACAGCAGAAAAGGCAAATTCCTGAAAGAAAATAATTTCTGTGAGGATGTGCATACGTGAACGTGTGTATCTGTGTGTGTGTGTGTGTGTGTGTGTGTGTGTGTGTGAGAGAGAGCATGCATTATTGTGTGCCCTTTGGCAAGATTAGCACCTTAATTGGTACCTTAAGGAATAGTATTAAATGAACATGGCTGCCCAGAGCTAGGTCTCTACAGGTTGCCTGAATGTGCTGCAACTGAAGCACTTATAAAGACGTTATAAGGTGCCTGTCAGGATCGGTACTCACTCGGTGAGTTCAGTAGAACAGTGATGTGGAACATTTTAAGTACATGGCACATTGTTTTCAAGGAATGCTTTACTGCTACACAATGAATACTTAAGCAGGTGCAGCAGACATGACTGTGACACTATAAATATAGATTCACGATGCATGACCTAAAGAGTGGCAGAGGGAAACTGAAAGAGAGAGAGAGACTCAATCTTTAATTAGACCATCAATTTAAACATGTGGTGCATCAATTTAAACATGGGAAAGTCTGTCAAAATGCTATAGACAGTTAAACTGATGAACCAACAGAAGAAAGTGACTGAGTGACAGAGGAAGAGAGAGAGAGAGGGAAATAGAGAGAGAGAGACACACACAAGGGATAAACAAAAGGTAAAAGTGAAAGAGGTGTCAAGTCAGAGAAGCATTTGACTCTATCGCCTGTTACATTCTGACACTACAATGAGTAGAGCATGATGAATATTCCTTTCTGAGTGAGTTGCAAGTGAGTTTACTAGGTGTGTCTGTGTGTTTGTGTATGTAGAAATGGAGCTGCTCTCTGTGTATCTGCTGAAGGAAGCATCTTGATGTATGTCTGTCATTTCCTTTTTTGCATTGTGTCCTTAGTAGGAGAAATAAATCAATGCAACAGTAGCAAAGTTTTGTGTGATAAAATCATAATGACATATAACGCAGGTTATTCACTGCTAGAAAAAAGAGCACTGGCCAGGAAAATAAGACAAAAAGGACAGGAAAAAGTCCTCCAAGGCTCAAAAATATAATAGTACCTCCAAAGGTACAACATGGTCCTTGAAAGGTACAGGATGCAAATGCTGCACCGTTTATTAATTTAAAAGAAAAATAGCAGTAATAGTCATGTAACAGTAAACGTTATTGTAAAGTTTATAAAGTTGCAAAGTGTTGCTGATATTGTGATAAATTTTATTGTAGGGCGTTCATCTGTGTGGGTGGTGGTGTGTGAGTGGGTGTGTAACTGTGTATCACAACAGTGGTGAATGTACACACCTGCAGATGGAGTCAATCTCATGTGTGTCGTCGTCTTTTTGGCTGCTGACAGACAGGCTGTCCCCCAAAGCTAGCAGACATTGAGCGAAGCCCTTGTAGATGGAACCGCACCTCCGAGCAGCAGCAGCAGCACCAAGGCTGGGTGCCAGCACTACAAACAAACACACACACACAAAGATAGACCATTATCAGACAGGGCGTCTCACTTTTGTCCCAGCTGGCTTGCCACCTTATTACTAGCATAGCAGGTGGTTTTGATACAATGCAATATGTAAGGAAAGACAGAACGAGATTACGATATGTTTGGGTCCTGCTTAAAAAAGCCCCAAAACAAATCAGAGAAGTCCTCTTATAAAAATCTCTTCCAGAAATGCTCAACAGGGCAACAGAGCGATTCACAACCATGTAATGGTTTATTGTGTTCTATCAATTTTTTTCATTCCCAAGAGCAAGTTCACAACAAAATCCATGTCCTTTTACAACTTGCTAGGGATTAGTTTACTGTTTCACACTAAATGTTGGGGGAATGATGTCAGTGTTTTACCTTTTTCCATTTCCAATCTTTCTCCTATGGTGATTTTTATTTAGATTTCTACTAAAACCTTTTATTGAATATGTACTATATTAATCTATGGTTTAAACAACAACCCAGAAATGTATTGTGCTTTAACTGTTTTAAGGCTTTTAGGTTAGATTTAGATTTTTTTCTCATGATCTTACATTGATATGTATGTAATGGACCATGGCACAGTGTGTGTGTGTGTGTGTGTGTGTGTGTGTGTGTGTGAGTGAATCTATGACATTGTATCAGTATTGGTAAGTGTAATACCCAAGTGGGAGAGCATTAACAGTTTGTGTAACCTTATACTTTCAATAACCATTTAGTTTGAGAATTAAGGCTTAGCTTCAAAGTGGTTTAAGGTAACTTAATTACAAATGACATCTGAGGGAATAATTTTCTAGGGCATACTAAATATGTTAAATAAGATGAGAATACCACTGAGGACAAAACAACAAAATAACAACAAAAAAAGATCAAGAGAGATAGAATGTGAGAAAAAGAGAGAGAACAAAAACAGGGATTTTAGTGAGCGTGTGTCTCCAAATGCCTTGTTACAAGGATTTCTTTCTATTTCTGCCCCTCTAAATAACATCGTCTCTTCTTCTCCAGATTCTAGAGTTTTGTCCCCAAACTTAAATGGCCTCATTTGTTGATATGTAGACACATTACAGAGGCAGAAATGCCCAAAGTCCTGTCCATTTTGAACCAGAAACTGAAGTGTGCTGCCCTGTGAAAGGCTGTGATGTTATACATTTGCACTTTATTTTACTCAAGAAGCTTATTCTTTGACACAAAACACTTTCATCATTTTAATTCTCTGCAAGGCATGCAAAAATATTTTCTGAGAAAAATGTTGAAGGTTCTTTTTAATAGTAAAGATGGAGCTAGACGCAGGGCACGCTGACCTTGAAGAAATGTGCTATGAAATTCAATCGCGATACATGATGTCTCAGTTGCTTGGAAGAGTTCATGCTGAGGCATCAGAGAAATACAAGCAACTTATTCGGCATGTTTTTTTCTTAAGTGTCTCTTGCCTGCTACTATAGCGGTGCATGCAATTTTACATTAAAGGAATCACAAGTGAATAGTTCGCACACTAGCCCTCTATAGGAGGCTTGCATCTTGGTGCTGCGCTCCTCTTTGTGGATGAGACATACCTACTGATGGCTAGACTGCAAAAGTAAGTAATAGCAGGCCTAAGTGAGGTACATGGTAGGATCTTAATTGGGTCGGACAGTGAATCACCGGCATTCTCCTCTGTCCCTCAAGGGATTGCTCAATTAATATTTGATAGAAAAGCTTTTTCCCCCCCTTCTCTCTCTCACTCTCTCTCTCTCTCTCTCACTCTCTATCATTCTCCCACTCTCTGCCATCCTATGTCCCCCTACTGCTGCAAACCTATTGATTTCTGGCAATGTTTTTGTAGTGAGGTCTGAGGATTATTGGTTTCACTCATCTCCATCAACATTTAATGATGACCTGGAGCGTGAGTGGAAAAAAAAACAAAAGAGTGTAGGGGACAGAATTGCTGAGAGGTAAAAAATAAAGACATCACTACTTTTAAATCAGAAAGGCTTCAATGAAGTTTAAAACCAATGTAAAACGGGTGTAAAAAAAAAAGACACAGGCTTTGTGATGCAAAGGAAGATATTTTATCCTTATGCTTTTCAGCTGATCAGTAGTTTTTCAGAAGTGCACCGTTTCCTTCTTTAAAAGAGGATACTAGTTCTGCAGACAACAAGCAAATAAAGCCAACAGAAAGCAAGGTAACCCAGAGGAAAGCAATGTGCTCTCCGCAGAGTTCCAGTCGATTAAAAGTTATCCCATTAATACTTCTGCTACTGCCTGGCTGCACCCAATTAAGAATCTGTAGCCGAACATAGTACAGATAATCCAGGGGGAGTTCTGGCACATTCTGCAGCTCCTCCCCTCTCTTCAGCATTGGTTATTATTGATGTTGTGTAATCTAGCCTCTCTGATAACCCTCAGCTCTGTCCACCCCTGCACAGCTGGATCAGGACCAGCCAGTCTGCTGACCTGTGGAGTAGATGCAGGACTCGTTTGAACCAGGATGTTAATTTTTAATCTGTGATGCTGTGGCAGTCTCTACAGGGAGTGCTCCTTAAAAAAACCAAGACAGAGTTTTTGCACGAGAGGGGACAGCACAGAGAGAGCAAGAGAAAGTGAAAGAAGTGGACATTTTTTATGTGGACATTTAAAATATAAATGTAGCTTACTCACTCTACACCAAGTACAATACTGTACTCACTCTACACCAAGTACAATACTGTACTCATTCTACACTAAGTACAGTTCTATGTTCTTGGTAATCTGAGTACAATAATGTACTCACTTTATAGGAAAAAAAAAAGTAAATTCATACAGAACCTCTATATTGTGTCTACACTAAGCATAATACAGTGAGTACAATACTGTATACACTCTACACCGAGTACAATACTGTATACACTCTACACAGAGTATAATGCTGTATACACTCTACACCGAGTATAATACTGTATACACTCTACACCGAGTACAGTACTGTATACACTCTACACAGAGTATAATGCTGTATACACTCTACACCGAGTACAGTACTGTATACACTCTACACAGAGTATAATACTGTATACACTCTACACAGAGTATAATACTGTATACACTCTACACCGAGTATAATGCTGTATACACTCTACACCGTATACAATACTGTATACACTCTACACCGAGTATAATACTGTATACACTCTACACTGAGTATAATGCTGTATACACTCTATACAGAGTATAATACTGTATACACTCTACACAGAGTATAATGCTGTATACACTCTACACCGTATACAATACTGTATACACTCTAGACCGAGTATAATACTGTATACACTGTACACCGAGTATAATACTGTATACACTCTACACCGAGTATAATGCTGTATACACTCTACACCGAGTATAATGATGTATACACTCTTCACAGAGTATAATGCTGTATACACTCTACACCGAGTATAATGCTGTATATACTCTACACAGAGTAAAATGCTGTATACACTCTACACAGTGTATAATACTGTATACATTCTACACAGAGTATAATGCTGTATACACTCTACAGAGTATAATGCTGTATACACTCTACACCGAGTATAATACTGTATACACTCTACATAGAGTATAATGCTGTATACACTCTACACAGAGTATAATGCTGTATACACTCTACACCGAGTATAATGCTGTATACAACTCTACACAGTATAATACTGTATACCTCTACACAAGTATAATACCTTATCTACTCTAAACAAGTATAATGCTGTATACCTCAACACAGAGTATAATACTGTAACCACTCTACACAGTATGCTGTATATACTCTACCGAAATATAAAACTGCATACACTTTACATAGTATAATGCTGTATACCTCTACATAAGTATAATACTATGCCTCTACAGAGTAAAATGCTGTATACATACCACACAGTATATTGCTGTATCACTCTACATAAAGTATAATGCAGTATACACTCTACAAGTAAATATATATCTACACAGAGAATATGCTGTGTACTCTACACCGAGTATAATACTGTATACACTCTACACAGAGTATAATGCTGTATACACTCTACAGAGTATAATGCTGTATACACTCTACACCGAGTATAATACTGTATACACTCTACCTGAGTATAATGCTGTATACACGCTGCAGTGTATAATACTGTATACACTCTGCAGTATAATATTATATACACTCTACACAGAGTATAATGCTGTATACCACTCTACAAAGTGTATAATACTGTATACACTCTACAAAGTGTATATTTTATATACTCTACACAGTATAATGCTGTATACACTCTATACAGTATAATGCTGTATACACTCTACACTGAGTATAATACTGTATACACTCAACACCGTGTATAATGCTGTATACACTCTACACAGAGTACAGTACTGTATACACTCTACACAGAGTATAATGCTGTATACACTCTACACACCGGAAATTTTCTGATACTGTATACACTCTACATACACTCAACACTCTGCACAGACTCTGTATACACTCTACACCGAAAGTATAATGCTGTACTCTACACCGTATAAAATAACTCTACACCGTGCTATTTTCATATACCTCTGCAGTATATTCTGTATACACTCTACAGAGTATAATGCTGTATACACTCTACCATATACAATACTGTATACATACACGAGTATAATGCTGTATACACTCTGCACAGAGTATAATGCTGTATACACTCTGCACACATTATACAATACTGTATACACTCTACACAGTGTATATACCTCTACACCAGTATAATACTGTATACACTCTACGAGTATAATGATGTATACACTCTTAGCAGAGTATAATGCTGTATACCTCTACACACAAAGTATAATGCTCATATATCTACAGAGTATAATGCTGTATACACTCCTGATGTATAATACTGTATACATTCTAAGAGTATAATACCGTATACACTCTACATAAGTATAATGCTATACATACAGTATAATACTGTGTACACTCTAAGTATAATGTAATATACACTCTACACAGTATAATGCTGTATACACTCTACACAGTATAATGTATACACTCTACACAGAGTATAATGCTGTATACTCTAGACAAGTGTATGCTATACACTCTACTGAGTATAATACTGCCTCTGCAGAGTATAATGCTGTATACACTCTACAGAATATAATGCTGTATACACTCTACACCGAGTATAATACTGTATACACTCTACACAGAGTATAATGCTATATACACTCTACAGAAGTATATTACTGTATACCTCTAAACAAGTATAATGCTGTATACACTCAACTACAGAGTATAATACTGTATACACTCTACACAGTATATATGTCATACTCTACACCGAGTATAATACTGCATACACACTACATAGAGTATAATGCTGTATACACTATGCACTGAGTACAATACTGTATACACTCTACACAGAGTATAATACTGTATACACTCTACAGAGTATAATACTGTATACACTCTACACAGAGTATAATACTGTATACACTCTACACCGAGTATAATGCTGTATACACTCTACACTGAGTATAATACTATATACACTCTACCGAGTATGCTGTATATACTCTACACCGAATGCTCAGAAACTGCCTTACACTCTACACATAGAAATTATAATGCTATCCTCTACATAAGTATAATACTGTATACATACAGAGTAAAATGCTGTATACTCTACACAGAGAGTATAATGCTGTATACACTCTACATAGAGTATAATGCAGTATACATACAGAGTAAATACTGTCTACTCTACAGAGAATAATGCTGTATACATACACCGAGTATAATACTGTATACACTCTACACAGAGTATTATAATGCTGTATACGCTACAGTGTATGTCTGTATCACTCTACACAGTATGTCTGATATACACTCTACAGAGTATAATGCTGTATACCTCTACAAAGTGTATAATACTGTATACACTCTACACCAGGTATAATACTGTATACACTCTACACCGAGTATAATACTATATACACTCTACACAGAGTATAATGCTGTATACACTCTACAAAGTGTATAATACTGTATACACTCTACAAAGTGTATAATACTGTATACACTCTACAACAGCATAATGCATATACACTCTATACAGGTATAATTGTATACACGCTACACTGAGTATAATACTGTATACACTCAACACCGTGTATAATGCTGTATACACTCTACACCGAGTACAATACTGTATCAACACCGTGTATAATGCTGTATACACTCTACACCGAGTACAATACTGTATACACTCTACACCGAGTACAATACTGTATACAATATAGTATATAAGTTATACTGTATAATAACTTTGCTGCTTTTTTGTCATTTGCAATGGATGCTGTCCTGTCCTAGTCTTGCACAACCCCTGGAGTTATGAATATAAGAGGATGTTTAAGTATCTGTTTTTACTTTGTGATAAATAAATAAATAGCTGACATGAAACAATCATCGTCAAGTAACTATACATGCTGGCTTAATATATATGCCCCAGAAAAATGTAATTGTTTTTTTTATGTTTTTTTTTTATTTAATTTTTTAAAAATTTCCTAGATTAAGTAAAAGAAAGATTATGTAATCAAGGCATGAATTTCACTGATGATAAAAACATTATTGTCTTTCAACCTGGCTTCAGTTTTTTGGACTCTTGACAGATCAGCCTGGCTGGTAGGAATCCAGGCTTTTTTCTTAATAAATTTTTTCTTTCTTCCTCACTTGCATTCCATTCTTGAAAGAGCTGATAACATTGATATCTGTGTTTGAGGTATTGTTTACTCTTATTTAGTCAAGTCCAACAGCTTCTTAAAGTCTGCAAGCACTTTCCATTACCATTTAATTGCACTTCTTGGATTTAGAAATGATACACTACAAGATGATTGAATATTTTTTTCTTATATGTAATCTGGAAAATATACCAAATTAATTACTGTAATGAAATTAAATTTGTTTGAGGTATGTGGAACAAAGCCAAACTGCAGCAGTTAAACATTGTTTGTGTCATGTCTACCATTTGTTTACTTGCATAAGGCAAAATGGGGCAAGCTGGGTAAACGTCTTCTAATTTTGGTGATTCCACTATTTGCACTGGAGGTTTGTATTGTGCGCTCCTGTTCTTAATTTCCTGCCCCCTTTTCTGCATTCTGTATAGGCCTTTCCTCACTTTTCTGCTTAATTCCTGCAGGAACATTGCTTCATTTCACAGCATACCTTGTAGATGGTTAAAATGACAAACACCAACTTGACTTCACCCTACTCCTATACACTGCACATCAGCAAGAAGTTTTCTGCTCTTTGAGCCAAAACCCTTGTGGTCAAAAATGCAGAAAACTCAGAACCAGGAGTGCTGTATATTCTGCACTCCTTGCTGTCACGTAGCCAGAGAGAGTTTGGAGAAAAGTGCTCAATCAGTACTGGACTCCTGGAGACTTTACGTCCTGTATTGACCGCTCCATCCCTTGATGATGAACTGCTCGATGGTCTGGGGCAAATAGCTGTAGGCCACCGAGGAAAGTCAGTCAAACCAAAGTGGGAGAAAGAAAGGTGGGGTTAGAAAAACTGCATTCAAAGGTCTAGCTATCTTAGAAACCCCCCTCTTCATTCACTTGATGTCCCTTCAGTGGAAACTGGTTAGCAGTGCATGTAATTACATGTGACACCACATATATTTTTCCCCCACATGTCTATCCAGAACAATGCACAGCATTTTAAGGGAATGAACTGATGGACCCAGGATTCATTATAGAAAGACAGAAATCACTGAAAGTGCAGTTTCTTAATATTGCAAAGGACGCAATGTGCAGCCATGTTCCTCATGAAAAGCTATACAGTTTATGTAATAAAAATACTCCAATGAAGTCAGCACTAGAAAAACCAATTACTTTACATCAATTACAAAGGGCCCATTTCTTGAAAAGCGGAATTTTTCACTGCTCAGACAAGAGTAACTGAACTAGAATTTTTACTACATTTTCCTTCGGCAGATAAAAAAGGTAAGTTGCTCATGATAAGAGTGTTTGCCAAATGCCTTAAATGCAAGTAGAGTGCATAAATATAAATGTAACAGACATTTATCCATGACCCCCTATTCCTAACCCATAGCAATTTAGCACTGTCAATTCATAAAGAAGTTATAAGGACTGTTCCAAATGTACACTAAATGCACAAATGTCCCTTTGACTCAGCCATTTTAAGGTATAACTATTGCCAGCCAGGTGTTCAATTGCTCACACAGCTTGTTTAATCTCCACAGAAAAGCACTGGCAATGCTTGAGCAGCTGCACATGGGCATAAGGTCACCATGCTCAAAGTGTTGACCAGAGAAGAATAAAGCCCCAACCTGTGGAGCAGTAGGAGAGTTTTGAGATGAGCCTAAGTGGAGTTTATGATCCAAACTAAACAAACGTTTAACTGACAACAGTAATACTTGTATGCCTGAATGGACAAGCTCCCTATAACGCTAAACAAGTGCTCTCCAACTTCTGTACATATAGTGTATTTTGCAGCTTGCAGTCATAAGGGAACAGTAACAAAACAAGCCTGATAAACTCTAAGATCAGATGTCCCACAAATAAACATAAAAATGCAAAATGTAGAATGTAATTTATAAAAAAATAGCATATTACTCTAGTCTTTGTTATGTTCAATATCATAGCTTAGATCAGAGCATCCTTTCTGCTTTGTGATTTATTGTACACTCTGCCGTATCCCTCATAATTTATTTCACAAAACATGAACTAAAGCTCTCAGTAACCCCTTAGTAAACACCTTTGCATTTTCAGAGTGATAAATGTGAGGATAGAGATTCATTACTATACCCGCAACTACTTATAATGCATCTCTTCTCACCCCATGCTCTCTAACCTCTGCAGCCCAGCAGGTTTCAGTGATGATGGAAGCAGAGTCATGCTCTCCGCACACACGGCCTGTCTGCTATTCATAAGACGGGCATATGGGTGCCTCGGCTGGTCCGCTGCTGAGCATGCAGGACTGCTGCTGATGTGCTGATGTCTGCTGCACGTGGCTCACCTACACCAATTCAGTATGAGCAATTCTGTCTCATTTGAGTCGCTATTTGAGTCATGCATGTTGCATGTTGTTAGGGTGGTGGTCCACTGGTAGGATACTTGCCTATGGACCTATGGCTCAAGAGGTCCCAGGTTCAAATCCCACCTCTGGCACAACCACCACTGGGTCCCTGACCAAGAACCTTAACCCTGAATTGCTGGGGGGGAACATGGTTAGAACATGGAAGTCGCTCTGGATAAGAGCGTCTGCTAAATGCTGTAAATGTATCCTCTAAAGCTCTAAATACATAAACAGAAAGAAGGTTTTAGAAGAGGAGGGCATGTGCTATACCAAAAAATTTTAATATGCTGTGATTTTGTCTTCTAGGCCACAATAAAGGAGAAAAAAAATCTGAACAAATCCAGAAAGACATTAAAATATGAGACAAAAGCACTGTCATTTCCAGAGGTTGAGGCTTTCTGATGATGAGACACAACTTTCAGTCAACGATGTATAAGGTCAGGATTTGATGGTGCTGGTCATAGATTAGTATTCTTTTAAATTAAGGAGTAAAAATGGAACAATTTATGCACCCTTGCTCTACACAATGCTCTGAACCAATGAATGAAAGTTTGTCCTTGAAACTGACAGTAAAGCCTTGGACCATTAGAAACCCTGTTTTTTAAGTACTCAATGTCCAACTAATGAGCCTAAGGATGTATCTTTCAAGCTGTTATGATATTACATTTGTTAAGTTTTACGAACCTTATCTGATTACACCACTCTAATAAAAAGGATTGTTATCTTTGTAACTGTGAGCACCGGGAAGCTTGGTTCTAGTAGAGAAGGATTTAGAAGAAAAACGTCAGAAGACTAATAGTGTTAATACCTGGTGTGATGTGAGATAATGCAGGGAGGCAGAACTCATTAAGACATTAGCTCATTACCTGCTGGAAATACAACTCCTTCAAAACCACTGGATGAGGCTCTGGGGGAATCTTCATTAGTAAGCTTCACACTGAGATATATTTAACAGCAGTGCACTGCTGGCACACTATGAAGTCACTCTTGGTTTATCTGTAGGTGGAAAAGTATGTTGAGAGCCTGGTCTTCTCACATACAGACTTGGTGTATAAGCTGGAGGGAAAGGGGTTCTGGGCATTTTGATTGTGGAGAAAAATAATAAGCATTCTTGCTGTGAATGGCCTCATGTCTCCCGAGAACCATGTGCTTCTCCTGAAACCTTCACATCAAAACAACCATTGTTACAGAGCGACCTTTTCAAAAGGTAAAAATCAGAGATAGCAGACAGCAAAAAGCTATTTATACCTTTTAATCTACTGTTCTCCTTTAAAAAAGTAAAATAATAAATATGTATATACACACAGTTGACTTTCATGATTACTTTGCAGAAACAAATGAATATCAGTCCCTTAGACATCTAAATTTCCTTTGCATGTATCCACACGTGTTGATTGTCTCTCTTGACATTCTGCAAGGAAATGTGAGGAATCTCCATCATTAGACTAATTCGAACTTAACACTGAAAACTACATTAGACTAGCAGAACTGATCATTAACCTTGTGATGACAAAAGAGTAAGCAAAAGCATTACAAAAAAATAAAAGCATTAAATGTTAACATAAACAATAACACTTGATTTGCATTTGTCCATGTTTGGGTCTTAGACGTCGATATTACATTACACTGCACCATACTGGGTTTTGTATTTTTGTTAACATTTTACAAACTGCAAAACCATAAACATATTTTCTTGTGGTTTTGGAAAAGTCATGCTTAAAATGAACCAGATAAATCTAAAAACAATATATTATGATGGTGTGGACTCCCAAGCAAAGAGTGTATTGCATCAGAGGTAATTAATACTGCCTCCTCTACTCATTTGCTTCATCTTCTTTAATTCCCAGACATTCTGGCCAGCTGGTAAGCGACTTATGTTCCCATTTATTTGAGTCAGTGGAGACCTCTGTAAAAATTTACCAATGTATGTTTCCCTCCACAGCATATCTATCTCAATTACAGGCATATTTCACAATACCAAGAAAAGCAGGCTGAACAGCAGATTCTATCTATTTTAAACCAGACAAAACTATTACTGTTATGGTGGATTTTCCATAAGATTCTGTGTCATAGCATAATTTTTCCAGGCCTCCTACTGACCCCATGAGACACCCACTCAACGGCAACAACCAATGAGACCAGTGATCATGAACATACAAAATCAATACCCAGAAAAATGTTTTCTTCAAAGGAAGTAATGACAGTGAATGACAGAGACGTATGCACACATCATACAAGAATAGAATAAAGGTGTTAGAGGTTTTAGACTGTTCAGAGTTGTCTATCAGTGAGCAAAAGGAACTATGTTAAATTAAATAATTAAGAATAACAAATTTCAAAAAACAAGACAGCTCCACATTAAAGACACTTGTTAGTTCTATATAAACCTTTAAATGCCCTGCAGTTAATATTTCTTTATAGAGGAAAGATCAAACAAAAATGATTGTATGGTTGAGTGGCATCCTGAGGGCACTGGCAGTATGCTGGGCTCTGGTTTATGAGAGCCAATGAGAGTTCTCTCTGAACAGACTGCAGTGGCTCTGTATTTAGTCAGCATTACTTTGGAGCTCTCCCACAGTGCTATGGTAACTTTTACTGTGGTAACTATGCTCCTTTCTTGTGCGGCATCATTAAGTATGACGCGTTAACGAAGGGAGAGGATAGCGTGCGAAAGGCAGAGAGGAGATCAATTCCCCCAAGCCAGCCTCCAAAACGGCACCTCCAGTGGCTCGGCCGCACAGGACGGCCTTGTACAAACAACACCTGATAATTAGCTCTGCTGGCAAACTCGCCTTTCCAAATGACTGGTTAACCTTTCTGCGTTTTTCCATTCACACCTTCGCTCCCAGAACGCTAAATGGGTTGTGGAGGAAGGAAAAGTACATTCGCTGACTATTAATTTCCACATAAAAAGGCAGAGCAAGAGAGGAGAAAAGAAGTAGGAGGAAGAAAAAGAGAAGTGCACAAGTTAAGCTGTGACAAGAACAGTTTTTGGGACAAGAAGGGGGTAGACAGAGCAAAACATAGCCGCCCCCTAATGAAGCTGGAAAATGAGAACGGCACCTGTTCGACTAAGCACCATAGCAGTCATTAGAAGACGCCTTCGGCTGAACAGGTTGTCCTCTGGGTGAGAAAGAGTAATTGGAACATAGCAGAGTACAAAGAGAGGTGCTGTTATAACTCTCTGCCTGTATAAGTGCACAGAAAGATCTAGTGTTGAGAAGTAGCTTCAGTTTCAACTTCATCCCAGTCTTCATCTCAGTCTCTAAACTCAGCCTCTGTTTGTTGGCGGCCTGCAAGTGCCATAAGCACAAAGAGGGCACTGATGAGAGAAGGGCTGCTTAATTTCAACCAGTACTGTTTGATAGCATGCGCTCTTTTTCTTGCAGAGAAACATGCACATGGTTTTTGTGTATATAAGAATGGGTGCTAATACAAAAAAAACTCTTTTGATCTCATTACAAGTAACAGGTGATACACATGATAAACTCTAAAAAGCAGAGGGTGAAATACTTTTTTATATTGTGCTCCACTAATTATTCTGTATTTTGAACAGTTTTCCTATCATTATAAAGAGCAATCAAGACATATTATAAGACACACTATGCACTTCCCAATACCACTAAAATTAAAAGAGCCCAAGTGCAGTTTCTGTGTGAAGACTGGGAAGTGGGATGAAGGAGATGCTGACAGGCAGTATTTCACCCTGATGCCCTAGTACCTTTGATCACACAGTGATGAAATGGAATTCCTCTGATAAAATTCACATTCATGTTCTACTAAAAACACGAAGAAAAGGGAATCAATGAAGACAACTCTATTTTGGCGGTGTCCATTTACATTCAATCTCACTTAAAATTGTGAAAATACACATGCTCTGTAATCTTATCTGAACACATTTATCTGGCTGACAAAATGCCCTAGAAAAAGGATATCAAAGTCCCTTGGGATTTGAGTTGACAGCATCCGGGCATCCTGAGCAAGGGCATGCAGATAAACCCCAGCGAACATGAAGCTGCATCACTTACACACATCTAAAACACTGTCAAGCTTACAGCCTGATTAAGCATTGCTGGGAAGGCTGAAGGTCCAGTTAAAACAGTCTGAACAACAAATGCATTATTATTGTTATCTTTTACTGACTGCTGCAGCTATGAGAGATCTTTCAAATCAAATCTGATCTTTACAGCCAAACTGGCCAAATTTAATTAGCCATTTATTTAACCTACACTCACACTGTGTTGGTTAAATGAAAACATGAAATACATAAGCACATTTCCAGTACTCCCTCTTAGCTAGAGTCACATTTACTCTTTAATGGGCCAAACTGGGATTTAAAATTTGTAAATGATTGGCTTTTTGCTTAAATGATATGATTTAAATACAGTTGGTACCTTGACTTACGAGTGTCCCAACCAATGAGTTTTTCGAGATAAGAGCCGTCTCTCGGCCGCTGAGAACAAAAATTCGGGTTACGAGCCGGTTCAGATTGTAAGACGCTTGGTTCTGCTTGAAGGTTCAGATACCCACCGCTAGTTGGAGCAGTGAACAACAGTCGCCCAGCATCCCGTGTCTCACTCCTTCACAGTGGAAGCGTCAGTGTTGTGCTTGCATTGGTGCTTGCAGTTATTTTGCAAAACTTCGTTTTTCCAACCATGTGTCTGAAGAAAGCCAATGGGAAGGACATTGCTGAGAAGAAGAAGCGGATGATGAACATTGAATTAAAGAAAGAAATTAGCGAAAAACATGACCAATTTGTGTATGTAGTCGACTTGCCGAAGCAGTACCAGCGGAGCACTTCTACAATCTGCACCTGAAACAGACCACATTGGACAGGTTTTTATGGAAAACCCCGTCCATGAAAGTGAGCTAAGCGTGGGGAAAAGGGCAAAAATCATCGAATAAGATTCAGTTATTCAGTTCAGCCTTTCTCCTCCACCTTCGTTTGTTTTAATACAATATTCTAAGCACATTTTTCTTTTAAATCATGTAACAAAATTTTTTTTAAATGCTGTGTTTTTTGGGGGTTTGGAATGGATTAATGGCATTTCAATTCATTTCAATAGGGAAAACTGATTTGAAAAGTAATTTGAGTTAAGAGCTCCATCATGGAACAAATTAAACTCGTAAGTCAAGGCACCACTGTATAGTGTTCCACTGAAAGTAAAAAGGGACTGGATATTTACTGATTTAATTATCCTACATTGTCACAAGTGTAGCACCTGCATTCCTGTACAGTGAGAGTGCTCTTGCCTGCCTCTACCTCATAACACATTAACATCAAAATTACAAAACCGATCAGCTGAATCAAAAAAGAATAAACTGGTCAACATCTGACTGAATTTACAGATCAATTTTTAACCAAAATGATGCTTGAGAGAAAGCCTCTTACAATACATTAAAAGGTTGATTCCAGTGATTTTCTTTGCTGTTGACAGCACTTATGAGCTTCCTGCAAAGTTCCAGCAACTGTTCTCTCTGGTAGGACATAGAAACTGCAGAAACTTTAACAAGGTTGATCTACTGGAGCAGTGAGGTCATTAAAAACAGTGTGCCCTAAATTAAGCACAACTTGGTGATGGTTTGTTACCACATTGACTATTCCAGTTGATGTGGTACACTTAGCCCTAACAATTAAAGACAACCTATTATGTCTGCATTAGAAACAAAACGGGTGAGCTTGCACTCAGATTTAGTCTAAATTATTTATATGACACTAATGAGGCACAAGAGAGGACAAGATTTTGAAGCTCCTTTCAAAGATGCACTTTATCTGTTTTTCTAAGTCCAAGTCTATGAGTGTGCAGACATGCCAAACCCCTTCACTCTCTTCATTAAGAAAGACTTAAGAGCGCTAAAAACAAAGTGCATGGCAAAACTGAAATCATTATCATTTCTGTAATGTTATGTAACATGCTGATCAGTGAGCTTTGTGAAGTAATGTTGAATGATTATAGTCAGTAAAAACATTATGCAATAAGTCATGGGGGAACAGGACCAGACTCCCACATGGATATTAGTGGTCCACCAGTGCTCCACAACTCTTCTTCCACAATAGGTTTATACTACATCTCAAGGATCACACCATGAAAAAATAGTCCACCTGTCTAGTGTGCATTTTCTTTATGTGCTTAGTCAAGAGAGTGGAGAAAACATAATCTTGTCCAATCAGGTGTTCATGGTCTGATTTTGACAAAACATTTCAAGTGGTGAAAATATAAGCTTTGTTATTCATACCTGCAGCATGGACAGCACAGGTTCACAACTATCCATGCAGCAGGTTTAAAAATAGCCAGGGTTACAATACATTGTTCTGATGAGCTTTTCAGCCATAACAGAAAAAGAAGGACACAATACAACCTTTCTAATGTTCTACAGCCTTCACATCAATAGGCCCCCCTTCTGTTAATACAAACAGCTCTAGTTCTCAAAACCTGCTTTTCTTTTTTTTTGCAACCACTTGGCATTGGCATATAATTCGGAGAATAGCAGAAAACCAATTAGACTACAAAAGCACATCACAAAGCGCATCACAAAAGCTCTCATAATGAGTAGGGTACAGAATCATGGGGATAATAAAAAGAGCTGATATCCTGGTAAACATTTTAAAAATGAATTGCTGGTCCATCTGAACAAATCACGCAAATAGATGCCACATCTGGTAAAACAGCTGGAATCGATCCAGGTGGTATTAAATGAAGAATTTTCATGCCTTTCATCTGTATCATTGGCTTGTAAGGTCTTGCACTTGAAAGTGAATCATTTGTGCTCTGACAAATGTCACACTGATCCTTTTCTTTGAGCTCGATAAAGAAAGGCTGCTTTGCTGGAGAATGAAAACTATTTAAGTCCATGAAACAATTGGGAGTAGGTCGACCTTTAGGTGTGGGCATGGAAATTTTTGCATAGTCAAATTTAAATCAGTTGAATGAACAAGTGAAACTTCCATCAGTTTTCTATGTTCTTTCTCTGTACTTTATTGACAGTTGGGAAATGGAGAAACGTGGCAAGATTACAAGTAGCCTTGACCTCCCAGGGAGGATCCAAAACCTTCAAACTTGGGTCATATCATCCAACTGACCAATGCTGAAACAGATATGAAATATCTTCCTTTTTTGAAGTGTTGCAACGTGTGATTGGAGAGTAAAGACTAAGATGAAATGGACGGGAAAGGGATGATGAGCCAGGAAAGCTAATATGGCAGACACTTCTTACACTTTGATCAGTGGTTAGACTGATAAGCTGTCTGTTAGCCCAAGTATTCTTTTTGAATTACTATGAGTCAGTGATTATATATATATATATATATATGCGTGTACACACACACTCTCTCACACACACACACACACACACACAGTAAATCTCAGTGGGACTCAACTATGTATGTGGCCAAAAAGGTCTCAGAGAAGTCTCAGACGCAAAACCAGAAGCATCTGGCCCTACAACTTTGCATTATTTAACAGGGGGAATTCACTGAGCAAGCCCATGAAAGATTAATGGCGTCAAATAGTTTACCTAGCGAGTTCTTATGTAAGCCAATTAAAAAAATATATAAAAAGTTGAGTAAACATGAGAGAACTTCCCAATCTATTATGCATTTAAGGAAAACTGCCTGCAGCAATGTCTGACTGGGACATTCCACATGTGGCAGGGATCAGGGCAGTTGGGGTCTTCTTGTCCCAGTCTCTGTTCGTTCCAGACCTACTGGGTAAAGCAAAGCAGGGAGTATGTATAATTGGCAGGTGAGCATTGGAAAGCAAGATGTTAAATCTCAGGCCATGTTAATCTACAAGCTCTTGTTTTGAAACAGAGAGAGCATAAAATGTTTGTATGTTTCTGCGCTCACATTAATATTTTCTACACACTTCTACTCCCCATTTGACACAGAAATATACAAAAGACTGCAACCTCAAGCTCAAAGCAAAGTATCCACTGACAAAAGTAGAGGTTAGAGCCACATTAAGGCAATTCTCTATCCACCAAATAAATGAGCTTCAGGTTGGGATCGATGGGGTTCTATCTCCAGTTCTGGGATTGAGAATAAATGTGAAGCTCATTGGAGTGGACACTCGCAGTGGAGCCGGCTCCTGCTTTAATGAGTTTTTATTGACCTCAATGCTAAAGTGCCCAGCTGTAACTTATCAGGTTCAGCACATGCTTCCAGGTGTACAGCCTGATCTAGTTCAAACTGTTTCTTCTATCCATTCTTCTCTCTCCCACACTCTCTCTCTCTCTTAATAGAATACTGCTTCTTTTTCTCCAATAGTCTTCTTCACTGTACTACCACAAACTCTCCTTAACTCAAATCTACTTAATTCTAAACCCAACTCAAGTACAATCAGTTTTTTTACTGCATCAACTGTTCTTTCCTACATTTCTCCCCACTATTTTGACCTGTTATTAACAGAAGCTATTTTTAGACTGGAACGTAACAATACATCATGACATGATGTATTTTGATGAAAAAAGTGCATTATGCAGACTGACAATATCACCTGCAACAGGCTTTCCATCAACTTTAATGAAGTAATTTAGATTAAATTTTTCTACAAATCATGAGAATATTGCATCTGTCCACTATCAAGTATTAAATTGTGAGCTGAGTGTACCATTACACTCCTGTTCTAAGTTCTAACCTTCTACAAGGGTTGTCACAAGCCAGAATCTGAATTCTGATACCATTACCTAGTTTATGCCATATGCCAAAAATACCTAATAAGGCCTGTTACCAAGCACTATTAGCAAAAAACACTATTGGAACAAAAAATGTCTATTTAACTAAACACTGAAACAAAAGCTCATTTTTAAATGAGCTAATTGACACATCTCAATTAACAATCTGATGCTAGCTGATTGATCCCATTAAGTGGCTGGATAAAGTAAAATGCTGCTGCACTCAGGACATAATCTTGGTCGACTTGTATGTTCATGCACATCTGATTACATTAAGAACATCACTTATCACTTATCCCCTCTGCTGGTTATCTCTGACAGACTATTCCTGTTCACTCCCCAGAGCCTGTGAGTTAAATCGAGAACCAGAGTGAAGTTGTCTCTGCTTAGCTGTCTGATGAACAGCCGAGTGAGCAGTCAGCCAAGTGTGATCTACAGGAAGTGACAGCCATATTAATCTTTTCTTATGTCCGCCTCCACAACACTCCCCATCACAAATGACAGCAAAGATTTGTTTTCTTCTACCTGAAATCTCTGTTCCAAAAAAACACAGATTTGACTGAAATTGTGCCTTTATGATATAGATAATGTCTGTATATAATGTGAACTATATTTACAGTAATATATATTTTGTAAAAGTAACAAATTCATCATTCAGAAGTATAAAAGAAAGAAGAGGGCTAACAGGTACTGAGTAGCACTCTAACTTAACTAGTATTGATCAATGAAGATACCCCAGCTATTTCACTAGGGCCTTAAACCACTCTTTTTAGTATTTATATGGAATATACGGCTGAATGTATTTAGGGCAGTGTATTCAGTATTCAGCCATCAATACTTTTTCATCAATATGTATCAAGTATTCCACCCACCCCTGGCTATAATGCATTCTGCTCAAGACACCATCTTGTTAAAGTAACAGAAGTGAATGCATTCTATATAAGAAGTTTTAATACTGCATTTAAATGCATTTTAATACTGAGGTAAGACACACTTTCACCTCACACTTCATCATGCACACCAACCTTTTATCTACACGTGTTCACTTTATTACCGCCGCTACGTTACAAAATAAATACATTTACTAGCTCACAGATTTCTGTTTCTGTAAATAATTTGGAAGCCTCCTTTACCCTGCTTATCAATGGGTTAGAACCCCACTGGATCCTCAGTGAACCATTGTTATTTGGGTGCTCGGTTTTTTTGCATCGTAATGGTGGAATTTGTGTTTGTGTGTGCATGTGTTCTGTCTTTACCTTGGGGTTCACGTTAGCCAAATTTACCATATGACCAGAACTTGACTAGAAATGAAGACTAGAAGATGACTAACAAACACTATGGAGCATCAAATGAACCACCATCAATTACTTTACATCTACAAGGTGGATCAACAAGCTGGATGTTTAATATAAGGAACGTGTTCGATGAAATGATCAGTGAGTGGACACTAAAAATTCTAAAGAAACACACACAGGCACTGATATCCCACTACTGTGTCAGTGTCACTGCTGTAGAGAGAAATGTAAAAAAATCAAGTCATGGGGGCTAAACAATCGATGCAAAGAGAGGAAGGACAACAATCAGTAAATTACAAAGCTGTATATATTTGGAAAGTGAAGTTGATAAAAATGGACAATGTGTGTACATACAAGGCAGGTGTATCTAATATGGTGGCTAGTCAGTGTGCCAGTGTAGTCATCTTAAGGGCTGTCCAATGCCTAAATCTAGCAAAGTTAGCAAATGATGATGACTACATCTGACTTTACATTAAGCCACTGCAGGCCCTGCAGGATATTGGAAGTCTTACTATTGGTCCAAATCTGCAGGTTACACTGCACCAGCCACCTGGGAAAATGCTGCAGTGACCTTGCACGTCCAATAAGAAAATGCCAATGTCCTCACAGACTATATGTGCATATGCTATACAGTTAATTTAATTACCTAGCAAACAGTATGTGGCTCCCTCTTACTCCTGTTCTCCCTCTCTTACACACTCGCATACATATGCATGTTAAAGTCACTGAATCACTCCAGGTTCACCATGGTGTTCACAATTTCCTGTGACTTCTCACAAAAACCAACTAAAAAAACCAGGTCACACTGGCCATAAATATTCATCATCAGCATTAGACAAAGGGGGTTGGGGTGATGGCATCAGGTTTTTCAACACGCTCACTTTTTCCATGCTTGTTTAGGGACCTCAACACATGCAGAGCCTCCACAGAGAGCGGCCAGAGGGAAATTACTGCGGCAGGACGGACTTGGAATTACAGGGAAAAGAACTCACCAAAGACTCCTGGTGACTCAGACACAAGCATCAAAAAGATATTCCATTTTTCCACCTGCAAGCCCTCTGCAGCATAGGGACATACAGCTTTGGAATTAATTCCAAAATTGATTGAAAGAAAAGCTTGATTTTGACCTTTGGAAGATGGCGCAGGAGCAGAGCTTTGACTTCATGACAAATGCAACAATGTTTCAATTTGCCTTACAAAATGAAATAATTTAGTTCTAAAAACTACATTAAAACAAAACAAAAGCACCTGCCAAAGGCAAATAGAATAAATCCATTTTTTAACCCTTATTAACTCACATGTCTTATGCAGCTTTGATACAAAACCAAGGTGGTAAACTTTACTGACGGTAAAAAAAATAACGTGGCAGCCTTATCATGTTGATTTCACTAAAACTGAAACAGGAAATGCACAAAACATTTTTTGGGATCACTGCTTAATCATTGAATTCCAGTGTTTATGCAACACCCATATCTATAAGTGTTTAAAACCAAGCATCTAAGCATAAACTCAGGTACACAAACATTTGTGAAAGAATTGGTAGTTCTAAAGAGCTCAGTGAATTCAAGCATGATGCTGTCCTAGGATAACAACTTTGCAAATGAAGCTTCTTCCCTGCTTGGAGTCAATTTACTGGTCAGCTATAAGTGCCAATATTGCAAAGTGGAAGCATTTAGGAACGACAGAAACTCAGTAAAGTAAAAGAGCTACCTCTGGCATTAACATCAGGACAAAAACTGCACTGGAAGTATTGTAGAATGGGTTTCTATGGCCAAACAGCTACATGCAAGGCTCACATGAAAAAGCGCAATGCAGTGTTGGATGGAGTGGTGTGAAACACACTGCCACTGGTGTCTAGAGCAGTGGAAATGTGTTCTGCAAACTGAGCAATCATGCTGCTCTTTCTTGTAGTCTGAAGGATGAGTCTGGATTTTGAGGATGCCTGGAGAATATTATCTGATTGTATTTAAGCCAGCTGTAAAACTGGAAGAGGTTGTATGAGGTTGTTTTTCAGGAGTGGGTTTAGGCCCTTTATTTCCAGTGAGGGGCAATTTTTTTGCTTCAGCAAGACATGTTGGACCAACCAACTGTGGGAACTGTTCCACCATGACTCTGCTCCAGTGCACAAAGCAAGGCCCATTAAGATGTGGTTGGGAGAGTCTGGTGTGAAAGAACTGGTGTGAACTGGCCCACACAGAGCCAACTCCAATGAACACCTTTGAGGTGAACTAGACTCACTGATACTATTATTATTGAAGGGGCAAAATTACCACTCCAAAAAATGTTGTTAAAAGCCTTCCCAGAACACTAGAAGCTGTTCCAGCTACAAAGGGGTGATCAGCTCCATATACATGCCAATGGTTTTAGGTTGAGATTAAAATGAAAAAAGTTTCCTGTATGCCAGTATTACCAAATAATATCCAAATAATACTTATCCATATAAAATGTTCACAGAAAAGCACCAGTGATTCTTCAATGTAAAAAATATTTACTTTGTATAGTTACAGTGAAATTAACTACTTAATGAATAAAACAATGCAAATCAATGAAAGGCGGTTTTTCCTGTTGTTTAAAATGAAATGAACTCAAAGTGAGGCAGCAATGTTACTTACTCTTTAACAAGGTCACAGTGTCGAAGACCACAAACACTGCTTATTATAAAGCATTGAGTGCTTGAGGTCCCCCTTGTGGAGAATTCTAGCCTGATAAACATGATTAAATGAATGAGTGAGTGAATGAGTGAGTGAGTGAGTGAGTGAGTGAGTGAGTGAGTGAGTGAGTGAGTGAGTGAGTGAGTGAGTATATAAAACCATTACTGTAAGATTTAATTCTTCAATAAACACTCCTGATTAATGAGCTTGCTGTTGAATCAGGTGTGTCAGAGAAAGCAAGGATATAAGGCCTATATATATATATAAAAGCACACTGATGGTGGCTTGTGACATAAAAAATGCAAATAAGGTAATGTGTAAATTAAACAATTTGCAAGTTGTTGCAAGTTGCGGGTGGCGGTGGTCTAGTGGTAGGGTACTTGCCTAGGGGCCTATGGCTCAAGAGGTTGTAGGTTCAAATCCCATCTCTAGCACTACCACCACTGGATCCCTGTCCCTGGGTCCCTTAACCCTTTATTGCTCCAGGGGGACTGTCCCTGTAATTAGGACATGGAAGTCACTCTGGATAAGAGCGTCTGTTAAATGCTGCAAATGTAAATGTATAGTTAAACACTCCCTCAAGAGCTTTGGCCCTTCTAGGCGGATACAGAGAACTTTTCACTAATGTACCCCTTTATTTGGTGTAAACATTTTATAAGCCCCCACATGCAGAACAAAGTCCTCAATCCTTGTGGATGTGAAAAAAATTGTTTTAGTTCAACTTAAGCGTTTAGTGCATAACAAATAATTCTGATAAAATACTTTTAGATTCTTATTTTTCCAGAAATCATTCCATAATTGTTATTGTAAACCAAAAGGTTTTCTAAAAAAAAAAAATTCTATTCAAATAAAAAGCTAAATAAGAGAATGTTTCCTTAGATGACAGTTATTCATTTTTTTCTAAAAGTTAGACACTACAAGAAAACTACAGTGTGGCCCCAACTAAAACTGCAATAAAGTCTCCAAAAATGTAACTTGTGAATGTAGACCATGGATCAAAAGAATCAACTGTGATTTGAGAAAAACACCACTAGAGGAAAGTGAAAATAAATTCTGAGCAGCTTCTCATCTGAACTTTAACTGCAATTTCAAACTCAGTCCTGGGGATCTACTGCCCACAACAGTTTCAGATATTCATTGTCTTCAACATACCCGTCCACCTCATGGAGAGATTGCCAAATACGTTATGAGCTGGATAAGATTTGTGGGGGGACAAGAAATTAATTTTAGGGAGTTTCTACACTGTGGTACATTAATTGGACCTAAAATGTGATCAGTTCTTTATGTGTTATAGCAATATAGTTATATAGTTATATAGCTTTATAAGAACTAACTAACAATTCAGCACTGAATATCTTCATTGCTTCACTCTATACCGTTCCTGATTATAGAACTGCAAAGAGAGAAGAGGCTTTGGTCATTGGTCATCTGCCATTGGCTAAGGTGTTATTCATCCTGATGGCAAAGGGTACAAATGATCTTCTGTACCATTTAGTCCTGCAGGGGATCAAGGCGAGGTGTCTAAAGCAACTGCTTCTTTGTTCTGCCAGGGTGTTGTGGAGGGGATGACTGGTATTGTTCAGAATATCATGTACAGTACACTGCGTGCATATTTCCACCACTGTCCCCAACAGTCCAACCTCCTGCAGAGCCCTGAGCCATCCTTTTTCAACCGCTTTTCCAGCCATCTAATGAAGGCCCATCCCTTCCCAACCTTAATCATGCCACAATACAGTATGAACCTAGTATTTCTGGATGTGGCTGCACTTTAAGTCTGCTGTGTAAAATGTAAACAGGAAAGGAGCCAAAATAGTGTCTGTGAAGCCCCAGAGATACTCGTGGCCTTTCCATAGATACAGGCTTCTATCCTAATGAATTAGTCTTTTTTGCCAGGTAACCTGTGCTCCAAAAAACAAAAGAGAGATCATTCCCTGTTTTTCAAGCTTGTCTTAAAGTATGGGTTTTTTGTTGGTGTAAAAATGCACTCAACAAATTTAAGAACATCCCATCCTCGCAACCACCTGGCTCATCCAAGTGAGAGAAGGCCTGTTGGAGCATGTTGAAGACTTCATTCACACCAGTGTGTTCTGTGTACATAATACACAAACTGCTCTGAAAGTCCAAAAGAGTGTGTGTGTGTGTGTGTCATAGGGTCTCAGAAAGCTAAGTAAGCCTTTACTATGGCAGCTGACATGATTTTTCTCAAAGAAGCAAGACCCCTTCCCATCTGTAGACTCAAATTAAAGATCCTCTGGAGAAGCTCACTCAGTTGGTCAGCACAGGCCTGGAGCAGCCTCAGATACACACCATCATGGACCTTGTTCCCTTCTTCGCTTCTCTGTTGTTTTGTGCTCCATTTTATTCTCCTCTGTCATTCTATATTACTCCTTTGCCTGCTCTAATCTTGTATGCTTGAGTTTTCTGGTTGATGATGCCTTAATGCCACTAGTGATCCAGGTTTTCTTATTATTGAAACAGCATTCCGTCCTAGCTGGAATAACAGTGTTCTTACAGATGTTAAATTAGCCATGGCTCCAGCAGCAGTGCATTCCAAACTTCAAAACCCCACAGAGACTTGCTGGCCTCTGGTGACCACTTCCTGAATTTTTGGGTGGTCCTGAAAGATTCCTTGCCAGTAGAATTTCCTAATACGATCAAGTAATTAGCGATGAGCTGGTGACCTGTCCAGTGTATTTTTTCACCTTTCACTTTATTAGTGCTGGGAAAGGTCCCAGCACTCTTTGCTATTCAGGATACGTGATTAAGATAAAGGGTTGAGTAATGGATATAGACATTACAGTATCATCAATAATGGTAATCTGGTTGGATGGAAGCAGTGGAAGCAAGACTGTGACATTGCCACCATATGCCATAAAAATGTATTTTTGCTTCATCAGTCAGTGTTATGTTTTTTTAATTTTTCAGACTTCCACCTCATCCAAAGTGTTCTTGGGAGATTAAAAGTGGCAGCAGTGTTCTCTCTGTAGCGTAGTGGTTTCAACTCTGCTGTCATTCCACATACACTGTTCCTTTTCAGTGCTTGGCTGAGGATAGACTCATGAACACTGACATCAGTCAGTGCAAGAGAGACCTGCAGATCCATACCCCAGGGACTGGTGTGATCTCCCAGGATATATGATACAGTTTGCTCTTGGAGTGATGCCTATTAGGTAACTAATCCAGAGCAACAATAGTGTTAATTTTTCTCTGTTAGTACACTGCTAGTCTGTTGTGAATGGTGAATGGTGAATGGTTTTTTCAGAACTTTTCAGAAATGTTGAAACCTCTTCCAGTCTGCACGGCATGAACAATTGTTTTTTTTTACTGAGATCCCCATAAATCTCCTTTGACTGCGTGCTCACATATTGTGTGCTGTGAAGACTGGACTTTAATAGCGACTCATGCTGATCTTTCAGAAATTGGACAGAATCTTCCATATTTTTGGCTGATTCATTTCAAATTAAATGAACCTCCTGATGTTCATTATTTACCAGAACAAACTAATGGGTCTAGAGGTTCACATACTTTTGCCAAGAAAAACATCTGATGTTGGAACACATTGATAAAAAATGTTATTTGTTTCATATGGGTCCCTTTATATAATGTTAGAGACAAAGTTACATAAAATGAAAACATTATTGGTTTCATAAACAGCTGCGTTCTTGAAGAAAAGTTCTCCATCTCACCAGAAACAGTAAAAATGTGCATAAAAGAATCCAAAGAAGAGACTGAAACAATGGGGAAAAGGCAGCTTTTCTCACTTATTCACATTCAAAGCCTCCATTCATTTTTTTTCTTTTACAAAATACAATAATATAAATGTGTTTTTATACCAATCACGTTTGCATTAATTTAGTAATAAATCTTTGTGTTTGCGGATTTGGTTGGTCCCCAAAAGCATATCTCGATTAGGAGTCCATATGCTGTTCAGTGTGCTAACTGGGTTGAGTCCCCCTAGAGTCCTGCAGTATCTTTTCATTTTCAGATGTGCAGGAATTTTGCAGTGGTGGGTTTTACATGTTCCAGGAAAAAAAAACCTTTGCTGTAACACATTTACAACATTTTCAGCCAGAAAAGCAGTGTATCTGATGTGATAGGTCACACGTACTGTGAGAGGGATTTAGTCACTACACGAAATGTCAAAATCACATATTATATCATCATTCTGTGACACGACCTGCCCTTCAGTGATGTTGGATTAAGGGAGCAGCAGTGAAACTGCTCCACACACAGGCTGGCTGTTCTGCAACACTTTGGGCTCCACAGTTTTGCATCCAAAACAACACAAGAGTGTGTGGAAAAGATTATTTTACAGAATGTTCTACACCAAAAAAGACAGGCATTCTGCTGTAATGTACTGAGGGGGATGCAGGTAGAGATACACTATTGTATGTTTTATATAGATAGATTTTTTTTCAAGAGAGAGAGAGAGAGAGAGAGAGAGAGACAGAGAGAGACCAGATGCGCTTCATTCATGATTTATTTCTAACGACGTGTTTTCCCTTCCCACATAATCCTCTGAGGAACAGGGCTAAATCGCCATGAGCCACAGAGCCCGGCTCCACTTAGGGCTGCTCGATTCTGACAAAAATCCTAATCCTGATTACTTTGGCCAATATTAAAATATAAAACATCATAATAAACATCAGGCATTAACTGATCTTTTTTTACTTGTCTATTTTACAGCATTTGAGTCTTTTTTTCCCTTTGAAAATATCCATTAATAAATAAATAAGACAAATGATGTGCACTGTTATCTTCTGTTAAAAGTAATCTCTCGCAGGTTTGTAGTGAGAAACACCAGACTGTTCACGTGGTGTGGTTTAGAGATGAGCGCATGCAGGAGACACTGTTTCTCTGTGCTGAAGGTACAGGGATGTACAGACTTTAGTGAAAGTGACTATTCTTGTCATTGTGAGTACACACAGCACAGCACAGCACAACGAAATTGGATCTCTGCATTTAAGCCATGCACAAACACACACCGTGCAGCAGGGGGCAGCTATGAAAAGCGCCCGAGGAGCAGTGACGGGGACGGTACCTTGCTCAGGGCAACCTACTGGTTAGGGATTTGAACCCACAATCTTCCGATTCTGTGATTCTGTGATGCCCTGAGTTGAGCTTCTGGGTTTACCCCCATCACTTCTCAGGTTTTTCTCTGATCACTGCTTTATGCAGATGATTTTGTTTTTATAATCGCAGAAGGTCAAAGTGAAAATTCAGTCTGAGTTAACTGAGCAGCTCTTTCCAACATCCGGGGCTTTACTTAACTTGAACTTGAGGATCATTAGAGCCTTAGTGTCGGTGTAGTCCTGACTATGTTCATGAATCATTTCGAAGTGCATCACCCAATTTGTGTTTATGTTTTATTGTATAACAACAATAAAAGTGAGGCTAAAATGTTTTCGATGTGTTTATTATTTTGCGTCTCCATCAGCGAGTGAACATGTCTAATCCTCGGATCTCGGAGTAGAGAGAGGGAGGTGAACCCAACCGAATCAATGAACCGATTCAGCGCACCGAATCGATAGAGTGAATCGAACTGGACTTTCACTGCAGCTCAGCTGCGAGTCAGTCCGCCTTCGGCACAGTTATCGTTTTTCATTTCAGTAGCTGTGAACTTGATTCGAGACACGACTGAAAATTAAATTAATAATAAATAAAAAAGGATACGTTTTTTTGGGGATACGTTACGCACGAGGCTCGGCGACCGCTAGTTTATAACGGGTTTCTCCGCTCAGTGCTCAATCTCTACAGCAGCAAAGAATCAACATAGGAAGCGCTGAGAGGCGCTCAGCACTTTGAACGGGTCCCGCCAGTTCAGCAGGCTGGAGTGTAAAGACTCACTCGGTGTGAGGTGAACTTACGGAGCTGCAGAGCAACAGGCAGCAGGACGCAGGCGCCGCTCAGGGCCGTCATGGTGAAGAGCTCCGGGAGGAAAGAGGGAAGAAGAGCTGCTGCGGGACACGGCTGCCACTCTCTCTCTTTCTGTGTGTGTGTGTGTGTGTGTGTGTACGGAAAGAGACAGAGCTCCGCTTCAGGCTGAACAGAGACTGAGCGCCAGTTTCGAACCGGCGCGTGCGTCCGTAGTAAGGGGGCGGGGTCTGAGGCTCGAGCGCGTCCCGCCCCCCGTCACGCGCACAGCCCCGCCCCTTCTCCGCGTGTCTGCCAGTGTTCTTGATCCCTAAAGCGCACGCTCTTACTTTCGGTGTCCTCTCTGCACCGATCGCGATTAAAAAACATCCTCAAAGGGGGACAGCGGATCTTTAGGAAATGGGACCATAGTTGTATTACTAGGTAAATTAATATGCATGAATTTTGTGCTCGGTGAAGTATTAAAAAGGCGGAATGCAAGGTGTTCTATTAAACATGAAGACATTTGGAAAGCATCACTCAGGAGCTGTTTACACGGTATTATCCAGCGTTGATTAAAGAGGTGCCTAAAGGCATCCTAAGGCAACTTGTGGTCCTGGAGGGCCGGTGTCCTGCAAGTTCCCCTCCATAAACACACGAAACCTGGCAAGTAGCAGGGAATCCACCAAACTATGTTGTGCTGAAAGAGCCCCAAGCCCAAAGAAAGTCCTTCTCCAAATTTGCAATGAATGACGTCAAGAACATGCAGTCTCTTAGGGGAAGAGACCCCGAGGACGCCCGGGACAGACTCATTACACACAGCAACACAGTCTGTGCACGTTGTCAATTACGCTCTTTTTAATGAGCTAACTTGCTCATCTACAGTGCCTCAGTCCAGTTTAAAATACAAGGCAAGTCCAGCAGTGAAATGAATACATGCATTTTATCTCAAATGCAAGCATACATAAAAACTGACCTCATGCATGTCCTCTCTCACCACATTCATAAACTTCCTTTTTGGCCTTCCTCTTCTCTCCGTCATGGCAAATCTTTAACTCTGACACCTCCACAGCTTGTTTTTTCATCAGTGCCACTGTTTCGAACACATCTAAGAATTTAAATTGTGTCACCACTACTCCATGCATCCTAACCACTCCCCTTTCTTCCCTTTCATTCCACACTCATGTAGTCATTGTCCTACTCACTTTCATTTCTCTCCTCTATGGGGAAAATCTCCTCCTCTACAAGTTCTCCTCAAACTGCTCCCTACTCTTGTTGCAGATCACAATATCATTAGTAAGCATCATAACCTACAGGGACTCCTGTCTAACCTCGTTTGTCAACTCATCAGTCAACATAGCAAACAAGAATGGGCTCAGTGGGCAGATCCTTGAAGTAATCCCACCTCTACTTTAAATGCATCTGTCACTCCTACTATAGACATCATCACCCTCATACATACTTTTCTGTAACACCTGACCTCCTCATACAAAACCACAAGAGCTCTCTAGGAACACTGTCATATGCTTTCTCATATGCCAAGTCCACAAAGGCACAGTACAATCATCCTTATTCTTGAAAACTCAAACCAGGACACTTTGTCTACTCTTCATTTTTGCCCTTAGCTTGATATGAAGAAAAAAAAAAAAAAAAAAAAAATATATATATATATATATACACAGTACTGTGCAAAAGTTTAGGCAGCTGTGAAAAAATGCTGTAAACAAAGAATGCTTACAGAAATATAAATAATGATTGTTTATTTTTACCAATTTACAAAATGCAAAGTGAGCGAACAAAACCAGCATCAGTTCTTCTAGGTACACTTGCACAAAGTCAGGGATTTTATAGGATTATAGTCGGTGTATGATCAACCAATTTTACCCAACAGGCGCTGATGATCATCAATGTCACACGGAGGTTGAAACACAGTCATGTTTGGAACAACCTACCAGCCGAGTTCCTTCAAAAACTGTGTGCAAGTGTACCTAGAAGAATTGATGCTGGTTTGAAGGCAAAGGGTGGTCACACCAAATATTGATTTGATTTAGATTTCTCTTTTGTTCATTCACTGCATTTTGTTGATTGATGAAAATAAATGATTAACACTTCCATTTCTGAAAGCATTCTTTGTTTATGGGGCACTCCACAAATGAGAATGTCAGCCTTACACCGGGGCCATGCTACTTTTCTTTGCATTTGCTTGGTTGACCAGTGACATGAACCAAAAATATTAATTTTGAGTTCAGGTGAACTAGAAATGTCATAGACCTCGCAATGCCTCATCAGTACCCGTATTTTCATGACTATTTTCTTTTGGCAGAGCTCACTGATATACATCAATCTCCACTTAAAGTTTTTAAACAGATAAAGGTAAAGGCACTTTAAAAGGTATATCACAAAGGGCAGACAGGGAAATACATATAGAAAAAGCTTTTCATCTTCAACTAGGTCAGAAACATCTAAGACAAATATTGCAGTTGACTTGTCTATGAACAGCACTACTTTCTATAAAGTATGCTAGTCTCTTGAAAGCAGTGCCTCAAGCAGACTTCACTTTCCAACCTGGCCCTATGGATCAAACACTGTGGTTTGAGAGTGCACCAAAGAAGTCCGGTAGAAAGGCACAACCAACAAATTCATGCCAGAATTTATACAGCATGGAAATGGTTATCCTATGGCTTTGCGAAAAAGAACCCCTACTTGCACATTTACTCTTGAAGAAAAACTCAGGAGACCAAACTGGGTTGATACTCCAACTTGGTGCATGCTGAGGGGTGCAGAGAACTGCAATTTCATCTTGAATTAAGATTGAGAATGTTGCATGAGAAAGATACAGGCAGCAAGAGGTTGCAACCAACTTTGCCTGCATGAATCAGAACAAAACAGCACCACAAATCATTCAAGTTGGTGAAGTAGCTTAATATCCATCCTGGATAAATGTACAAAGCTGGCACAAACAGAATAGCAGATGACAGATTAAAGTAAATGCCTTCCTTACTATTCCTGTCTCACATAAAATGTTATTGCCATCTACCAGATCTTCCGTTAAGGTCATAAAGGTAAAAAAACAAAAACAAACAAAAACTGATCAAACATTTTACTGAAGAAAGTATTGTTTTTTTTTTTTTTTTATTCCAAAACATCTAGGGTAAAAGAAACAAGTGTAAAATATACACAACATAATAATCCAAAGCACAAGGACTGAAAAACACAATGGAAAATTTACAAATTATCCATATTTTCCATACACAAAACAAGAGCCAAGTCTTAAACTGCAAATTTGGAAAAAATGTGCAAGCCTCAGACATTCACCTCTATATGATTTGGATGCTTAACCCTGATCAGTATTAAACATTACTAAAACAGCATTTCAACAGCATCAAAACCATTCATCATTATTAACTGCAATAACCGGCCTAAAACTGCGGTATTATATGGTTAAGGTTAGTCGTTTTGTAGATGAAAACATAGTGTTCCTAACAAATAAGTGACAAATTAAACAAACTCAAACTGTTTGACCAGACCGCCTTACTTTCTAACAGATGATTTACAAAAGATCTACACAGTCATAATATAAATGACTTTTGGAAATTTAACAAAATTAGATAAATGCAGGTCTTACGCTGAACTTTAATCTGAAGGCTAACATGACCAGGAGTTTAAATCCTTGGGGCAAATAGGCGCTTTAATCCAAATATACATGGCTTTTCTCAGCAGCATGCAACCATTCTCAGCTTAGCATATCCTTAAGAGTGGATTGAGATCTCTTAACAATAACTGTTTAAATATTTCAGTTATAGTACAGGAGTAAAGCAGGAGATTGTATTTAGGCTAAGCAGTAGTGGGGGGGGGCGCTAATGGATCTGAAGAGAGAAAGAGCTACACAGTCTATCAGAACTACATGCTCCCAACAGTAACTCTTAAACCAGGGATGCTGCAGACAGAAAGAACCCAAACAATGGTCTTTAAAAGCGTAGGGTTCTGACATTCAGCTTGCAAAAAAAAAAAAAAAAAAAAAAAAAGCTATTTGGCCAATCTAATGGGGGGGGGGGGAAATCCAGAAGATTACCAAGGTCTGATAAGCAATAGGCTGATAAGGCACTTTCTGTAAAGGTGTCCTTACTCCACTGAGCAAGCAGTATCCTCTCTTTCTAACTTAATAGCATTTCCAATCTTATTAACGCTGCTCAGTTTGAAATAAATACAATCAGTCAGCTAAGCTGAACATCACTTCTGGTTTCAGTCAGTTTGCTTAACAATCAAGCAAAAGAGAGTTGAGAGAACAAAAAAAAAATAAAAAAATCTATGCTATGAAGGGAATGGAGAGATGGTGCTTTTCAGGAAAGGATGAGGCAAAGTGGAAAAAAAAAAAAATTAACAACAAAAAAAACAGATTATGCAGATAAATGCCAGTCCGCACCTAAACAGCTTCAGCGTACCATCTTAAAAGACATCCTTAAACATGATAATCCTCTGGCACACAAGGATAAACATGAATTTTTCAACGGTTGGTGGCCTAAAATAATAAACAACTTAAAAATCTATGGGTTGCTTGTCTAGTGCCTAGCTGTAGTCAGATATGATAGTTTCTTGTAAACATAACTGTTGATAATGAATTTTTAAAACAAAGTGCTAGATAATTACAGTCGCACAAGATGCAAAAAAAGAAACTATGTTGGACAAACTTTCATAATGAGAGAAATGGAGCTGGGGGGGGTGCCATATGGGTTATCACATGAAAAGAAAAGGTACTCAGAGCTCAAAAGGATGCAGCATCATACAGAAAATAGCATAGTCTCTGAATCTGGACTACAACTCCCATCATGCAAGCCACTCAGGTTGTGTGAGCTACTGAGTAAAGCAACTGTACAGGCAAAGGAGACAATGCGGAAGCGTGTGAACGTCACAGAGACTGCTGAATCAGAAGCAGAGGGTGGTCAGGTCAGCCAAACAGAAGTACTTGACACTAGTGGCTGACCAAACCCTGCAGCATCATCATGAGGCGGCGGGCACGCTTGCTGAGAGGGCTATGAGGGTCCTGCTGCAGGAATTGAAACAGCTTCTGTCGCACCTGGGACAACACTGCACTCATGTGGTCCCTGGTGACTGGGTCCCCGTGGTCCAGGTTCATCACCGCATCCTCAAGATAGCTACACACACACACACACACACACACACACACACACACACACACACACACACACACACACACACACACACACACACACACACACACACACACACACACACACACACACACACACACACCAAATATTTTTAAATACTTTTTTCATTATTAAGCAATACTTATCACTGCTCATGGAAGTCACGGCAGCAAGGATATCCAATAAACATAAGCAGTACTGATACACTTTAGAATTAAATTACAAGAGGCACAATCAAAAGCTATTAGGAAAGTCTGCATCTCCAAAAACAAAGTAAAAAAACATTGTTAATCATTGTGACAATGATTCAGTGGTGTATGAACTCTAACCCCCCCAAAAAAAGAGCAAATAAAAGATTACATACTGGTTCTGCTTAGGCTAATATTTATGGTAACTCAACTCTAAAATAACAGTATCTCCTAAAATGTATATCATTTCCATCATGTTTTTCTGTTAAGGCAAGCTCCTTTAATCTCTACTTTTCAGATCGTTATTTGCTTGCTTTGAAGTCTAATCTCATTACTTCAGAGAGGCCCTTTCCACTGAGAAAGCACTCTAGCAATTAATATTGAATTGGAGAAGCAGTGGTGATCTTTGATATGCTCCGATTAAACCACACACACACACACACACACACACACACACACACACACACACACACTCTCAGTGCTGAATCCATGATCATTAACTGCTGCACTAGAAGGACGTATTTTCGGACAAAGTGTATTCTTTCCTTTGTCTCCTAAGGCAAGTGGGGCTTGATAAAACCTGTTAAAAGATTAGTAAAATGCCACCTGTCCGAATGGGGACGATTCACCATCTGCCTTTCAACTGCAACAACTTTGCTGCTGGGTCCTACAGAGGCACCTCACCTTCTAGTGTATGTTACACAGAAGTCCTCTTAATTACCCTTCTAGCACCAATTAACATTAAAGCATCCAATAATAATAATAATAAAAAAATAAAAAAATAAAAAAATAAAAAAAGCTTGACATTCCCAGTCCTGTTTCCCATAGTCTGTACCAGATGGCTAAGCCCAGAGGCACTGAATTAGACCACTCTCATTCCACATCTGTAGGGCCTGTTTGAATGCATTTAAATCCTTGCTATCGTGTTCTCAACAGTAATCTTCAGGCTTAAGAGCTATTAGCCTCTCATGTTATGGAAAAGCAGTGTTCACATTTTGACCCTGTGGTTCAAATCAAACCCTCCTACAAATGAGCTGATCTAATTAGGGTAACTAAGTAAAGCTTAAGTATATGAAAATATGCATTATCCATTTCGAATACAGAACCACTTCCACAAACCCAGGCGCCCAAAGCTGCCATCAACTTCAGCTTTCCTCTCCCATATCTCATCTTCACTGTGACCACTGCGTGTAACTAAAATGCACCATTGCATTTTTACATGGGGTATTTTAACACACATTTAGTCTGACCAGCTGGGAGGGAGCTTTAATATACCTAATTTATTTTGCAATTCAGCACAGCCAGCGTTGCACAAGAGACTGAGCCAATTGCCATTTATTCAGTCATACAAGTCATCAACACAGAAATTAGGCAGACAGGATTAGAGAAATCGGACACTTCATCCATTTAGAGAATTGGAGAGAATGCCACTTAGCCCTACACCACCTACGTTACAGGCACACAAACAATGATGGAGATAATGTTACTCTAAGGAATAACTCTGCTACTTTCATCATTATTTGAAGCAACAACAGTTTTGAGGGTCAAACACAGTGAAGAACTACAGGTAGACTGACCTGATCTTGAGGTCGGTTCGTGTGGCCAGGCTGGTGGAAAGCTGCTGAATGAGCGAGAGCAGCACAGCCTGGTGCAGAGGGCATGGGTGCTGGCCAAAAACCTGCTGTGAGTCAATCGTCTCGCATACATAAAGCACTAGGTTCAAATCAGCTGCAGACAAGGCCTAGAGAAAGTGTTTTTGAAATGAATTAACAAAAGGAGAAAGGTAAGAAAAGGAGAAACTGATTTGAAACTTCTTCCAAGAGATTTTGTCTGTAACATGCACGGCAGTCAGTCGTAACATTTAACCACTGGCATAAGTGTGCACATTGCTCTAGATAAGCATCTGCTTTGCTTATAGCAAGCTGTGAAGCACTGTGTGTTCAGACACCTTTCTAACACCTTCCTCTTTTGTGGGGAGTAACCAATGCAGACCTGGAATACTTAATAAAATTTTTTTTTTGATGATGCTTTAATCTAGTCATTTAACTAGCATAACAAGGCCCTTTAAGTTACACTTTAAGGCCCTATAAGTTCCTCAGATCTTAAAACCAGCCACCGAATACATCTGATCCTTTAAAAGGAGTCAATGTAATGAAAAAGTTCATTTTATTCATTTTCCAATAAGTAGTTTTAAAGTTATGGCTGATTGGTGCATGTTGCAGAATATACATCACATCTGACCTGTTGAAAGGCCTCGTTGAGTTGGCCTTGCTGCAGCAGTTGCAAAATGCTGGCCTGCTGGGCCTGGTAATCGAGGTGGGGGGTTGGCACAGGGGTCCCAGCAGCTGAGCGCATAGCCTGCATGATACTGGATGTGACAGCTGCCTGCTGCTCCTTCATGGCCAGGCTCACTTCTCCCTTCACAATACGTTGCACTTGTGTTAGGATCGAGTCCTGCAGACTGTAAAAGCACAGCAATGGTGTGAGACTCCCATTAAAGTCACAACTTAAAGGATCAGAGTGTCACTCTGAGCGCTCTCATGCATTTGCTGAATTTATGCCAGTAAATAAATACAGAACAGGTGGGTTGCTGGTGATTTTTGATATAGAATTCAGCTGAACTATACATTTTCAGTTGTGGCTATATTGGTGCTGATTGTAATGAAGTGAAAGTGACTATTCGTCATTGTGAAACACAGAACAGCACAACGAAATTCAACCTCTGCGTTTCATGCATACACACACGTGCAGCGGGGGGCAATTATTGAAAGCACCCGGGGAGCAGTGACAGGGATGGTACCTCGCAGCAACCTACTGGTGAGGGAATTGAACCCACAATCTTCCGATCCAGGGGCAACTCCCAACCACTAGGCCACCGCTGCTCAGTAATGGATGAATACATCTTAAAAATATACAGAGCTCAAGTTACATTCAGAGTTAAACTAATAATTAATAATAATAATAAAATCATATAAATATGCAGGGTTTGTACAAGTTCAGCTTAGAATAGTACAACAGAGTACATAAATAGTGAATTTCAGACCAGAAAGACAAATTTAAAGTGGGAGAGCACAAAGCAGGATGAAGCAAGTTTAGTATTTACAGCAGAACAAAACTACTCAGATATACCCTTTGTAATGACTCCAGCTGGAATCACTGGCTTAGTATTCATAAGGCTGATGCAGTAATTACTTTAAGCTGCTCTACATTAATACAAAAACAAATGATTCCAAAATTACAATTATATATTCTTTTTGAAACCACACATCACTGCAAGGGGAAATTTTAATAAGTGTTTCCAATTTGGGTATAATACTACATAAAGCAAAATGCTAGAAGAAAGACAAACCAGCTTTATTGGCAGAAATTAATTCCAGACTTAAGCAAGCTTCTGCATACCAACCATTTAAGCTTTGCTTTAAGCATCAAATCAATCTGTACCTCTAGAGCAAAGATTGAGAAACGAACAGTAAAAGGAAGAAAATCTCACAGTATAGCACTAAACTGTGTCCTTCATTGAAGCTTCAAGTTTTAGTTTCTAACTGAAAGTGGAAATCAACATTCCACCAAATAATGTGTGTGTGTGTGTCTTACTTTCCCACGATCATGTGGAGCTGGTGCTGAACCTCAGAGCGCACACTGGCTGCTACAGTGGTTGCCAGTTGATCTTGGGAATTTTGCAGTGTGTCAATCATCTGTTGCAACTGACCGACCACAGGGTCTCGCGCATCCTGCTCACGCTGCTTCCTGCTCTTAACATGTGTCTCCAGCTGCTGAATATCTGTTGATGGTGAGATGGATTAGTAATACAAGCTGCTGAAGTCACAACACAATCACAAATGTCTCATTATTTTACAAACAAACTCTGACCCCATCATAAGATGGTCAGTTTTTAAATTTTTCTGTCTAACTGATCGTTAAAGCTCCAAAATGGAGGATTTCAGAAAAGACTGACATACCATCTGTTTCCCCAATATACTGATTACATTTTTATCTTTTCACTGGGACAAACAAACACCAAGCAACTCCAGACAAATCCCATGCATTCTTGCTGTGATATACATGGATTTCAGAGAAAGAGTTCAGCTGTGGTAGTTCTTACACTCGTGAGTCCCCTGTTTAAAGCTGTCATTGATCTGCTGGAACATGGACTGGCAGCCACGCTCAAACACAGGGAGCACAATACTCTGGAACGCATCTTTGTAGGCTGCCTGGATTGGGCCCTGCATGGCCTCAGCTGCAGCCCTGCCAATCGCGTCCGTAGTATTCTGAAAAGAAAAAAAGAAGAAAAAGAGATTGGCTTTTATCCAGTTCAAACAGGAGTATTTATCGGATTGGTTATATACAGTGGCTGCTAAACAAAATATTAATGATTTATATTTCTATATTAACGTTTTTAATTTCATCCCAGATCCATAGGTTGCCCTGAGGTACCCTTGAGCTACTAATCACCATCACTGCTCCATGGGCACTGGATATAGCTCCCCCCTGCTGCACAATGTGTGTAGGAGTACTGGCTTCATGGTTCAACACTAACGAGTCTCACGATGTCATTTACTGATTTTTTGAGATTACTGAAATATAATCAATTAATATATGTATGAAGCCGATGATTCGCTCTGGCGATCTCTAAACGGGAGAAGGTGAAAGAAGACGACTCATTTAGTCTTAGTTTTTTTGTATTTTCATAGCTTTTGTAAAAGTGCAGAAAACTGTGTTTATGATTGAAATTACAAAAGTCCTTTCAAATATAATACTGTGCAAAAAAGTTTTAGGCAGGTGTGGAAAAAATGCTGTAAACAAAGAACGCTTTCAGAAATATAAATATGATTGTTTATTTTTATCAATTTACAAAATGCAAAGCGAGCGAACAAAAGAAAAATCTAAATCAGATCAATATTTGGTGTTACTACCTTTTGCCTTCAAACCAGCATCAATTTCTTCTGGCCCCCACAGAGCCCTGATCTCAACATCATCCAGTGTGTCTGGATTACATGAAGAGACAGAAGGATGTGAGGAAGCCTACATCCACAGAAGATCTGTGCTCAGTTCTCCAAGATGTCTGGAACAACCTACCAGCCGAGTTCCTTCAAAAACTGTGTGCAAGTGTACCTAGAAGAACTGATGCTGTTTTGAAGGCAAAGGGTGGTCACACCAAATACTGATTTGATTTAGATTTCTCTTTTGTTCATTGATGAAAATAAATGATTAACACTTCCATTTTTGAAAGCATTTTGTTTACAGCATTTTTTTCATACCTGCCTAAAGCTTTTGCACAGTACTGTATGTTACAAATGCTGTATGGATGATTACTGTATTAATAATCTAATATAACTAATAGGGATGCTCCTAAATGAGTGTAGAGAAGGATGGTGGAAGAGTGTGTCATATTAAATGAATGTGTTCAAACAGCGATTGTGCACGAGATGGTTGGTACACCCAGCTTTTACTAAGGCCGATGCATTAATATATTACTGGCTGCCAAACACAGAATAGTGCTGGAAATCTAAAGTGAGAGACTATTGCCCTCTTGTGTTTTCTGCCAGATTTGAATTATTGGGACCAAACTGGAATCTTGCCCGCAATGGACTGACAACCTGTCCAGGCCATTTCTGTGCCTTTCGCGTGACTATACTAGTCAGAATAAACAATTAAGGCAGCCAAAATTCTTAGGATCATCAATGAAGTTTTAATATTTCTGTTTAGCTACCAGGTGAAACTCAAGGTGAATCTAAAATCAACTTTACTCTTTTGCCATGGCAGAGATCTGAGTGAAAGAAAAGCTTTAACAGTAACACTGAACAAATCTTTTAAGTTCTCTTAAACAAAGGCAGTTCCTTTAATATGAGGAAAACAGTTTCCTCAAAACAGCAATTAGATTAACAAAACATCTGCATTGATGACAAATACATGAAGTCAGTGCTTTAAACGATTTAAATAAAATCTATAAAATTCTCTCTCTGCCACCTTGAGTGAGAAACAGCTGAAGCAGAGCCCAGAGAACCACAATAAACACCGATAAAACTGACAGATTTCATCACCAATAGCTCATTACCATTCATATAAGAGATTGTAAAGGAAGAACGCTGGTCAGTTTTTCTTTTACTTGGAAAATTGTTGACACTAAAGCAATAGTAGGGAAACATACTTGCAGTCACCAGCTATGTGTTTCGCTTGGTAATTAGTATTGATGGTGGAAATTGGAAACATGATTCATTAGTTTTTCTAGTTTTCTAGTCCCGCTGGTGCAGTCTTGTAGCCAAAAACTAGAAGACATTTAGAGGTGGTAAAAGTACTTACATTTTTTGAGATATTACATTGAAATAAATCTTGGCTTTAATAATATGAAATGAACAAATCATGTTTAAAATAATGGATACATTTATGCAATAAAATGGCCAAAACTGATTTTAGGTTCCTTTTGAATTGATAAAAAATGCTGGAGGGAAAAAAAAAAAAAAAAGTCATCACAGCTCCAATTACAAACAAAATATTTAAATGTTGATCTGGCAAGGTCTGTACTGTGTGCCCTTGATTAGTGGACCTATGACCATTCTTTTTTCAAGCACACATACCTTAGACTTGACTACTTTGATGACATTTTCCTTTAGCGTTCCCTCCACTGCAGTCAGTTTAGCAGCAATAGTGGTACTCATCTGCCCAGTCACAGGTTCCAGACTCTTTGAAATGGCTGCAAAACACACAACTGCAATCATCACGCCTTAAAAACAAGAACTCCAAACTTGCCACAACCATACATTAAATTTTTTGTGCCGCGCTTACAATCCTGAGATTGAGAACAGCTAGCAATCATTTTAAAACTCAAGAATCATTAACCTTTATTTTTTCCCCTTAATTGAACCCAGTTTAGTTAGCTAATGATTTTTTTTTGTTTCTTCATCATGTGAGTAGAATGTTTTTGTTTTTTCTTCTTCAGAAAACTAACTGTTAACACTACAGTGTTTAGTAGCTTTAAGGAGCAATAATATATTTTTCAAGAACAATTGTTTGTTTCAAACCTAAATTTCTATTTTAAAAGGAAAATAGGAATTTTAGATTTTAATAGGATAAACCCAAATTAGCTTTGAAAATTAAATGAATTTGAAAATAAAAGTTATTCTAATATGTTAAATAGATAATAAAACTTCTAATTTCATACTTTCCTATTATTCCCAAAAGTACCAAAAACGACCAACGGTCTTTCCTGTGTCAGAGAGCTTTAGCGAGCCAGTAGAGCAATCAATAGTAATGGTCACCAGATGGCTCTTACTCTGTGGAACGGTCTTCTTCAGCTCCTCACGGAGTACTTTGTCCAGGCGGCTAGAGAGAGTGGTACCCAGAGTGTGGGCCAGCTGCTGGGCCACATGTTCTTGTAGTTGCTGGCTACGCGCATGTCCCTCTGCCAACGCCCGCTCCATTCTCCTTTCTGACGTTACATTCAGTTATGGACTAACAGCAGAAATAGTTTTAAAAAATCAGTCCATTGTATGAAGCATTCATTTTAATAATAAACAACAATAGTCACTGTAAATATGATTGTAGCAAAGAAACATTATTTTAGACTAATGACTAAGAGGTCTCTAAAGCTCTTTTGCCTTAAACCACTCTGACAGGCTCCCTCTAGTACAAGGATACGTTCCTGCTCCTGCTGTGTGAGCAGAACGTGCTCAACGTGGGCCATAATGGAGCTTTGAACAGCATCCATGTGGCCTGTAACCCTCTGCAGCAGTTCTTGTTGGCTCTGTCGTAACTCAACCAGCTCCCTCTGCTGGCTTCTAAGCAGCAGCAAAAGTTCCTCTTGTACCTCTGCACTCAACTGGACAAAGAGACACAAGAAACATGCATACACTTAAACACCACAAAACCTCATGGGGCACTAGTTATATAGGTGCTCATCATCTTCATAGGAACCATAACTACTGCTCAGGAAAAATCACCTTCCCATGGTAGATGTAAGATTATTGCCTTTAATAAGTTTGTTCTCATTACAGTTCCCAATCAGTCCATGCATGTAATGAAATGAAAATTAAAATTAAATTTCAGTGTACTGTCAGGAGAGGTGTTAAACTGCTTTCTTGGAGGGCCAGCACAGTCTGATGATTCAACTCTTTGGCAATTGCCAGGTTCAATGGGTGTGTCATTGCAAAGACATTACCAAACTGTCCCCCCCCCCAAAGAACAGCCCTGATCCAGAAAGAGCAAGCCTATTTCAGCAGCAGTGGCAGAACAAGAGTGTGACTACTTCTGCAGCTCTAAACTTTTACTCTTCCTGGATATATTTTGCAACATAATGAAATTATGGCGCTTACCATGTTATCTACCTGCCTGGATTGCGATGAATCACTGAGAAAACAAAAATTTAATACAGTTAGAAGAATTGTTTATTCTATTAATAGTAAATAGGACCTGTTATGTGAGTAAAAGTTGTACAATCATGCCAATGGCTCACCCATCATCTTTCTTGCTCTTGCGCTTCAGTTTTGGTGAACCACGAGGCGAAGTCTTCCAATCCTTCACAGGGAGCCTATGAGAGGCTCGAGGGCCACAGTTTCCAGAGGAAGATGCAAGACTAGCCACCTCATCATCATGATCACTGTGTTTGCAGAAAAACAACACAGAAAACCTCATGTCACAATGTCTCACATTCTCAGATGCCAGAAATGCTTTTTTTATTTTTAAATATTAAAAAAAAAAAATCATGATGCATAAATGTTGTGTTATGTCATATGTTTATGTTCTTTGGATATGAGAAAAACATTATATGGATCTATTTTACTTTAATGCATACTGAAAAGTGATCCTTCTATACTGAAAACTAAACATGCAGCTTGAGGGTTGCCATGTTGCTCACCTCTGCTCCGCACTGGCATCCTGGCTGTCATTTTGGGTTAGGTGGTAGGTGCGTCTGTGGTAAGGGGATGACATGTGCCTTTCCTTTAGGTCCTCTCTAGAGCTGGAGAAAACAGACATTGTAATTTCATACCTGACCAGCAGTGCCATTACTGTAGTAGGGAAACATTTTCCATAAAAGTCAAGCAACAACCAGGCCATTTTAACTACTCTAATCTGCTTTATTTTTTTTTAATTGTAAAACTAATTTTACACTGCACAGTCACAAACATCAAAGGAGACAATAAAGATAGAGATAAAGCAGTCTAGCTCTCCATTTGTTTGTTTCTCCTAGATTATCAACTCTCACACATGAATAAACACCCAATTACTTAACATATCCCACAACCCAGTTAACCAATCCAAGTATTCCTACTTAATGTGTGATCACGTCTCTCACCAGTCTCCCAGGCCATTGTCCCGCAGACTGATACGCGTTTCACGTGTTATATCTGGTGCGGCAGGCCAGCTGTGGTTGGCGTTGCTGTCGGAGCAGGAGACAGCAGCTGCTGAAGCAGCGTTTTCTTGGGACAGTGCCGTTTCCAACAGGGAAGGTGTATTGCTGAGCCTCTGCTCACCGTCACCAACCCCACCTCCCAACTCCAATGGTAGCAGGCTGTGCTCTGTGGTGTTGCGGTTCCGTGGCGAGAGCAGGTGCAGGGCCGAGGCAGCTGACGCCATGCTATCTGAGTGGAGACCCTGGAGTTGGTCCCGTGCCTCGGCTGCTGCTGTGCCGACCAGGCCTCTCTGCAGTGTCTCTGAGGCAATCTCTGGGATGTCCTGAGACATTGCTGTGGAGGCGGAGGAGATGACATCTGGGGAACGGGCCCGGGTGGGGGAGGCCTGGGGCAGCACAATAGGTTCAACAGCCTGCAGGTCCAGAGATATGGGAGGGTTTGGAGTAGACAGCACCTGCACAGGGGGAAGTGGATAGGGGAGGGGAAGCACATGAGTGTAGGAGGCTGCCTCGCATAACAGAGAGGCCTCACGCAAGAGTGAGGGTGAACGTACAAGTGGAGGAGAGAAACCCTGAGATGTGGTCGGGTGCAAATCACACAGGGCAAAAACAGAGGGTGCCAAATGGAGAAGAGTTTGGGTTAAAAAGTAAAACTCTAAATGCAAGAGTTAATAATAGAAAGTTATGTTAAAAGGGGTGCGATTTCTCAGATTGTTTCTTCTTTTATAAATATTACCTATGGATAAAGACCTGCTGTGAAACAACCTATGTGAATAGACATATTAGCTTAAGCAGCACTAATCAAATTTTCTTTGTACCTTTAAAATTCATATCAAACCTGAAACATCCAATGCAAGTAGAGAATGCCTTCCTTGATTACTTCCGATTTAGTACAAGAGCAATAATGATTGATCATAGTTAGAATCATCAGAAAATGTCAAGAAACAGTGGCAATGTCTTTTGAAGGTTTGTTCAATCTTTTGCAATAATGTTATTGCATTTGTTGAATGTGTTGCATCCATTTTAGAAAAGAAAAAACAGACTCAAAAATACACTATCTATCCTATCTAACTTTAAATTGCTTCTTGGATAAAGTACCTGGATATTTTCACCAAGGCCTGAAATGAGGATAGAGCTTGACCTTGGACTGCTGGTGCTGAGAGCAAGGCTGCTGCTAGTTCCATCTGTACATAATTTAGGGCTTTGGGTCAGGTCCTCTGCAGCCCTACAGAATAACAAGATGCAAAGCATAATATTTTTAACAAGATTAATGACAAGCACAAAAACATTCCAAAGAAAGTTTAGAGTCAACCTTGTATTGTCAAATTTAGCTGCGTTACAGCCAAATTTGTAACATTCGGATAGTGACCCACCTTGCGCCACTATCCGAATTGCTCATGGCAGTCACTATAGTCAAACTGCTAGCACTGCTGCCAGGTGAGGCTGGTACCTGATGAATAGACAGATGAACAGCATTGTTACACAAATATTACATTAATTAGGTTAAATAACAACCTTTCCTTCAAAATCACACAACTCAGGAACACAAATTTAATAATTAAAAAGAGCTTTGACTGTTAGATAGCAATTTAAGCAAAGATTATGATTATGAAGCACCACTAGATAATGAGCTGCTTACAGAAGCACTGGGAGTCATAAAGGCATCTGGTGTCATGAGCTTGGGCATGGCCGAGCCAGCAGGGCTCAGAAAATCAGCAGGAGCTGGGAGAGCAGGGATTTTACACAGGTCGTTCTGTGAACCGCTCCCTCCAGATTCCTTATCAGAGCTCAGTGCCTCAACATTTAGATCTGTCAGAGGATCTGCAAAACCTGTAAAGCAAAAAAAACACAAATCAGAGCAAATAACAGGCAGACAGGCAGACAGATAGACAGATGAAAATCCTGGAACTAAGCTCCACTCAGTTCAGGTATTACGAGAGAGATTAGTGGTTAGAGCTAGGAGAAAAGTAATCAAGTGTGCATTAAGCTGCTGCCATACCAAATCCATCCTGGGATCCAGAGCAGGGAGGCATAAAGAGGGAGGCTGTAGCACCCTGATTTGGCTGGAACCAAATCTGTACATCCTGCAGGGACCTGTGGGCCAACAGCCAATATTATAAAATTGCTGATCATACTCAAGACGCTGCACAATTACAACCAAAATACAATGAAAATTTCATGACACTGCATGCAAAGATTAGAATTAATATCCACTAAATGAATTCAGAAGCCCTGAGCTGTACAGACTAATGAGAATTTTACTTAGAATGCAAGGCCACAGGGATAAACAATAGTTTGGCTTAATTTCTGTAGAACTAATGAGCAAATTGGTGGTCTCACTTTGTATGCACACAGTAAAGCTTGATCTGGATTCCTGATTTGGACTCCAAGTGTCCCTGGCTTCCTTCTGTAAAGATAAAATTGTATTTTTTTATTATATATATATATATATATATATATATATATATATATATATATTATACAAACACACACACACTATATATATATATATATATATATATATTATATATATATATATATATATATATATATATAAAAAAAATACAAACACACACACTATGAAACTAAGACTGAATAAATAATTCAATCTACTTTAAAATAGAAAAAAAATACATTTCTTGTCAGTTGAACAGCTTCTGAATGAAAGTAAAAAATAAAAACAAACACTGACGCCAGCAATTAATAAAACCAGTAGAACTACCTGCAGTCATGCTTTCACTCTCCTCATCTGGGGGTAGGACTTCGGTGTGGCGCAGGCGAGCGTGACTGACATCCTGGACACCAAAGCTAAGCACAGGGTGTGTGAGCAGGAATTCAGAGACAGCTGTGAAGCTGGCTTGGCCCTTTTCCTGATCTTGGAGCAGCTCCATCACATACAGAACCTTCAGAGACAGACTGATTTTAGATATGTGCTGCTGCCTATGTTTATAACATATAATTATTAGACTGTAGCATTGTATGCATATACCAACAAACAAATGATTATATTTGGTAATATAATAGGTAATTATATTCTCCTTTAAATTCTAGTTAACCATAATCACAATATAATTATCACAAGATGTAACTATGTGAATGCTCAGAACAGACACCATCAAGTAGATAGGTGACCTGATTCAAGATTCTAAGAGATGGTTGGTGATACTAATTAGTTACAAATTCATGTTATAACAAAAAACAAAAGGACTAGAGTCTCCGCCAACTGATAAAAAAGCATTTCATAACACCAGGTGCTCTTGTATCTTTACTCCAGTAGTAATCCTTATTCATTTTTAACTATTCATGCCATAGTGCAGGTACTACAGTTTGTCAAGCAAGTCACTATAAAATCTACGATTTAAAATCTGTGTGAGAGAGTGCGTTTTCAAAGCAGTGATATGAATAATAGATAAGATGATGAAGCAGACCTTCCTCTGCACATCCGTGAGGATTAGGCACTCAGCAGAGAGATCCAGACTAGCTTTAAGGCTGGGCAGGACGCTTGAGTTTAATGGATCTGGACTAAACCTGGAAAAGAGAAAACAAAATCACCAGATGGGCATTCCTGCTCTGATTTTGAAAAACACCTCCATTTTACAAGAGACCTTCATTTTGTAAGCTCTCCTAAAATGTTGTAATAGCTTTACTGATTCATAACCAGTGAAGATATATAAAGTTATGTTTTCAACTGATATTAAGGTCTAAGCACCTGTATAAACCATATCACTAGGTAAAATTATATCCAAGATGTGTTTTGCAGGAAATAAACAAACTTTATGGTCTGCAGGCAGGTCCAGGATACTGTGCACCACATCTTCAGCTCCTGATTCTGATCTGCTCCTGTGATTAAGAACCGCCAGAAAGGAACTCTAAAACACAGCAAAAGAAAAAGAGAAAAGATTCTTAAAAGCAAATACACTCAAGCTAGCTTGGACTCCTTGTCTTGGGTTAATTAGAAACCCTGCTTTCATACAGCCAGCACCAATAATGTAATTCTTTTGTTATTAGTTATTAACAGGATTCAAAGCTCCTGGAGGTTGAACTTGAGCTGCTGGGATTTGAAGGCACTTGTCACATACTCGGGATCTTGCTTTTTGTGGTTATCACAGAAGAGGAGGCAGGAAAGAGGCCTTCCATCATGAGGCTGCCACTCGTGTAGACATCTGCAGGACAAAATGTTTAAATGCATCATGAGAATTACTGTCCATTCAGAGCTCAAGGACAAGGACAACTCTAATCAAACAGCACTTATGAGACATGAGGGAAATGCAAATCTTTTGAAGATGAATTTTTCTTCTTTTTCACAAAACCAAGACAGTAAATTCTACTGGCGCACCTAGGTTGGTCCTGTCCTTCAATGTAGATCTGCCAGAATTTCACATAACCATCGTGACTGGCTGTGGCCAGCACGGTGCCATCAGGGGACAGAGCTCCCTCGCTGATCCGCTGCACAAAAGCAGAAACCATGTTAAGCAAAAAGCAGTGATAAACTGCAATTACAGTGTGTTGCAGTTCATCAATCAACATCAGACACACACACACAAAAAAAAAAACACACACACACACACACACACACACACACACAAGCCAATGAGGGTAGAGATAAATGCCTACCTCTGTGTGTCCTTTAATAGTTATGAAGCCCTCTTTAAGTTCTGTCGCATTTAGAGGCCAGGTGCTGTTGCTAGAGCGGAGAATATCAATGTCCCAAACCTCAGCCTACAAAGTGAAGCGTCAAGAGGCAAATAAAAAGACAGAAAATGTCAGCAACCTATTATCATGTATTCAATTTTCAACTGTCTGTGAAAAAATAATGTTGGTCAGTTTAACTGAACTCCCAAAAGTTACTTTTCATCTGGTTATTTAAGGTGTCAAAATTGGCTTACTGGGAAGGAGCTCTATATATTGATTAGCTTAAATATTTGTGCTGAAAATGTTTATTTTCACAACTGAGATTAAAGGCCATAGTCTAAATACTGAAGTTTAAGTATGGGACCTCTTCTTACCCGGTCCTCATGCAGCAGGGCCAGGGTCTGACAGGAATCTTCTGGGTTTTCCTCATTATCTTCAGGGATAAAGGGGCACCATATAAGCCTGCGGTTGGAGTTCAGTGGCGTGTCTTCTGGTCTTCGGATGTGTACGATCACTTCATCTCTGAGAGGTGGGGTTAAGGGGGCAATAAGAGATGAACCTGACTTTACTAGGCCCGAGGCCTCACAATCCTAATACTGAAATTCTTTTACTCAAACGTGAAGATCCTAAATCAACATTTTGATAAATAACCGATCAGTCAAATATTTCAACTCTTCCAGGTAGAGAAAGATACTGTATTTTGGTGTTGTGGCTAGTGAACTGCCAGATGAACATGTTCCCAGCCTCGTCCACACAGCCGAGCAGATTGGAGTCCAGGTGAGCAAAGGCCAGGTCTGTAACCGCCCCAGTGAAGCCCTTAAGCAGGGTTCGTTCTGATGAGCCCAGTCGAAGCACCCGTATCATAGAATGGCTGTTGGCACCTTTAAATGAACAAAATTATTTCTCTGTTACTTCATAGATGAAGGAGTGAAATTTCCAACTAATAAACTATTGTGAACATTCATTGAACTAAACAGTATTTCATGTTTACATATATTAGAAAAGTAAAATATATGTTTACAAGTACAAGTTTGATTTCTCTTATTTATAATGTATTTTTTCAAGTAAGATTCATTGCATTGTTTTAGAAGCAATTCAGGAGCGATTTCATTGAACCTTAATTCTATAACTAACAAACTGCTGTAATTCAAATTATTTTCACTAAAATTCAGCTACAGTATGTAATCTAACAATTCTAAAAGAAAATACTATTTGTCCAGTTTGTGCCACAATTATGCTTTTAACAATGTGTAATAAATTGTTTAAATGGTATTACTGCAGAAGACCTTTAAAAGAAGTTTTGAAGGGTATTCAATATTTGATGTGTAAACACACTACTGTAACAGAGGCTGACAATAAATCATTAAGGAATTAAAAAAAGCTCCGAAAGGTTTGACCTATGCTACTTAGCAAGCACCAGAAAAGCCAGGAAGTTATTTTTATTATACGTGATCTAAGCAACAGGCTACATTACCACTGCTTCATTATTTTTTTAACCACTGCTTCAGTTTGCTTTGGGAGATCTTCTTTTATTGCATAACACCCTTAAAGCAACTACACTCTCACAAAAACGTCAGATATGTCAAACTGTCAAACCAAGCAGCCTTCATCTGCCTACATCATTAGGTCACCTGGGTCCATGACAATAACTAAGCTTCTCACTTTTTTTTTTTTTTCTGCACTTTGGCTTTGCGTGAAATAAATTTGTGATGTCACTGTGCACACAGTGAAGCACAATGATATGCACATTTTGCCATTTAAGCCACACACACAGTATGCAACTGTTGGCAGCCATATCCAGTGGCCGGTCAGCACCGATGGGGATGCTACCTTGCTCAAAGGTACCTCAGGCCAACCTACTGGTGTGGAATTGGAACCCATGACCTTTCAATCCTGGGACCTAATCCTTAAAAGTTACCTGATCTGATAACAGATGTTTAGATATAAAGCCTTTTAATAAGATAGTAGATCTAATTAAATACCTTTACTGCATTAAAAATAAAAATCTGAATCCGATAAGCACTACAACTTTAGGGGCAACCCCAAACACCTGTTTCAACTTTCTGGAAAGAAAGAAAAAGAATAAATCTCAGCAATTTTGATAAGAACTTTCAGTGGTGCCCTTCCATTCTGTACTACTTATTTTAAAAGGTCAAGCATAATCTATCACCAGCAAAAAGGGGGAAATAAGGAGGATTTTTGGCTGAAAAGACTATGATCGATAGAAAGCTCCTGACCATCTTAAAACCTGCAGACAAAGCTGTCTTAGTTCGGACACTCTTTGGCTTCATCTAAAGCCAATCAATGCTTAGTTCTAATGGCTGTGCAAAATTTTGAGCAGAGCACTGTATAAAAAAGGGGAAAAGAAAACCACACTAGAAAGCAAACCAGACTGGCAAAGCTTGAGCGTGTGCACTTACCTCTAATGGCATATGCCAAGTATGCATTAGACACTGCTATTAAATTGCCGTAGTAATATTTGTGCTCCCAGTCATAATTAGCCACTGGCTGGATTTTAACCTGCAAGAAATAATTACAATTTCAGCTCAGCAGCTTTGCCTTACTATCTATAATGGATGCAGTTTACAATGCAGAATTGATTCCAAAAGCTCTGGAAATACCTTGTTGCTCCCACGAGCTTTACTGTCAATACTAGAGTCTCGACTGGCGATAATTTCCACATTGTTAGCAGTGATGGCAATGCAGGTGGAGCCATCATCCCCAGATAGGGAACTAGGAAATGAAAAACATACACGAATGCAGTTATTTAACACTCATTAAAAATACAGGTCCTGATAGTTGCTCATTGAGCACATATATTATATTAAAAAAAAACATTTAAGGACCTGAACTTCAAGACTACTGAGCCCCTTTCATAAAATGAAATTCAATAATCATTTATAAAATGAGGGGAAAATATATAAAAAAGGAAAGCATTCAACAAATAAAGAACTGTCTCACATTGCCTGAACATTGTCGGTTGCGTTCATGTTATCGGAGTTGTGAGCAGCCGGATCCACCACTGCAGTCCGAACCGCTGTCCCAACAAGGTCAGCTCCCAGCAGTCCATTCAGTTCCCCATTAAATGACGTTTTTCTCTTGCTCTCACCTGCTGAAGCCTCTGCAAAGAAACAGGGTTTCCTCAGGTGCCACCTTCACCAACCCGCTATATGCACTGCCCTGACTCACTCTCCAGCTTTCCTGAAGGTTTCAGATTTAAATACACCACAGAAAGTTCACCCAACACACTAAACATCTCAATGAAAAGGGTGTACAAAGTAGAGCCAGGAGTTCTACATGAAACAGACCACTACCAAGCTCAAGTACACTTTTGTTATGAAAAGTTTTGTTCTTGTCAGCGATGTGTCTTCAAGAGACACCTCCCAGAAGATGAAGTGGCTGAACTAGTTTACAGAGCTAGTTATCTGATTAAAAGCAATGTTGTGCTTTTTATAAGAGGATGGCCTGAAAAGCTTGTCATCTCCAGGTCATGTATCAAACACGCACTGAATATTAGGAGAGAGCAAAATGAGCGGGGCTATCTGAAGAAGTTAGACTAAACAATCGTACTGCCTAGCTGCCTATGCTAACATGCTAATGTTGTCGTTAGCCGGGTTCAGTCTATTTCTCGGTCCGCCAATAAAAGACAGGAGCTCTGCACTAAACTCGACCAAACAATAGAAGAATTGTCTGTCTGCTGGGAAACCGAGTGGGGTTTTGAGGGTATATGAAGGAAACGAGTCTCCTCGCCGAGGCCTAAAGGAGGGAGAGCGCTAAAGCTAAAGCTAGCACAAACGCTAGCGCTGCGGGCGGAGCTCCGGACACTCACCGGCGGAACCAGCGGTCCGGTCCAGCTTCAACATGTCGCGGAGGTGCTGGGTCGCGCCCTCTATGTCTATGCTGGAACTGGAAGCCATAGGTTGTGGAGCGGCCTTAAATCTCCGAACAGGGACAAATTTCCCCTCCGCTTTCTCCGTGTTCACCCCTCAGAGAAGCTCGAAAGTGTGCCGGGATTTCCGCCGGTGCACCCTCTCTTTGGTTCCCGCCGCTAAGCGCGCTGTTTCCTCCAGTTCCGCCGCGCTGTCACAGGAGCCGGTTTTAAACTCCGCTCTCCGATCGCGCGATCTTAAACTCACACTCTTTATATTCACCATTTTTAGTGTTTTCCCCAACACTCGCGCATAAAATAATAACAATAATGCACATAATAGCGAACGACGTTGCTTCATCTCCTTTATTTCCAAATACAGGTCAGCATCTGAGTATTTCCATTTATTCTAGTTCCAGCTCCACTTTTAGCTTTTCTCCAACACCATCTGTGTCGACAAAGCAGATCAACATAAAGACATTGTTTGCTTGAGGAAAAGCATCACCTGAAACCTAATCACACTGCAGCTCTTAAAGTTCTTCAACTCCAGCACAAAAGCCACAGCGCAGTAAATGTGCATCAATGAAACCTTCATGAAATACCAAGTGGAGCCGTTTCCTGCAGGCTAGCCAGCTTCAGCTGAAAGCTGCTTAAAGTGTAAACAGAGCAGGGGTTTGTCAAGCCTCTAACACCAGTCATTAACCTTTGATCTGTTCCAAGTGGCTATGAGAAGTATGAAGGCATATTAAATATTAATTTAGGCCAACTGGGGAACTGGGTTGAGGATACTAGCGGAGGAAAAATCATCAGTAGACGTGTGATCGGACGTGTGTTCTGCCTGGCATGAGCATTCAGTCAAGTATAGGCCATTACTTTATTATCTACCTTCCTGATGTTTGGAAAATCAGAGAAATAATGATCCATAAACCTGAGGGAAACCAAACCCTGTGTACCACCAGCAACCTCATGAGAAGCTTCAGGACCCCACAGCTCTCATCACCCCCATTCCTAGACTGGTATCAGACGCTTTCGGCAGGTGTGTGCGGTGCACCAGTTATAAACATGTTCACCATGAAAATGGATATAGATCAGGAGCTAAAAGAAAACATGCAACTCCATATTACAGGCTAAACTGCCCGAGATCATCTCCTACAGATGCTTTTGTTCAAAGTTGAATAGGAACTCCTTGTGGAATCTGGTAAGCAAGGCAGAGCTTTTCTTAGCTTTTTGGTCCTCTAACAGGAGTTCTATTGCAAACTCTGCAGAAACGTCATTGCTCATGGAGAATATGAATGTAAAAGAGTATTGGGACATAGTCGATGTATAAAGGACAAGGCAAAACCAGACATGGGGAGGAACAAGATGATGCTGTTGTTAAGAAAAAGTCAAAGGTTTTTATTGTGTATCGTGGCTTGGTAATTATTATCACAGAGAGCAATGAGCAGAAGGTGGGAAAGCACACTGGTCGGAAGGGAGAGGGGGAGTCTGGGTGGGTGTTTAACGTTTCTTTGGATAGCTAGAGCAACCTGACATCACAATGAAGGGAGGCTCCAATGTTCAAGAGGGTGGAGAAAGAAAGAAAGAAAAAGAAAAAAAATATTCAAAGATCATAACTCTAAAAGCAAGCTGATAACACTTTAGGTACTAAAGCAAATAGAGACAGTTAAGACAGTCATTAGTTCAAAGTCAAACGCCACAACTAAAATGCAAATAGTAACCGGCAGAAGTTAAGTGAATGCGTCTTTTTCCTGGCCAGTGTCCTCTGATATTCGAGCTCCCCATCATCATGCAGATCAGCGAAGGAAAAGGGGTCACTTTGATGAATCTGTGAGCTTTCAGCAAAGAAACACTTCTCATGTCTGGAGTAGAGGCGCTACTGTATGTGCCTGCATGTTATCTGCAATTTGACTTCTTGAAATCCGGTGCTGTTTCTCAGAGTGATGAATGAAGGGCAGACTGAGAGGTTCAGGCGTCACTGGGGTCGGAGCACCCCATTCTCCACCCTCCCCCATATCCCTGACAGCTGTGCTGCTTTTAGCCAAAGTTATGTATCGCCAGGCGGAACATGTCGTTGGTGCACACCCACGCCTCATTAATGTTCTTCAGGATGAAGCTCTGATGGAATCCCATGATTGGGTCATCATCTGCCTAAAAATCAACACAGACCAGTAGATTTGGTTAGAAAAAATAAATGATATAAATGTAGAGAGTCACAAAAGAGAAGCCATTTTTTTATCAGTCCAAAAACAAAACCACAAACACACACCACTGGCAGAAAGACTAGGACTAAGAGCTCTTCAGGATACAGTGTAGAAAACAACATACAAAAGCTGCTTTAGCAACTAGAAGTCAATTGGTGGACCAAAACATCCATTTCCCTCAGTTCAGGTCCATGCATGAAAACATCACAGGAACATTCACATTCTTAAGGGTTCTTGGGAGTTAATAGCATAGTGTTGTTCCAAATCCCACCCTTCTATAGTTAGTACAGACTCAAACACCTAAGCAAATTTCTAGTAAAAACGGCCAATTTCCAAAAACATGCATTAGCTCAATCTGGCTGAAAAGGTTGGGAGAAAAGAGAAAACTACTAAATACTCATTTTTGCAATTAACTTTGGCATTCAGTGCAGACAATGTACAATTCTAACTGTTTGTAAATTCATGCAAATATTACTTGTCTTTTTGTTTATTCTATGCAAAAGTGTCAGCTAATTAGTACTGAAATGGAAAACGACCATATTTACAATGATACATGGAAAATTCCAGGGGAGGTGGTGGAAAGAACAGTAAAACAAGCACAGTCTTACAGAACACACTTAGAAACACGCTTATTTTGAACATTAAAGCAAATTCACAGCTTTTCTCCATGCTTAAAAATCTCTCAATAAGCAAAAGCAGATCATAAAGATTTTGAGAGGAAAAAAAAAAACGTGATTTAATATTGGTGTCAAAAAAATTGGCTGCAAAAAAGTGCCGCTTTGCCCATCTGTCTCTACTTATGGTTCTAGGCTAACAAAAGAGGAAAGCCAAAAAGCATTTGTTTGTCCGATCCTAGCATGAAACTACAAATTAAATGCCTGAAGTGCTTAAATTAGCTACGAACCCCTCCTGTATTCCTAGCTGTTGATAATGATTAGCTCCCAGCTGCTGGACCGATCGAGTTTAAATACATAGCCTTGCTCAGCTTATGGCTGTTTATTGTAATGTAAATGAGAATGTAAAAGCAAACAACTCAAAGTCAACTGCAATAAGGTGATTGTTATACAACAAATGTATTACAACAAATCTTTTCATACACTCAGGTAAGTCACCAAATTAATGATCATCAAGGTTGGATCAAGGCATGCTTAACCAACAAACAATGCAATATATTTGTAGATTTTCTTCCTGATCCTAAAGGCCAGTATAATAAAAATGAACATTTCTATAACTGTAGTTAATGCCCATAAAGGAAACAGTCACATCAAATGTATGGTGCATATATTACCACCTATGATTGGTAGTTAATTTTAGTAAACAGACCAGTTCTACATTTACCAGTTGGCAACGAAATTAGAAAAAAGTAATTAAAAATCTCTCATTTCAAATAAATGTCTAGGCCATTAAAGTAAATTCAAAGACTGCATCTTCTAAATTTCCACCCAATGAAATAGTGTAGTCTGTCTGCAAACATACGGTCACTTTAAGAACTGCAGTATCAGGATATTAGGATACTTGAGTAATGAGCTTTAGCATGCGAGATGCTTTACCCTGCAGTACCACCTGGAGTCTCCCCAGCAGGTCTCAAAACGATCATGTCAGATTGACAGTCTCACATTAAAAAAAAAGTCAAAGCTTAAGTTAAAAAAAGGCTGGGCCTAAGAAAGGTTTCCTAATCTACTAGCATCCATAAAAGCTTTGGTATATTAAGAATAGATGAAATCTTACTGAAAGCTTTAAAGCTTTTACAAAAGGCCACTTTACGATATAAAAATAGTCAAGATGAGTGGTCAAATAGCAAAGGGATTTGAACAGGAGCTGGATCTGCATGCTGCCCAGAGTCATTAGTAGTAGAGCCTGTTGAACCAGGGCAAACCAAGCAGAGCACAGATCCTTACACACAGTCAGAGGGAAAGGGAAGGCCATGTGACCAATGAGAGCGCATGAGGTCAAAGGTTGTGCAGGGCAAGCCTGAAGACCTCGTTGGTGCAAACCCAGGCATTGCTGTAATGTTTCAGCAGAAAGGTCTGTTGGAAGCCCAGCACCTGGTCTTCATCAGCCTGACAGACACACACACACACACACACACTACAGCTCTGAAATACCTTTGTATTTGAAACCTATGGATGTGCACCTTGTGTGTCATTTTTTTCCCTGGTACATGTAACTGGCCCACACTTGTATATGCTTTTTAGATCACCGAGATTAGTCTGTTGTCATATTTTCCAGATGTCTACATGTAATGCATAAATATATACAGAATAGAATGTAAGACTAACCATAATCAGCACACGTCTAATGAGACATGCTAAAGTGAATACTGCAACAATTAAGGGGTGTAGGAGGCAAAGGCACCACGGCCATATAAATACTTACTTTTAGTTGTCCTACTACCATACTCAATATGCAGCTGTCAGGAGTGGGCTGGTGATCTTGTGCTGTTATGCTGTGAGCTATTTTTGTGAAGGGCAGGCTCTGAAAAGACAAAATGACAATTTCAAACACATCTACACACTGCCTGCACAAATCTTATTCATATAGCATGTTTGCGTAGAATTTCCTCATTTAAAAAAAAACTTTCTGCATAACACTACTGCCCAACAGCTAAACCATCTCGCATCAAAAAAAAAAAAGTAGTGGAATACCACTAATGGAATATTAAGTCCATTTTATCTTCCATATAAATCCTTACAGAAAGTTTTTCAACAATCGCTGCTTTTCCCTGGAATTGCTGTCCTTCCCATGTAAGGCATGATGCATCAATCTGTAAGAGAAAATTGTTGCAGGTAAATGAGCTGAGGAGCCAATGGAACAGATGTCACAGCAATGCTGCTTCAGTTCTCCCTAAGCTTTTGTATGATCAAGAAAATGGTGACAGATGTAGTTTATTACAAATATGATAGCTAAGGCCTTAAAACATTAAAGTTAAAACATTACAAAAATATATATAATTTTTGATAAGTCTATATATATATATATATATATATATATATATATATATAAACAACCTACTAGCCGAGTTTCTTCAACAACTGTGTGCAAGTGCAAGCTGTTTAGCAAGTCAAAGGGTGGTCACACCAAATATTGATTTGATTTAGATTTCTGTTTAGTTCATTCACTGCATTTTGTTGATTGATGAAAATAAATGATTAACACTTCCATTTCTG
>CM029375.1:11755203-11920193 GCA_017165825.1 Hepsetus odoe | reverse complement strand
ATATATATATATATATATATATATATATATATAAATAAAATTTAAGATAATAAGGTATTTCTACAACATAGCTTTATTCCAAAAGTGCTACATGGAATGACTTCAATACGCATTGGCTAACATAGTATTTATAAAATAAATTAATAAAACCCCTTAATTTGATTCTTATGCTGCTATTTGTAGTAACTATTCCCAAATGTGTTAACATTACTGCTTCAAGTCATGCATAGAATTAGACCAAGTAAATGATCCATCCGATTGTGAGATTACCAAACTCTCTAATCATACTTACATATATTGATCCAAGCTGTGTTCTGTCGGTGTCAAACAGCTGATAGTAATGTTGCACAAAGCTGGATCCTATTTGTTCCCAAATCGGCTTGTCTCCCATCCTGATTCACCCAGCTTCAGGCACTGGTGGAGGAAGTATCCATTCTTAATATTTTTCCCTTATATTGTGACACAAAACAAAACTTGAACGTATTTCTTAATATTCTTCTTGCAATATGCTTTTCATGCAAAAATCAACTGTTGTTTCCAGAGACTAAGTGAATTTGTTTAGGCTTTCTTAGGTGTCCTTTAAAACACTGGTTTCTTTCCATTCTCCTCTGGATACTGAAATCTCATTTTCATTCTTTGCATTTCACTCTAATGATATATTCACACCGGGAGCAGCAAGAGCATCAAAACAACTGGAAATTTGATTTTTCCATGTAAGCCAACAGTGAGGTGGGGTGTCAAAAAAAAGCTGAAGTCCACAAAATTATGCTAATGAACTATGGCACAGTCCTTTGGCAACCAATCAGAATGTAGAAGTGCTCTGCTCTAGAGAGTTCCTGAGCACACAACTGTGTAAACCTCCATTCCAACCAAACTTTAGCTGCAAAGCTGATCAGCACTGGGGCGGATTTTCCAGTAATTCAAGATGTGTCTGAATCAGATGAACCCACCATGATCTCTGATGGCTTCATCACAGGCAAATTAAGCACTGAAAGCAACTCCATACTGAAACTTTATAGATCAAAACTTTAGAGCTGTCAATTTAACCATTAACTGTAATCAATTAAATCTGCTCAAGTGATTTATTGTAAACAAAGGGAAAACTATAAAGACATTATAATAGGCAAGTTCCACTCTTGAAATCAGCCTAGATAATAACCGACCAGCAGCAAAGGGGAAATGTCCAACATTGTTCTTTTCAAACAAGATAGTCTAATTGACTTTCAAATTTACAGCCTTGGCCACTAAGATGATTCACTGAAAATTTTACTACAGCATTATTACAATTAGTCAAACACTTTCATGTCATATTTAAACTATGTTAACAAATTACACTGTAGCCAAATGCTGTGGGCAGCTTTTTAAAAACAGGCTATTTTCACAAACCATCTCAGGAGTAGGAGTGCTGTTTAAAATAAGTTTTTGTGACAACAGTCAATATGGAATACAGATCGAGGAGTTAAGATTTTCCTGTTTATGACTGCACTGTCAATACAGGTCCAAGTGTTGTCTGATATCGCTGTTTACGGTTTTGTTCCTTTTTTTGTAGCTCACAGTAAGCAACACAAATCTTAAATCAGATGATGTCACAGCAATGAATAGCCAGATTACTGTTGAACGGTTAGAAGTTTCAAGAATTTTTAAAAAACATTTTGGACGAGTAGTAGGACCTGATGTTTGCAGGACATTTCAGACCCTTTAAAATTTACCATATTATGTTTGTTATTTCTTTGTCATCAGTCCACACATAATACATAATACTTTACCATTAGAAAGCAAAACATGTTTCTGGAGTGTTTAGTCAAGTGAAAAGGCTAAAATGTTCCATAAGTACTCAGATCCTTCACTCAAAGCATTTTTTACAGCAATGGCTCCAGAAGACTTCTTGGGAATGACTCTAGAAGCACACCCATCTTTTGGAAGTTTCTCCCATTCATCTTGTTAGAACTGTAAGCACAACCATGTTGGATGGGGTACATCTGTTCACAGCCCTTTTCAGGTCTCTCCAGAGAAGCTTTCATACATAAATATTTTCATACTTAACTCTTTTCAAGTTTTGTATACGTGTATGTTTTAGCTTATTCGTACAGCACAGTACAAATATATAATAAACAGATTTGTAATTATCTGAATGTTTCAACACACAATGCTCAATATTATTCACCAACCTTATATTAGGCTTTAAAAAAAAAAGCTGAAGGCTGCCAAAGATGTATCCCCAGCTATGAAGCTGAACATCACCTAGTATTTTCAAAAGCTGAGAATAAGTGAAAAGGAACAACGCCTTTAAAACAATGGTGGAATTAGTATTTATACTCATTTAGACACCATTACTAAAAAATTTGGTTTTTAATTTGTATTTAATTACTTAACCATGCACACCCTTATTACCAGAACATTGTCAGCTGGTTTGCCGGACACACTTGGTGAAACTAATAAATTGCATTCATCTAATTTAACTCTCTGCACATCTGTGCATTCGAAATCTGAGACATGAGGCTAATTAGAAGCTTCCTCAAAGGCCAAAATATTAAACTATAAAAAAAACTGAACACACTGTTAGAGCCAAGACACTTGAACAGACTAGAGTACAGAGGTATTAAAGCGGTGTGTGGTCTGTTGAAAAGTGTTACCAGTAAACAGGTCAAATTACAGGCTCTAACTTTTATCTGAATTCCCTACTTTTTCTGACTTATAAGACAAAGCTTAACCCTCATATGAAAGAGTTTGTTGTGTTTTGACTGCAACATGGACTATAAGATGTTAGAAATGTCCTTTTCTATTTAATGTGCTGGCTCTTAAACTTAATTTCCTAACATCTCCAAAACTCAATTCTAATAGACGTAATAAAATCAATATTACTTCCCAGCAAGAGACTACATTCCTCACTACACATGTATAAAAAAAACACAGTGTGTGTGAGTGAGACATGAACTTCCTTTGAAATGGTTGGGAGGTTCTCAAACAGAGATCAGTCAGAGGGGAATCTTAGCACTGCCATGCCTGGCTCCACCCTTACATTTCAGAGAGCTAGACACTCTAAATACTGTCCGACCAGCAATGTGCATGTCTTGATTGCAGCTCTAACAAGAGAAGTCAGTTAAAAACAAACAAACAAACAAACAAAAAAAACCCAGTACAGATTTTATATGGCTGTGTCTAACCTGCCTGTCAGCGGAGAGTCACTAACTTAAATTCAGAGATCAGCAAAAGTGGCCTGTGTGCAATAAGGGGACAAGGTCCTGAACTGTAAAAGCAGCTTCAAAAGGCGGACTGTGCATGAACAGCCTGGATAAATCTGCTCTGCTCCAGAGAAGGGCTGCACAGTGAATCAGATTTTAACTTCAGTTCCGATACTGGCATTAGCAGAGATCCGCTGAAGATCATAAAGACCCACTAAAGTGATGGAGGTAATCCCAAATACTCCGACCTGCACACACGTGTCTGGAATCAGATCAGTTAACAGGCCAGTATTGAGGAAATGTATCGATGTCTTAATTTTATTTAATTATAACAAACCTCCATATAAATGTCCATCACGATTTTTTTTTCTTTTTTATGAAGGGTTCTGCTTTTAGATTCAAAGAGAAAAAAAAAGAAGTTAAAAGTTTGAGTTTAAAAAGTTCAATAAAAGTTAAAGATGTTTCTGTAGTCAGTGGGAAGTCTAATCGTGTTTGTCTTTTTAAATCATGATCTCAATATTGAACAAAATAATCGCGATGATGAGTTTGGGCCGAATCGAGCAGCCCTACTTCACAGCAGGAAGACCCTTTCCGGCTCACCGGGTATAAAGTCCCTTTTGTCCGAGCTGGCGCTGACAGGGACGGAGGTGTCAGACTGAAGCCTTGTCGGTGGAGGACCGCAGCTCAGGGTTAATGATGCTCCTTCCGAGCGGAGCTAGTGGGTTTATCAGACTCCACACTGAACTCGAGACCGGCGAGTGACAGCCTGTCTGCTTCCCTGTCAGCGAAATTCACTCCAACCTCGTTTAAAACTTAAAATGCTGCAACTTTACCAGCTAGCCGTGTCGACGCTAACCGGCCTAAAGGAAACGGGAGAGCTGCACGCGCGGTTCGGCGTGTTAGCAGCCTTTAGGAGAGCTAACACACACACACCAAAGCACCGGCACGGCCAGCTAACCATAACTCCTCACAGAGGAGATCAACCAGCAAAAAAGCCTTTTGTCTGACTATGCTGCTCCGTTGAGCCCGGGGGTCCGTCAGACAGGTCAGGCGAGCACGCCGCCCACTCCCGCTGAGCTAATGTTAGCAGGGCGGGCGGCCGTTGATTCATTCGCCCCGCAGAGCCGAGCTAACGCGGCCGAGCCCGCCAGACTGAACCCTGCAAACCGACATGTTGGGGACTCTCTCTACAGGGACAGGCGACTCCACACAACACGTGTTTTCGTTCCTTTCTAAAAATACTCCCCGGCCACTCGAGCCCCCCACCGTGGCGGTTCCCCGGCCCGCCGCTCTCAGGCGTGTCCTGGACCCTCCCTGGCCAACCCGCCGCCCCGGAAAGTAGAGAGCCCGGCTCTTTTGTGGCTCACAGGCTCACTGTGAAGTGTTTAAACTGGTGAAGGGTGGAGGAAAAACTCCTTTAAAAGCAGGTATTGAGTCCAACTCACCTCCGTGAGCCCAACCGAGTCCCCGCTTCCAGTTATGGCGGTTACGGCGCGCGCCGCGGTGCACAATCCAAGCCGCCTCTTTCGCAGAGCATGCGCAGATTACGTACTCCGATGAATTCTGGGAGTTTGTGTTTTTAGAGGTGAGTTTGTGCCACACAAGCGCCAATGTGATGCATAGCCACGTTACTAACCTACTCTGAACGAAACAACAAATGTGTTTAAGGAAAACGAGCACTAACGCTCATTACTGAGTGTATTACTGAAATAAGACAGAATATTACAGTTTTCTAAATGCTTTCTATCTGAAAATGAACTGAATGGGCTGCGGTTGCCTAGTTTGGGACTAGGCCTCATCATTGGTAGGTTGTGGGATTGAGTCCTGGGATGGTAGGTTGCCCAGAGGTACCCTTGAGCAAGGTACCATCCCCAACACTGTTTCCCAGGCACCAGGTGTATGCCTGCCCACTGCTCCACTGTGTGATGGGTCATATGCTAAAAAAGCATTCTGTTGTGGTGCACTGTGTGCTGTGCATGCCTGTGTGTTCGCGATGACCGTTACTTTCACTTCCCCTCATTTTACAGTTTCTGACAGAATCAGCCACAATGTGGTGAAGCCTTAAAGGATGACCTTAATCAAGCATCCATCTCACTGGATTCCTTAGTGAGCCTGTTCTCAGTCACTCTTTCATTCAGTTTATTAATGGCCATGTTTGTCAGAGGTACTTATAAGAAATTAAGGTTGTTGATTTATCAAAGTGTTTTACGTGCAAAAATGTCTCCAATTTTATTTATTTCTTGAATAAAAAAAGCATTTGTCTTTCATTTCATTCATAGCCCTTACTAACAACCAAACTCTGTAGGAGGCTTCAGTTCAAATTATGGTCTGGGCGATACTATAATGAGTTATTACTATAGAACATTCTGCGTCTTTTATTAAATGGAAATTAAAAAAATGTTTCAACTTCTAAGATTCGTTTTAGCTAGTCTGTGTTAGAGTGGCGCAGTGGGTAGCGAAGTCACCTCACAGTGAAAAGGTCCTGGGTTTGATTTCCAGGTTGGACAATCCAGGTCCTTTTTGTCAGTGTGTGCATGAGTGTTTATCATTGGGTCTGTCCTCTGTCTCAGCCTTGCACATAATAATAGCTGGAATATGCTTTAGCGCAACCAGTAACCCTGATTAGAACAAGCGGCTAAGAAAATGAGTGTAGCAGAGATACCAATGTGATAACTGCTTAGGTGTGGACTAGTCTTTGCAGCCTAAATGCAAACATATCAAATATCACATTGTTTCGATAGCAATTCTTTACTGGATAAAATATTTACATATTTTATGTAGTGTCTAGGGTTGCCATTGGTTATAGTTTCCAAACAAAAAATGACAAAAAGTCAAATTTAGAAACAGGAAGTCAAGTCAAAAAGATTGTTTCATTTTTTAGTTCTTTTAATTGCAATTTTTTTTTACCTTAAATTGACCTTCTATGCATACTATATGATGAAAGTCCTTTGTGTTTTAATATCTGGATTCATAAGCATGTGTTTAAAGGAGCTGTGGCGAGATTACTCAGCCTGAGGCATGGGTCCAGCCCTGCGCACATTGGCCACAGAGAGGCGCAGTAGCGCGACCTCTGCATCCATAAATGTAGTGGTCAGGTGCAAGTCTTTAGTGTTGAAGGCTTTATGTAGGTTCCACTCCAGAGATGCAGAGTCCAGTGTGGGGTCAATAGTTTTGAAAGCAGACCTTAAATCCTCCACACTCACTTCCCTGGAAAACAGTATGTAGGACTGGAATCTTAGACATCCTGTTTACTTACTGACCACAATTCATGTAATCCCAACAAATAACTTCTATCACAGAGGGCAGAGTGGATTCTTACCCTTTGCCTTCCAGCTTTGCTCTCAGCTGGTTGACGTAATTATGTCTCTCTGCCTCAGCCTGCCTTTTAACAAGACCAAGGAACACACTATGTTTCCCATCTGTATTCTGGAGAGGTAAAAACATACAGTCAAAATAAATAATATAGTATATTATTTGAATATAACATGACATGATAAAGTGGCTGATAAGTGCAGTAAGTTGGAGAATGTGGCAAAAAATACATGTATAATGTCGTAACATCTGAACAGATATTCAATATGTCACAAAATGTATTTCTGTAAAGTTAAATTGGGCAAAAAGAGCTAGCGGTGTAAAGTAAAGATTCTATTAAAACTGTGAGTACAAATATTTTTTTTTCTTTTTTCACAGACTGAACTAAATCCCATTTACCAGGACTGATCATGCTGTGTTTGTTCAGAAACATACATTTTGTCCGTGTGTTTCAAGCCCTGATAATATGTTCAGACATAGTTGGCACAAAATGTCCACTGATGAAAATAAATATTAGCGTATTGCTCAGCCCCATTCTGAACTTTCCCATATCAAATCATTTACTGTAATGTTAATGGAATGTTTTAGAGTTTACCTCTGTGTACAGCCTCTGATAGGCAATGCTTCCTCCCTCAGTTTCTAGCTCTGACTGAGCAGCCACTACCAGCTCCTGTAAGTCCTGATCTCCTTTCAGGGGGAAAGCTGTCTTCAGAGCCTCACTAAAAATCAGTAGATTCTCATGATGGACAATTCATTAAATCCACATTGACACACTAAAACCAAGGCTGGAATATCATTGAAGAATCCAGGCAACCCCAATATTGAATTGTTCTACGTTGCACTGCATAAAATGATACTATACCATCAAAACAGTTTAAAAAATCAATTCCAGTTTTCAGATGAAGATTAGTTCTAAATTTGGAGTAATTTAGATTTTGCAAAAATGACACGCTAGATTAAATCGAAGGCTATGATCAGTTTATGTCTGGGTAAGCAGTCCTCACTGTAGTGTTTAATACGTCTCTCACCTGAATTCAGGTACAGAAAGCCAACCTCTCTCACTGCTGTCACTTTGTATGAGTACCTTGAGCAGGTGAGTCAATAGGTGGGTCTGGCCATGGTATAAACTCTCATCCACCTGCCACATATTAATACTCATTCAAATCAGATAATCCACTCTTACTCAGCTCTTTTTATACTTCATTGTTAATCGTTTAGTATCATTTTGGAAAAGATTGCAAGTATTGACCTTGTCTGTGAGAATATCATAGAAGAGGCTGATGAAGTCATCATTCAGGTTACGCTTGATGCCATCATGCAGGCTATAGGCCCACTCTCCTGCCTGCTCACCATGTTGTCTGTTTAGATACTGGTGTAGAAACTCCTTCAGATCACTGCTGCCATCCATCTTATTGGAAAAGCAAACCACCAAGAGATGTGTTATCACCCACATTCATTTATCATGCCATTTGCTTCACTTCTGTTTGACTTCTTGCTTCTGAACTAATAGGTGCTACCTTTTCATCTTCAGATGCTTTCTCCCTCCATATGTCCTTTATGATCCTGACAACATCATCTTTTTTCAGCCTCAGGTTCCTTAGCTGCCCCTCATAGCATAGGTAGAGGGGAACATCATCGGCGGTACCCTAGAAAAGCAAAACTAGTCTTTAGCTGCAGCCACACCCAGTGTAACATGAAGTGAATTTTTTAATAAATTGTGTTAAGTTGTGGGTGGTAATTGTCTGTGCTAATTTCTCACCAGTCCAGTGAAGAACTCCTGCTCTAGGGATGTGATCTTCAACTCCTCCAGTAGGATCTCCAGCTTCTTCTTGCTGGATTGGTTCTTAGAGATCTCAAACCAGTGTGCCCTGTTGCTAAGTATGTCTTAACAACAACATGCATGGTAACACAAACAACTGCTCATTTTAATAGCACCACAGAATGGGATGTATTAAGTAGCTAGTATCCTGTATACCCAGGTTTAAACAGACTATACTGGAATACATTCAATATATTACATATTTGTGATGCCAGTACATTAATATATACCTGCACATTGCTCCCACTGGGGCCTAGGAGTGGAGCCATCACGAAGAGCCTCTAGTTCATTCTGAAGGTTGTCTCTCTGCAGGGTGACCTGATGGTGTACATCTAGCAGTGTTCCATATTCCAGCTTTATTTTGTCAAAGTCTGATTGTAAGGTCTCCAGCTGCAGCAGGGAAACTAGATCTGAGTTTCTATGTTAACTTTGTTAACTAATTATATTGCTAATAAACCCCAGACATTGTGGCCTTTTTCAAATAGCCATTATACTTTCACAGGAAACTAAAAGCCTAAACCATTTATGGTTTACTAATATAGCTTTATTTTGATAGGATATTGACAAAAACTATTGTTTCACACCTTTGGCAAATTCTCCCTGTGTATGCGGTCTAGATTCTCCCAGTCTCTACGAGGAACCACATCTCCATATTCAGCATGTAAGCGGTTTAACTCCTCCTGGGCCCTGGTTAGATCTTCTCTACATACTTTAAGAGCCAACTTCAGTGTCACAGGATCTTCACATTGTGCCTCTAAATGAAATGAAATAATGAATACTGACTTACTGTCTGTATTGGAAACCAACAAATACATTTGCTCCAACAGTATCTGATCAGTATCCAGACTGAGTTCTTCCAACTGTGATCATAGTGTCTCTGCTTGGCCAAAAGCATCTACTGAGTCTGAGTAACTGAGTAACTTGCTTTCATCATCATGCTTCAAATCTGAATCCTCTGGGCTGTAGTTCATGCTGCTTATATTGGCAATGAGCAGCTTACGGGCATCACACTCCTCTCGATATTGTAGATATTGTGCTGCCAGTTCCTTCTCTAGGTGATAAACCTGTAAAAACCCAGAATATATCAACACTGAAATAAATTACATGCACAAATAAAATAAACATGCTAGTAATTTAAGAAAGTGAGTGTACCTTTATCCCTTTCGATGTAACGTGTTTGTTATAAATTTTAATAGAGGAATAACCTGCCATGTTCTCAATTGTAAAAGGAAAAAAACTGATATTTGACTTTAGTAATAAGATACGATGTAATCCAGCAATTAATCACCTTTTCCTCAGCATGCAAATATTGAGTGAGAGGTTTCCTCAAAGTTCCTAAACCATTTCAAACATCCAATTCAAGCTGTTTCCAAGAATGGCCAACACTGTCTGATTCTGCTGAATTTATTTTTTTTATACACTACTATGCAAATGTCTTTGGCCTTGCATACAACTGTTCATCTGGACAGTGAATGTGGTTCTTGTGAGCTGGAGAGAAATTTAATTAAGTGATTAAATGTAAATGTAAATGATTGGTACCTGACCAGGTACTGGAAGAGAATTACAAATAGATTGCACTGAAGTGATCTTTGGCAATGGCTACACAAACACACTGAAAAACAAATGGACAATTTAGTGATTGAATTGATAACTTCTTCTTCACATGTTTGTTTTTCTTAGCCAATAAAGTCTATCAGGATATTTGTTTTATATTGGATAATCGAAATAAGTATTGATTTTTACGTTTTATGTATGGTGCGGAAATAATGTAATTTCTTAAGAGAAAGACCGCCCAGTTGTTTAGCTTGATCAAACATTCTTGGATCCTTGTGTTCCATTCTAGCTACATCATCATGGATCATCAGGATGTGCTCTTACCTAAGTTAACCAAGATCCACTGACTCACACACAATCAAACAGAAGCACTACCATTAGATTACCATTAAATCTATAGACCGTAGTATCATTTATACTATCACACATGATTTTTGTAACCTCATGACTGCCGCTCTTGTTTTCCAGTGTCAACCAAGAAGGACCCCTCTAAGGTTTTTTACTCCAGCATTAGGTAGTTCTGTTGCCTCTGGCTTGCTCACTACTGGCTTGGACCCAGACTCTGTAAAGCTGCTTTCTGACAACAATAATTGTAAAAAGTCCTTTATAAAAAAAAAACTGACTTGATTTGGTTAAATAAAAGCAATTTAATACACCAGGCTTCCTTAATAACTACAGATCCTTATGCAGAAAATGAAAACATGATAGTTTAGCAGGTCAAACCTGGCTCTGCAAGGCTCTCTGTTGCTCCTTCATGTTCTCAATGTCTTGCTGGAGCTGCTTACGTTCCTGTTTTAAAGCCCTGATCTCAGCTCTCTCCTGCTCCCTCAAACCCAGAATCCTCAACTCACACTGCTCAGACAAAAGCACCAACTGAGCACGGAGAGGCTCCAATTCACGGATCTGCTCCTGCATATAGGCTGGTACAAATACCAAAACTTCATAAGCAAAATAAACTCTCAAATTTATGTAATCTTATGCCTTTACCACATCCAAAAAAGAAATAATGTTACTGTTGCCAAATAAGACTAATGCATATAATTTCAACTGGATAAATCCTTCCATGCTTTTACCACATTAATGCTAATGAGCACCATTAGACAGACGCCTTAAAGGAGTCAGATGCTGTAATTTTACATTTATTATGACTTTACAGTGAGAATGGTGTGTAATGATAAAAAAAAAAACATACCTAGAGTGATATCATATTCATTCTTGATGGCAGACAAAAGTGGCTTGTAAGTCTTAAACTCTTCTATAAAAAGGTCAAAAACTTCCCTGTATGCCTTGATAGAACAGACATAAAAATTTACTTCACAACCTGAGGCACTTGAAAAAACATCAGCTATCTAAAATATATTTAATGTAGCCTGCGTTAGATCATAAATCTTTAACTGCTTCAAAAGTACCACACTAATCGCAAAGCTTTGCTATATAAGAATAAAAAGTGTATAGTACAAACCTGAAGTTTGAGCTCCTGCAGTTTAGGGCTGAGCGTGTCTAAGGATGTAAGTTCTCTCTTCAGGTAGAGCTCTAGTCGTTCCAGAAACCGTGGCTTTGATCCTCCAAATTCATCACTGCATCTAAAATACACGACACATAATGAGGTATGAGCCAAAATAATGATTGAGAGCAAATTACAATTATGTACAATGAACATTCCTCTTCAGTTTGAACTGGTTATTGTGTGTTATGTAATTATCCTTTAAAATTAAACTGACTACCAGACAGGCATAGCTGAATTGATTTTCATGTTAGAGCCAGAAAATGTTCAATTTGTCCTAGAAGGAAAATCCCTGACTGTCAGTGAGGAACTTGAGGAAGAAAAATATAACAGTTGACATATATAACATATATGTCATAAATATAACAGAACTACTGACATACCCATGTTGCCCCTTGATTCCTTGCGGTGGGTATTTTTTTTGGGCAACTTGAGAGACATGGGCAGGCCAGGTTGAAAGGTAGCCAAGAGTATTGGCACCTTTAGTCTGAAAAAAGTAGATGTATGCCATTTTAATTAAGTCTTAAGAGGCAACGTCAAATCAGAACTAATTAGCAAAGATAAAGCACGGCAGGTTAGACTTAGTGTATCATAGTAACTTACTCTGAGCAGTTTAGAAGCAGGCTTTTGTTGCTGCTGACTCACTTTGCCTGATGATGCCCTGTAAAAAGGAGAAACAAAAAAATAACTTCATGACACTTTCAGTTACTGGACAATAAAGACACAAACTATTTACAACTAGTGAGGTATGTATTGATGCTTCAACTATTCAATAAACTACGTATGTGTTTATAACCCATTTAGAATCCAAAATGAATTTTGGTATGAAAAGGACAAGTGCTGTTTCTGTGATGAACTTCTGTGGTTTAAAGTGAATTAAAGAAAACAAATAAAGTAAATAAATAATTTAACCGATCATGTCATATTTTTGTTCTCCGTCAAATTAGGAATTTCTTTAGTTTTAGTAAAAACAGTAGATGCATAATGATAGATTGCAAACCTTACATTTTTCGCATTATGATTTTGGCAGCATTGTACTAAAAATAAACTCAGGAAACAATTTGTGAAGTAAAATATTTCAGATGTGAATGTTAATAAGTTAATAAACATGTATCTACTGTATATATAGGACTTGTCTGATTTGCTAAAGCCTTGTCCCTCTTATTTACAGGGGGCCTGATGCCTTTACCAAAATTAATGCTAGCTATAGACTAAAAAAGATTGAAATAACATTAGCACTGCTGTTTGGTCCAAAACTAATCTGAAGGAATGGATTGTGGATTGATAATAAAATATCAATATTCCAGATCCAGATGTATCTTTCTAGAATCAATTCACAAGTTAAAATATAATTTATTTTCAAAAGCTGGTAGACTGATTTTCATGCTTATGTTAAGCATACTGTGTAATGTTTTTGATGCTAAAAAAATGAACAGAAGAGCAAATTAATGTGTATTAATGAATTTGAGCCTTACACTCTCCTATCAGGTTCTCTCTTACATATTAACTAATCTACATTAATACTTCAGCAGACGAAACTGTTTTGTGTTCACACTTACTAGTTTTCAGTTGAAAAATGCCAATTACACTTTTAAGTTGCACAAAAAGACTTTTAAATGCATTATTATTGGGATACTAGTCTATATATTACTTGGTATTAGGTTATAAAAGAAATTAGTACCGCCCTTTCTAATCTGAGTGCACAGCAGGAATGCCCTTTGGCTCGAACTGTCCCCACTTAGGAAACCTATCAGTTTAAGTGGTGACAGTAAGCCTCATAATCAGAATGTGGGTTTGAGTCCCAAAACACTAGGTCACCCTAGGGTACCATTGAGCAAGCTACTATTCGCATCACTGCCATCCCCTGCCCACTGCTTCACTTGGTTAATGAGTTACATGCAGAGAAAGCACTTAGAGCAGTGGTGGCCTAGTGGTTTGGGACTAGTTGCCCTAATAAGAAGGTTGTGCGTTCGAGCCCCTGACCAGTGGTTTAGCCTGAGGTACCCTTGAATGCTGGATGTATGGGTGCCTGGTGCTGCACTGTGGCTATGGGTTAAATGAAGAGAAAACAAAGCGTTGTGGTTCACTGTGTGCTGTGGTGTGCCCACAGTGGCAAAACTCATGTCACTTCCAAGCTTTCAACCCACAAACAGAGAGATTTCACGTCTACGTAGTTGTTTATAGACATTCCCAGTTTCTTTAGTGCCGTACTTATGAGGGGGTGTGCACGTTTCAGCATTATAGAAACATGAAAACACTTTTGAAGACACCTTGCCGTGTTTTATTTCATAGAAGCAGCACGAATCTGAGGCTGATGGACAGCAAGCTGGGTGTGATGGCCCCCCTGCTTTCATTTCAAAGTCTGCTGGCATTTACCTCCTATTACTTATACATTCGGAGACTTCACCCACATTAACACCTATTTTTGCTTGCCTTTCATCCATTGGCAACCGGACTTCCTTCTCTCTCGACATGCAGAAAACTTTCAAAGAAAAAGTATCTTCACTTTAACAAACGCTCCCGGCGCGGCATTGTTTTTGTTTAGATGGTTACCATGGTAGCAAAGGGCCCGTCCGTAAAGACCTCTACTATGCAGGCGACCGTAGCGCGCCTGCTTAAAAAAACCAGACAACCTGATAGTGCTAAATATGATCCATTAGCTCCTCCCCGGCTTTTTCTTTAAAATTGCAAAGATATTACCTTAGACGTTGTACCAGCGCTGATACAATAAAAATATTTCTGCTTTGGTGCAAACTTTTAACCAGGCAACGGTTCCCTCATCCATTTCTTTCACACATGATCCACGGACTTGTTTTTCTGAGGCTCTGTGTTGGGCAGCGTTTGTGTTTTACAAGTGCAAGTTAAAAAAGCATCGTGATCACCCGTTGGGCTTTCGTTCACCTTTGGCTACATGTTAGAAATATTGTGATTTTGTGGTTTGTGTTTTTATGACATTGAACATCGATAAATCAGGCATTGTTAACATGACGTCACTGAGGTCCAAGAATAGTGATGCTGAGACATTGTGGATAAAAATATAAGGAGAAACAGACACAAACGGGGGCTTTATGTGCCTCATTGGCTCACAATACAGGAAAGAGCTGAAGATTAAAATGATCCGGCTTCGACAAAAAGACCTATGCTGTACCTAGTGAAAGCTGCTGTGTGTAAATTTATCATAAGGTCATCGATTTCTGTTCTCAAAAGATCCAAACACTGGACATCACATCGACCTCTAGCAGGAAAATAGCACGGACGAATTCTGATTAATTCCGATCGCCTAATGGACTAGGCTTCTACTTCACACTCTCTCGCAAGCTGTCATTTATGGGTGCTGTAGTTTTTCCGTTCTTCCGCGGTCGCCGGCGAATGAAGCGCCAGGTCGTGTTTTGAACTCCATTACCCACACGTCTCTGCGCGCGGGGCTGTCGAGCGCTGCTTATCCGGGGACATCGCTGCTGCTGTTTTTGCTCGGTCCGTCGCTCTCCCCCTCCTTTGGAGCGGATTGACACGCCAGGGGAGGAATTAGGAGAAGGAAAACAGGGGGGAAAATGGCAGAGCCTGGTGCGGGGAGCCTGTTGCCAGGCGAGACGGCTTCCAACGACCAAGAGCAGGAGCTGAACGAGCGTCTGAAGCGGCTGTACCCGGCCGTCAACGAGGAAGAGACCCCCTTACCCCGATCCTGGAGCCCCAAGGATAAGTACAGCTACATCGGGCTCTCGCAGAACAACCTGCGGGTCCATTACAAAGGTACCCGGCCGTGACAGCCAAGCTCAGCCCGGTTTTAACCCTCGGCCCTTGTGTGTTGTCATACGCGTGTGTGTATACATATGTGTGTGTGTGTGCGCGCGCGCTTTGTGCCATCTCGATCCAGTCCGAGCTGCTTTTCTCCGTCCCCCTGCTTTGTTTCAGAAGAGCAGAGAGGAACGTTAGAGAACAGTTTTCACCAAAACACACCGCTCTGCTAGCGGCTAGCTGCTTAGCCGTAGTCGGCCTTATTCAGCCTCCTTTAAGCACAAAAACTCTTACCGGTTTGACGAGCTCTTAGGCCGGGAACACTTTAAACCACACCACAGCCTTTCTTTTATGTGGACTCATACCCCAGCTCGTGTTTTCGGTGTGTTATTTTAAGCTAGTGCGCGCTAGCAGGCAGGTCCGACAGAAACGGCTCATCAGCGTCCGTCTCTTCTGCTTTTCTGGAGCATCGGAGCTGGGAGGTTTGCCTTCTCCCAGAGCTGAGAACCAGATCAACCCGCTTGGTTTTTGTGTAAATCCGCCCGTGGATTTAGTTACACATCATCCTTTAACCCACCCTGAACTTGGGCTGAGCCTGATGACTTGTGCCGGGCAGCGTGAATGTTGGACGGGTTCCCGATTAGGAAATACTGTCACAAACACACAGGCAGCAGCGAAAACCTGCGATCACTCTCTCGCACTCCGAGCTAGCCATGAAGATCTCCAGGCTCTCACACAGCCAACCATTAAGATCTCTGATCACACACACACTCTCTAACACAGCCAGCCATCAAGACCTCCAAGTGCGCGCGTACACACACACACACACACACACACACACATTTGCACTCTTGTGCTGTGTTTTTAACCAGGGGCAGTGCTGGTCTAGTGTTTAGAGACTAGTCTCCATGCTTGGAAGCCTGTGGGTTCGAGTCCTGGACCAGTAGGTTACCCCGAGGTACCCTTGAGCTGGGTACCGTCCCCATCACTGCTGCCTGGACACAGATATTGCAGCCTCCCGGTCCTGCTCCTGGTGTGTGTGTTCACTGCCGATGTGTTTGGATGGGTTAAATGCAGTGGACAAAATCCCTGCTCCCAGCGTGTGAGTGCCAGCACAAGGAGTTTCTATTTTCTTTTTTTTTTCCCAGTCTCTGATGAAACGCAGTGTAACCCCAGCATTGGCTCTTTATCGTCTGGTGTTCTGATATTTTTGCATACTTGATCAGGAGAGCATACCAGTAGTGCAGATCTAGAGCTCTTTGCATCAAGGCTTTCTGTCTTTTAACCTGCTCAGGTGGGTTGAGCTCTTAGAAAGGTAACTGAAAATCATATCGTAACTGTTCATATCTTTTTCCATGGTTGTGTATATGCACTACAAATAAAACAGTTTTAGTCATTAACAGTAATTTTGAACTCACTGGATCTTACAGCACATTTGTACAGGACTTTGCTCCTCTTTCACGAGATAACTACAGAAAACCACTGTATAGCTCCTCTTTCATTTGAACACATTTCATTTCTATGCCAAGAGCAACTATCAGAGTAGCTATGCTGAAATGTCAGAACACCGGCTGTGCCCTGCCTGCTGCAATCCTCAGCACAAGGGCTGGCTGTGAAGTGGGGATTTATCATCTTGAGCACCTTGGTACATGAACTGATTGGCTTGAATGGTAATGATAATAAAAAACCCAGCCTGCTTAGTAGCCAAACGTCTCCAACATAATAGAATAGCCGTTATGTGGCTCTTTGCCTTCCTGTTGCAAATGAATAAAACAAGTAAAAATTAGGTGTCACTCTTTCTTATTGCTCCTCTGGTGCTCTTTGTTGCTCTCAGGTTTCCTGATGTCTTTGTAGTGTAGGTGTGTGTTTACTGCCCTAGAAGATTATGGTATGTTGTCATCTTACAGGTCAGAGCCTAAACCTTATCAGTGTTGAGTCCGTGTTGGGAACGTGGATGCATTGATTTCATTGCACAATAGAATGTGTGTGAAGCCCCGAGTGTTTTGATCCCTCTTGTGCTGGGAGTGGGAGATGTGACAGTGGAGTGTGTTTGTGTCCTGCATAATGCCTTGGATCGCTGCAGACAAAAGCACCCACTTTGGGCCTTCGTCCTGATCCGTCTGCGCACAGCCCGTTGCCTCCGCACGTCCGTGGCGGCTGGATTTAACCTGCTACTCCTGCCTCACCCTTGTGATTTCAGAGCTATTTTGGCCAGTGTGCCAGTTTCCGTTTCTCTGGGCTAAATTAAAGCTAATTTGTGCGAGGCCCTGCTTTGTTAAGATAAGAGCTGTCTCAGCTTTAATTGAGAGAGCAGGCAGTCAGAGCATGCTGACACTGTGCTGTGTGCATTTGAGGAGAAGGCTCCAGAGTGGACAGGAAAGGGGGATGTGGGTTTTATGAGAGCTGAGGGGTTACCAGGTCAGTCTTGTGTTTTCCACCTTAGTTGAAGGAACCTAAAGAAGAAAAAACAGGCCAGCTCTGGGCCTGGGCCTGTCGTTTGTTCTTGGCTTGTGAACCTCAGGCCAGTCCATATGCTGTGTAGGTCAGTTCCAGATCAGTGGCTGGCTGGTTAGATGAGGCAGACCAAGTTTAGACAGCCAGTCTCACTTGACAGTGTAACTAATCAGAATCATTTATTTTTATCCCTGGCTTTGTGTCACAGGAACATTTTATACCAGATTAGCCCTTCTTTTTTTTAATTGAGGGAAATCTTTCTCATAGTTTTACTGCATTATTTAAAGCTAGTAAGTTGAAGCAAGCCATACCCAGGTAATGCATGATGAAGGCAAATATATGAACGTGCATATTAACAGTCTCTTTAAGAATATTTCTGAAGCTTACAGCCACAAAGCTTTGAAGGATTTATAGTAAGCGGTCCCTCATCTAGAGCACTTACAACAGGCTGAAAATATACCATAAAGGTTCTGCATATGCATAGGCTAGGTTCTTCGGTGTGCTTTGGTGTACAGCTTTTTGTCTAAAATTTACAGTGTGAATGGGATGCCATGGTTGAAACCAGAACTTTGATACCTATCCAATACTAGGTGGTATGGGAAAGTGCTTGTGTTTTGCAGTAGCTTTCTAAAGGATCATAGGCATGTAGAAACAGAAAGAACAATTATGGCTGAATGCTTAAAACAAAAAAGCGACGACTGGGACCTCTTTTTTAGAATTAAAGACGATATTGTCACAGCATATGCCTGACTTTGCTTTCTGTGGAAGTATGTGGTATAATACTTGCTATGAGCTCACAACATTAGGCCTGCATTCATTCTCTGAATATTTTAACCTGTATCCGTCCTATTTATGAGGTTTTTAAAGTTAAACAACTTTGTGTCAGTTTGTAAACCTTTTAGTTTTTTTGTATTTTGCGTGAATAGGACTTAAAGCATGATCAAGATTTCATACTAGGCCTAAAAGAAGATGGAGAACCCAAATGAGACAGAAAATTAGTGTACAGTATTAGCATGCAGTAATAGCTAAAGTAACCATGTAATACTTGGTTTTTATTTAAAACCAAGTGGAAAACTATATAGTAGAACATTTATGATGGGTAAACATTTGTGATTATATAGCAGTTCATTGAAGGTAAAATGAAAGCTAAATCAACAGTATGACTCTGTTGTAAGCGAGTGCCCTGTTTCTTAAAAGAATAGGAAACAATCAAAGTCTGATCATCAAAACGCACGGTTGTGGATGTGTATTGTGGCATGAACAAAGGAGCTTTTTAAGAACCTCAGAAGAATAGTTGTTGGTGTTCATCAGGCTGGAAAAGATCTCAAAACCATCTGTAAACAGTTTGAATTCCACCAGTCCACAGTAAGACCGATTGTGTACAAATGAAGGAAATTCAAGAGCAACGTTGCACTCGGCAGGAACGGTCAACCATCAAAGACCACTGAAGGAGTAAGGTGTGTAATTAGCCCACAAGGTCAAAAAGGAACATAGGGTAACTTCTAATGAACTAAAAACCTCTCTCACATTGGCTCTCTGACAACTAAAAGCCTCTTCTCATTTGCTTATGTGATTGTGTATTAGTCTGCCATCAGTAGAACCCAGAACAAAAATGGTGCACGTGGTAGGGTTGCAAGGAGAAAGTAACTGCTCTCCGAAACAGAACATTACTGATCACCTGCAGCTTGCTAAAAAAGTCACAGCAAAACAGAAACCTAGTAGAAAAATGTTTTGTGATGGATGAGACCAAAATAAAGCTTATTTATTTAAATGATTTCTTTAAATGAGAACCTTTTTCCCTGTTTTGGTAAGTTTTGCCTTGACCAAGTTGCCCCATTCTATTGCTGTTGACAGTTCTGTAGCATTGGATTTCTTTCCTTAATACATGCGTGCATAATAATTTTGTCTTTGTTTAACATTTTGTTATATGGGTCCTCTTTAACCACTGTTAGAATTTATATCAAAGGCTGATGACATTTAAAATTCACATTCTCTACAGACGGAGTCCTTTGTGGGGTGGTGGTGTAGTGGTTAAGGAGCAGGTCCCGTAATCAGAAGGTCATGGGTTTGAATCCCTACCAGTAGATTGCTTTAGGTATTCTTGAGCAAGGTACATTCCCCATCACTGCTCCCCGGGGGCAAGAAATAGCTTTGCATGGTGTTTATGCATAATGCAGCACATTTCGAGGATGCATTAAGTTGCGGCTGTTGTGTTTCACAATGCCAAATAGCCACTCTCATTTATGCACACAGATTTTAAGCAAAACTGTATTTTATATAACATGTAACATCAGCACCTCAGCATCCTGTCAGTTGCTAACATTAGCAAGGTATGGGGAAAAAAACATGCTTCAGTATTCCTCCTTCTGTATGCACAGTTTTTACATGAAAAGTCCCCCATCTCTAAATATTATGACTAAGAATTCCATGGATATGAGTGCCATGGATATGTGAGCAATATCTGATCTTTTTAATAATGATGATCATGTTGGTCCCAATATCTGTTCAGGACTTTGAATCAGTGCATCACTGCTATAAATAGTGAGCGAACGGCGGTTTTGCTGTTTGGATGACGTGTCTTAACCTCATTGAGAGGAGGAACGTTTGATTGCGAGCGGTTTGGCGTGGTGTGGGTGTCATACGCTGGACTGCGCCTGGTGTCTGCTGTAAACGGACTGTTTGCTCCTGAATAGGGGCTTCAGCTTCTTGAAGAGCCAATCATGCATTTTCAGTGACATCACCAGATTTCGTTGGCTTCCCTCTGGTGTCTGTGCTCAGGCCTGGGAAGCTATGTTTGCTAACACTGGCATGAGACTCTTCGTCTCCCTCTCCCATTGTTCCCTCCCCTGGTCTTTTTTTTTTTCCCCTCCGTTATTGCTTTTCTTTCTGGATGGCCGCTGCACAGATGTACTGCATAATCAGCCGCTGCATCATTTCTTCATGCCGTGGCCGTGACCTTTCCAAACAGACACCTTTCATTTAGTCCTGGGTGAAAATCTTTCTCCCTGCCCTTCCTGGGATTAAAGACAGGGTAGAACAGGCAGCAAAACAGTAAAGCAAGCTTTAAAAATGGAAAAACAACAGTGGACAGACATAAAACTGTGGACATTTTTTATACGTGTGTGTGTGTGTGTGTGTGAGATTTGATACAGTCCTACTCATAATATATAAAGGGGCTTTAGTGAAAGTGAAAGTGACAACCCTTGTCATTGTGAGGTCACAGCACAGCACACCATGAACCACAACGAAATTGGACCTCTGCATTTAACCCATGCACACAAACACTGTGCAGCAGTCGGCAGCTATTGAAAGCGCCCGGGGAGCAGTGACAGGGACGGTACCATGCTCGAGGGTACCTCAAGGCAACATACTAGTGGGGAATTGAACCCACAATCTTCCAATGCAGGGGCAACTCCCTAACCACTAGGCCACCGCTGCCCCTAATTGATTAACAGTAACAATAATCTATCATTAAATTGTGCACAGCATGTCATATAACATATTGTATCATAACATGCTTCTCGTCAGTAGCTCATGCATGTAGCGTAGCTGAGGCCTAACATGTTAGCATGCGGCTAGCACTTTAGATTAGACCGGGGAGGTTTAAAGATCAGTTTCTGTGTAGTGCTTCCGTGGAATGATTTTGGTGATAAAGGGATTTGGTTTTGAATCCTGCGCACATAAATTTTTATCGTATCTCAACTGCGGCACTGTTAGCCTCATAGCTACTTCACGGTGGAGCTTAGCCAGTGCGCTAGTGGGTCCACTGACATGACCACTGTTGTGACTCTCTGAAGCTCCACCGAAACTAGTTCAGAGGAGTGACACTCCGTTTCAAAAGTGTGAAATTCAGTGACGGGTGTTTGAGTGAAAAGTTGCCCAGCTAGCACTAGCGCTGAGAGTGTGTCACGATACTTTGTTACTAAGCGCTAGCTAGCATTTTCAGCTGTTCGAAAAAGTGTTTACCATTTTAGCGATTCATTTGAATATCTCCCTATTTCGCCATTGTTTCATTTCATTTTTAAATGGAAGAATTTCCTGGCGTTCCTCTAAATAACATCATTTTCTACATTTCATTAATTAAATGCCCTTACATGCGCAGTCAGATCATAATGCAGATTCTTTTGGGATCTTTTTCCACTTCGTATATAATGCTGTCATAATGCTTCGTATATAATGCTCCTGACTATTTTTGTCATCGTGAAGCACAGCACACCATGAGAAACTCAACCTCTGCTTTTCACCCATACACACACGTGCAGCAGAGGGCAGCTATTTAAAGCTCCTGGGGAGCAGCGATGGGGACAGTACCTTGCTCAAGGGTACCTCAGGGCAACCTGCTGGTCTGGGATTCAAACCCGTGACCTTCTGATCCTGGGACCTCATCCCTAATCACTAGGCCTCCGCTGCCCCTTTGACATTGACATTATCATAATGTCACTGCCTAATAATTTTTTTTTTTCATTGTCTGATGCTTTGAATCAAGATGCTGCGGTAAAAAGTTATTGAAAGTGTTCCTTTCGCAGTGGCTTGGTGGTCTAATAGATCTGCAGGCTCGAGCTCTGTCAGGAGAGGTGCAGAGGATTAAGGCCAAATTTCATTCTGGGTAAAAAGTGAGCTGTTTGGTTTTAATAGGGTCAGTGTTTTTATTAATGATTAAGCCATTCTGCTGTAGTGAGCTGTTAACAGATTACCTCTTCCAGACGGGGGGTCAGCGGCCTGCGAATCAGAATATAAAGCAGGTCTGGTGCAAAACAGATGATCAAATGCTGCGTCTTACACAGGATGAGTGTTGTCAGGGTGTCATCCGTTCACCAGTGACAGGCTATGATTATGCATTGTGGGTGAAAGTTGCGTGTGTCAGAGAGAGGGAGAGCAAAAGGAAGAGAATTCACCAGGGTCGTCTTGCGCCTCTGTGCTGTTAAATGGGGTGTGTGTGTGTGTTGGTTGTATAAATAGAACAGTGTGTAAAAGGATGGGGGCAGGAGAGAGTGCATATGTGTGCATTTGTGTGTGAGGCAGAGTGGAGGATCTGCACCTAAAGGGTCGTCTGACTTTACACTGCTCGTGTGAGTGAGATGTATAAATAGATTGTGTGTGTGTGTGTGTGTGTGTGTGTGTGTTTCAGTGTTTTATTATGGATGTTTGTCTGGGCATGATGGGGATGCCTGCTGTGACTTGGTGGTAGAAGAGAGGATGCTAAAATTAGGGCTGATTAATATTGCTGCTGTAATCAGAGATGATGAATATTCTCTCCGTTTATTAGTTGTAATGTAATAGACTGTAATAATGTATGGCTGACAGTCGGTCATATTTCTTAAGAATGCAGAAGTGGGTGATGTATAGCTAGGGTGTAGTCATCAAGAAATGAATGCCATTTGATTCTGCATGCCATACAAATATAAAACATCAGGGAGGTTAAAGAACATACAGTACTGTGCAAACATTTTAGGCAGGTGTGGAAAAAATGCTGTAAACAAAGAATGCTTTCAGAAATGTAAATAATGATTGTTTATTTTGATCAATTTACAAAATGCAAAGTGTACAAACAAAAGAAAAATCTAAATCAAATCAATATTCGGTGTTAGTACCTTTTGCCTTCAAACCAGCATCAGTTCTTCTGGCCCCCACAGAGCCCTGATCTCAACATCATCCAGTGTGTCTGGATCACATGAAGAGACAGAAGGATGTGAGGAAGCCTACATCCACAGAAGATCTGTGGTTAGTTCTCCATGATGTTTGGAACAACCTACCAGCCGAGTTCCTTCAGAAACTGTGTGCAAGTGTACCTAGAAGAATTGATGCTGGTTTGAAGGCAAAGGGTGTTCACAACAAATACTGATTTGATTTAGATTTCTCTTTTGTTCACTTACTGCATTTTGTTGATTGATGAAAATAAATGATTAACACTTCCATTTTTGAAAGCATTCTTTGTTTACAGCATTTTTTCCACACCTGCCTAAAACATTTGCACAGGACTGTACTTTTGGTGATATGGTTACATTATAAGAGGGACAAAAAGCATTCTTTACTGTAATAGAGGTTCAGAGTCATTTTGGAGCATTGTTAATACCATGTGAATGATAGCTGGTGGTCAAATTGTGTAAAATAAATAAATGAACAAAGAAGAGAAATAGAATCAGAAGAAAAATGTATGACCATGATGCATGCATGGTAAAAGTAGAACATCCCAGTGTGGTGTTCTCACATTTGATATGCACAGAAAGAGAAATAAAAACAGTGGTACCTCATACGTTTGGAATACCATCAATTTTATTCTTTCTCTAACAACATACTGCACTGAATTTAGTTACACTGGCCTAATGTTCGACTTTAGATTCACAGAGTCCCTGACACATGCGTCAGATCATAAGACTTTCAGTTCGGATCTAATTTCACTTTAGAGTGAAATTCAGACTCATCAGAAATTCATACTCATCTGAATGGTTCAGGGTAAAACTCTTCTGTGCCATTCAGAAATCTCAGAAATTGTACTTTGGCAGTGTTATAACGCCCTCATAAACTGTAAGTGGAAAGGCTAACATAAATTCATTGCTCATTTTTCCTGCTCAAATTGAATCAAAATATTGTTCTTCCCTTTATGTCTGACTGCTGCTTTTGCAGGAAGCGTGTTTGTTTGCGTATGCATTTAGTGCATTTGGATTTGAGCATGGAGTCTCAATGGTGTGACTCTAGCCCAATCAGGAATGGTGCAGTGGTGTCTTTCATGATGTGCATCATCAACATTGCAAGTGAAACAAGCCAAAATAAGCTATTTTTGTGTGGAAACATGTCGGTTATATATATTTATTTATTTTTTAATTTATTTTTTTGGTCTTTGTCTGTTGCTCTGAATCATAGTTCTTCTTCTCCAATCTCATATCTCTCTCACTCTCTGGCCTTAAGGGCTCCTGTTATCAAGCGGGCTGTAGGGTCAAGTTACAGTATTTGGGGTGCACACATAAAATAAAACAAATGAGCATAGACACACTTTAATATACACCCCCACTGGGCACAAAGGTGCAAAGTTTTCAGTAGCACACAGCAGCTTCTTACGGTCCTGAAGATTCTGAATCACTGCTGGATAGTGTCAGTAAATGAGTGTGTGGTTGACACCATATGTGGGGGATCACCATATGCTGACTGTTCCACAAACTGTACATGACTGATCACTAGCCCCCCCCCCCAAGGGTTGCTAGAGGGGAAACCAACACCATCGCCCATATGGAAGTATTGCCAGCCTCAGAGTAATGGAGCTGATCTAGGGTCATGTGCTGATACTGTCTGTGTAGGCCTTCACATATTCATTAGGATATAATGGCCTACAACTGATCCAGGATCAGCTCTGTGGCTTTTAGAAATGAGATACTTTCTAATTTCTAAGTCCTGCTCATTTATGCTTCTACTTGCAAACTGCAGTTTTCGGGGGTGGCGGCAGCATCTTTCTTTTCGGTTTTGTTTCCACACTGGAGATGATGTCCTTGTATATGTTGTTCAGGGTGGATAATAAAGCCTGAGCACTCTAGCACATTGAGCTGTGAAGGTACTCAAACCAGTAACACTAAAGCAGCTGTGCAAACATCAAGTAATGCATGCGATGAGCTTGTAGTGGGTAGTGTGAAACCACAGGCACTCTGCCTTTCTTAAAGCTCTCCAGATTAAATGAACTGACTCACTAATTCCAAGTGTCAACAGTAAGAATGAAATGAATCGAATATGCTGGTATATTTCACTGTTGAATATCAACCCAAGTCTAATAATTGATTTAAAGAGTTTCTTTAGTTCTGCACTGGAGATACAAGTCAAGTCAGTTTTATATATTGGGCGCGTTTTACAACTGTTGTCATAAAGCAGCTTTAAACAGCCCGGAGCTCCTAGTGAGAAAGCCGAGGGCGACAGAAGCAAAACTCCTGAAAACTGGAGGAAGAAACCAAGGAACCAAGACTCTAAAGCGGAAACTGTCCTCCTCTGCTCCACGCCAGACAATAAAGAGAAAGTACATTTTTAGAAATATATAGATTTAGCGATGAGTTTCGGTAAAGTAGAGTTACTATAAAAGAGTCCGTTAGAGTCTGTAATTGGAAGCTCAGTTAACCAATAGTGGTGGTTCTGTTTGAGTGGGCGGAGCCTTTGAGTCTTCGTGGCAGCAGCTCATGCAGATGATCCAGTATGTTGTAGCTGATCTGGTGTTCAGGTGGGGAGAGGAATCTGATGATGGTTGGAGATACAACACTATTGTTGCTCATTAATAAGTAAAGCTTGTGCCCTAATAGACTTATTTTTTATGTTGGCCTTTGAGGTTTGATGAACATTAAGTAAGACAAGCTAAAAGAAAAGTTATCTAGAAGTTTTTTTTAAATACATATAACAGTACGCCATTCACTGTTAGTTATGTTAAGCAGACTTGCTTAGGTGGTTTCTTAGTTGCTGAAGATGAACTCATGGTTTGGAGCGAGAGGTTAATGATTCAGGCTGACAGTTTCACCTGACTGTTAGTCTTGAGCTTATTTAAGTTATATCACACATCTACATTAACCTCATAACTCCTTTCTAAAACTGTAGACAACAAACATGTCTTGTTTTAGTGACTCACTCAGAGGAGGGGCAATTGTGGAAATTTTTGGCTGAACTTGTTTATTTCAGCGTGATTTAAATTGTATGTTCTCTTGACTGGGTGAGGGTTATGCGTCAGTAGACAGACTTCCTTCAGTGTGACTTATTGACAGCCAACAACATGAAAGTGAGTTAATAACAGTTTAAACTTTCTCAACAAAATCCATTTGGCTATGAAGTGCCACAACCCTTTTTTCAGCAGATTATTACTGCTTTCAGTGAAGGAAAGAAAAAAATATTGGTGCAGTGATTTCAGTGCTAAACTGCATGTATTGGTTATAACCTGTTGTGGTTCCCGTTGTTAAGTCTCTTTTTACGTGTGTGTGTGTGTGTGTGTGTGTGTGTGTGTTTCTGAGTATACTGGATTGTGAAGTGATATCTATTTCCAGTTCCAGGTTCTAGGTTTAGTCTCATGAGTGCTTTCTCCCTCATTCACATCCCTGTGTGGCTGGTGGCATTCTTTCCCTTTTTTTTTCTTTTTTTTTTCCTCTCTTCCTTTTTGGTCGTGTAGCAACTCATGCAGAATAAGTTGGACGAGGTCATTCGTTAAATATGGGCTTACTGACCAGTAATCGCCTCACTCTAAACAAATTACCTCAAGATTGGAATCTGTATTCCATAGCAAGGTCATGTACCTCCAGCTCTGTGAATGAATGCTGATCCAGGTCCAGTTTTTCATTCTTCACGTCCCTGTGACTGAAAGGAGATATACTCTTTTTTATTTATTTATTTATTATTATAATTTTTTTGATTTAAAAGAATCCGTTCATGGGTGCATTGATAGTGATTCAGTAGTGGTTACTGAACTGCACCAATTTTGCAGGAGTTAATTATTTTTGATTCTTGTAATATTTAATAGTTCAAATGTAAAACATACGTATTGTGTAAACAGTTCTTCTAGTTGCATTTGTGTATTCAGTGGACTTCAGTAAAAAATTGTAAAGAAATAAACTACAGATTCAAATACAGTTTTAGATTTGATTCCCACTCACTACACTGTTCAAAAGCTTTGGTCACTGACTCATTGTGCTCCTCTTGTCCACTTCATTTCCAGGCCACGGAAAGAACCACAAAGATGCAGCGTCTGTCCGAGCTACCCACCCTATCCCTGCGGCCTGTGGCATCTATTACTTTGAAGTGAAGATCGTCAGCAAAGGCAGGGATGGGTAAGTGTTGTGGGGCTGCAAATGTTTAGTGTTGGTTGGGAATGAAAAGCACATTCAAACTCAGCAAAAACTAACTAGCATTGACGAAAAGATGGGTAGAAGGTCATACCGTGAAGAGGTGGGGTTTACTAAAGAAAAGGAAAATGAATGTCCAGTGTTTTGCTTGGTTTCTGGATGGATCTCTGGATTACTGCTTGAACCATTTGCCTACACCCAAAAGAGCATCACAAGTTATGTCTGTCTTTTGTCAATGATTTCTTAGGCTTCTAATTTCAGATTCCAGTTTTCTCATAGATTTTTGAGATGCTCTGAGGCAATATTTGGACGTTGAAGAAAAATCTATGGTCTTGTTAGAAGTTTTTGCGTTTACTAGTTTTGAAATGATGCTCCATATAGGCAGTGTGTCCAGGTTTCCCTGTAAGTAGGTTCTAGAGCTGTTCAATAAGGGAATCCTCAGGGTATCAACCTTTGTTCCGCTTTCTTACTGTTGTTTACAGGTACATGGGGATCGGACTGTCTGCCCAGGGAGTCAACATGAACAGGCTGCCTGGTGAGTTAGCGTGTGTGTGTGTGTGTGTGTGTGAGGGGGTGAGGGACTGCTACTAGGGGAGTCGTAGGGTAAACATGACTCCTGATCTGTGGTGAACAGGTGGAGTTTGGACTGAATAACTGATAGACTTCTAAAGATTTATGAATCGCAGTGGCCGTGATTGGTGCACAGTTATTATATATTACATTTGCTGTCGTCATCTTTTTAAGATACAGCATTTACATTTTGTTGAAAAAGAAATACTGCCATGACCAATTTTTTGAGGTGTTTTTACTAAGTGCCATTTACAAGCAAAAAATTCAACAATTAGAAACACAGTGATACTGGAATCATATCGGTAATGGCAGACTTATTTTCTTATACAGTTATTGGACAGCTGTATAGATTTGTTTAATCACTGACTTAATTATTGTATTCTGATAAGAGTGTAATGTTTGTGACCCCAGGCCAATGTCCAAAAATGCAGCTGTGTAGTGCTGTGAAAAAGTATGTGAGCCTTCAGATTTCCTCTTTTTTTTTTTTTGTTTACCACACAAATTGTTGCTGAACTCAGTCACAAGATACAAAAGAGTAAACATGATACATTTTTAGATGATCTTCTGACTTACTGAGGGACAAAACTAACACTTTTCAACCAGGTCAAAGTAAACATCTGCTTACATTTACATTTACGACATTCAGCAGCCGCTCTTATCCAGAGCAACTTCCATGTCCTAATTGCAGGGACAGTCCCCCTGGAGCAACTCAGGGTTAAGGGTCTTGCTCAGGGACCCAGTGGTGGTAGTGCCAGAGGTGGGATTCGAACCTGGGACCTCTTGATCCACAGGTCTATAGGCAATTATCCTACCACTAGAGCACCACCACCCTACTGCTTACTCACTTTATCAACCAGTGAAACAAATCTGACAATTGGAGTCGCCACACCCAAGACTGTTTACTTCCAGCCCTGTTGAAACTAGACTTCACTTAAATTCATCCTTATTAACAATGTTCCCAAAGGATCTTAATATACTGCCACCTTTTGTCTGTCATTATATAGCAGGATCTTTTGAAAACTGCTTATTGTATTGTATTGATGTCTTGCTTATTATGCTAGATTTTTTGAAGATCAGAAAAAAATTTACTGCTACAAATAAACAACAACAGAGGGGCCTTTTTTGAACAGCTAAGCCTAAAAGTTTGTCAGTCCTTTGGAATTTTGTATATTTGTCCATAAACAGGACCTAAAACATCATTGCATTTTGGAGCAGGTCCTAAAAGTAGATAAAGAGAACCTAGTTAAACAAATGAGACAGACATATTACACTTCAAATGACAGTCATTTTCCTCATTAAATGAATAGCAAATACACATCCGTTGCAAAAGTATTTAAACCTCTAGGATTAGCAGATAAATTCAAGATGAAATTAGTCAAGTGTTTTCAATGGGATACAAAATCTTTGTGTGTAATGTATGTGTGTGTATATACATATATAATATACACATACATACATCCATACACACACATATATATATATATATATATATATATATAAACATTGACTCTGATTTCACCTTGAAATTATATTAGTTATTATATATTATAATTACATATTATATTAGAATATTAATTATATACTTTTAAAAAAAGGATAGCACAATGAATTCTGATGATCACAAACCAGGTTAATGAGATGGCACAATAAAAGATTTACTAGGACATCAGTAGCTGTTAATGTTCACTGGGCTGGTAAAGGTTGAGATGGTAAGCCATCTCTTAAACAGTTTGGCTGTCAACAGTCAAGACCATTTTTATGTTCCCCTAGGAGTGGTGGACCAAAAATTTCACTCCAAAAACACAGAGGAGTGATGGTCTGGGAGGTAAGAAAATAACCCGGGTTAACCGCTAACCTGAGAGGTTTTATGAATGATGACCTGTCTGACAGTGGCTAATTTTAACGTTCATAATCTGCTGTCAGGAGAACGATGAGAAGAATCAATGGATTTCACATCAGCATTGCAAGTAGAAAGTCATGGCTTTTCAAAAAACACTACTGCCAATCCCGAGTTTAATACTTTTCTTAATACTGATCATTCAAGCCAGTGATGTCTTGGAAAAATATATTGTGGACGTTGAGAACAAGGTAGAAAAAAGAAGGAAAGCACCGCATTCTAGTTTAGGGAACAAATCCTACCAATGAAACGTGCAACTGGGCCAACGTGCGGGACTTATCTATAGTTACTAGACATGTGTAGTTACGGTTCTTGCTAAGCAAGGCTTTACCAGATACTAAAAGCAATGCTTCACATAATTTGCTTCTAATATTTATTTTTGGATCATTTTCCTCAGTAAATAAATGGCCAAGCGTTTTGTTTTGGTCTTGTTTGTTTCATTGGGTTCTATTTATATACTATAAGGACTGTTGTAGAAAGTATTAACACATGAAGTTCTCAAGGGTTTACAAACTATCAAGCAATGCTGTATTTCTATTTATTGATGTCTATTGATGTTAGTCTGAGAGGAATTACTAAATGTTTTACATTTTAATGCAGCAGCATTAATAATCTCAGTATTGGCACACAAGTCCCATAATGGTGCATCTCTACTAATGTACTGTAGTGCAGGCACATTAGTAATTCACCTGACACTGCTGGACTGCAGATTTATGGAAAAAATCAACAAGGAGTGAGCGAAGAGAAGTAATAGCCACGGAGAGCTCCTCTGTATCAGGAACTCATGAACTACGTGATGATGAAAACAATCAAGAAGTTTCAAAGAGGAACTGTAATTATTGACTGTATGTTATATTTATGATATTTCCTCTCATGAAGTTCTCACTGTTGCTGATAAAGCAGACACTTTGTTAAGCCTGCTCTGAATTACTGACCCTAAATGCAATGCCAGTGTCTTTTGGATCATGGTCTTGCTGTCTGCCAGTTAATTTTAGTTAATTAATCAGGCCGAAGCCATGATCCTGCCTCCACCATGCTTCACACACAAGCAGAGGTGAATCATCACATAAAACATTGCTCAGGAAATGTTTTTGTGGCATATGTCTGGGTTTATTTCTCATCTGTTTGTTGTTCTTGTTTTTCTGATTCTTACTGCTGATGATTTGGTTTGAATCTGATGGTATGGTCTCTGTATTTCTGATGTCCAAGTATCACCCCAACAGTGGGTTGTGATATCTCCACCCCTGCCCTGTAGAGGTTGTTTGTGATGTCACTGACTGTTTGACCTTTTCCTTTACCACTTTCACGATTTGTCAAAAGATGTTGACCAACCGGTTCATTGCCTGTTGCTCAGTGTACTAGTGACTTCCTACTTCTTCAGGACATTCTAGAAAGATCTACTGGTTATGCCCAGTGTTTGTGAAATGTTTCGCTCTATTCTTCAGCTTCTAAACTGCATACTCCTCCCCACCCCCACCCCCACCCCCACTCCCTGGACAAATTAATGATCCCTTTTAAATGACAAATGTTTTTACCTATCCATCAAACCGGGCACACCTGAGTAACACCTGTCAGCCTCTTGTGTTTCAGTATATTTGCTCACCTGAAATTTTTTTTTGCAAGATACAAAATGTGTTATATTCAGCCTAATTGAACACATGTAAATGCCAAGAAAAAAAAGCTGAAACTGTGATCTTTCAGGTCATTCAACCTTTGATTTCAAACATTTTCTTTGGCATTCTTCAATTTTTCCAATGCTTTTGGAGGGGACTGTGTGGGTCTGTTTAAAAAAAAAAAAAAGATTTTTTTTCTAAATTAAGAAAATAATTGTGAATTAACAATTTGTGTGACTGCTCGTTTTGATGTCAGTGGCCAAGGTAAGCTTGTGCACAGATGTGAATGTTGTTTCTCTGATGTCGATTCGTTCAGGCAGTGAAATGTGTTTGCAAATCCCTGCTTATGATTTGCTTTACCTGTGTTAAGTCCTGGCTAACATTGCACCTGCTTCCATGCAAAGCTGTGTTATTTTCTTCCTGAACAGTCTACTTGGGTTTCTATCATATAATTTGCTTGTGGTTTGGCACCACTTTGTGTACCTCCGCCCTTTCCGTGCCGTCCCAGTGTCCTCAGTCCTGCCCCTTTCACTAGCTCTCTTGGTCCTATTCCTATGCAGTCCTCTCTCCACTGCTGTCAGCATGCCTGAACATGTCCCGGAAGGTGAACAGAATGACCTTAACCGTCTCCAGTCCATCTTAAAATGCTTCAGAAGCCAGCTCTTTGAAAATACATAATGTAGATGCTAAGAACATGGAAGAAGTGTGGTATTAGCTGATTGAAAGTTTGCTTATGAAGGGAATGTGATTCACTTATTAAGAGCTGAATTATAACTATTCATTTGAAATTTGTCTGTTTGGTTTTGGACTCCTGTGTGCTGTTCCTGTGGAATGTTTGTACTGTAGAAGGAGGCCTGACTGGGGTTTATTAGATTGGTTTGGATTAAGTTGATTGGATTGAATGTAGTTAAACAATGTGCTGGATTAATATGTTTACTGTTAAAGCAGCTGTGGAAAGTGAATGGAGGTGCTGATGCAGAGTGCTACTATTTCACATTTTTAAAGCATGAACTCAAAACATGCTGGGGCAGTTTTGATGATGATCTAGATAAATGTTGTAGTCTTGCGATGCAGTTTTTGCTCTAAACCGGCACAGTATCAAAAATATTCATGATATTTTAATGCTATTTATAATACTACACAGGGTAATGCTCCTATTGTTTTTATTTTAAGAAGAGGTTAACAGAACAAAATGGTCAAAACAAGAAGACAAGCTGTCCAGATTGAATGGCTATTCTAGCACACTTAGTGTTCCCCAGGAACCATCAAGTCATTACATTTGTTGATGCAAACTTAAATATCATCTGATACCATCATGGAAAATAGTGTGATATTGAATTTCATTAATTCTGCATGCCTGTACTGCACAGGACAAACAGATGATTGAGTGACTGAGTTTGTGTAGACTAGAGGAATGTGTCTGTGTGTTCAGTACTCTGCACACAGTTGTGAGCCCTCTGGATACCGTGTATTCATGGACTGTCCTGGCCTCTCACATGGCATGACCAATCAGCAGGCTGCAGCCTGTGACTTTATCACCTTGCTTTTGGCTTTTCCATGGTCCCTGAGGCTTTTGGAATGCTTTGGATTCATCTAGCCAGTTCTACACATGCGTGCTGACCACAACCTGCCCATTCATTCAGCCTGTGCTGCTGCTCTTTGTTTCAGAGGTTCAGAATACGATAGAAATAGAAGCGTGCTCATGTAGATTCTGTGCCTGTTGTATTTCAGTCTTTGCTGGTGGTAATATTCTAGTATCTGCACCAGTATAGCACTTATATCTGTCGTTGCTCCTTTAGTGAGTGGCAGGTAGGTCTTTTTTTATTGTCCAGGTGTTTTATGACGTCTTCAGTAGAACTGTAATTATAGCTGCTCCCACTTAAATTGGTTTAGAAAAATAAAAAATAAACTTTTTCAGTGCTTCCCACAGCAACCCCCTAACCAAGTGACTCCAGAGAAACTGTAATCTCTAGATTTTGTAAGTGACTACAGGAAAATTATTCTTGGTACTTATATGCTGTTAAGCCTCGGCCTCCTCTTCTGTTACTCTTAGGCTGAACCCAGAGGCCAAGTATTGGTTCTTGACAGTGATTTTCATGGAATAAGATAAAAAGAGAGATTCACTGAGATTATCAACGAGCAAACTGTTTTAAATTTCAGCAAACTGCTTTTGAGCAAACAGTTTTTTGTTTTTCTTCTGTTGTGCTGAAAATGTTATAAAGTGTTTAGTTACAATTGGAGTTTTCTGTGTACAATTTAAAACTGCATTAAAGGGTGATGAATGGCTTCACATTACTGTTGCTGAGGAAGAGACATGATGTCACCTGTGTGTGTGTGTGTGTGTGCGCACACATACAATTTGAGCATAATGGTTTTAGGCGCCCTGTTGACCCCTTCGTCTCTGATCCCATAGTGGAGGCCTGCCCATTTCATTAGCATGGAGGGAACAGTGAACGCAGCTTTAGGAGCAATATCCCTGTCAGTGCTGCTCTGCAGATTAATCTAATACCTCACAGTTCACACACGACCTACTTTCCACCCCCATCACCCGATTTACTTTTTCTCCTTGTTTTTGGAGTGGTCCTGCCCAATCTGCCTCTTCTCATCACTTCTAAACTAAACAGAACATGTGCATGGTAATGGCAGACTATTCACACACTATCATGTGCAATGCTCAGGCCTGGCATGCAAAGGCTGCAGTGGGATTCACAGTGTCTGTGGTGCACAGTCAGTGCTGCTGGGAGTTGAGTGACTCATTTTGTTTCAGTCATATCTGATGCGTAATCTGAGACCCCCTTCTGGCCGGGTGAAGTATTGCATATTTTGCTGAAAGGCTCAAGTGAGAGAATGGAAAAAAATTGCAAGCGCAAGCTCCTCCATCTGGATTCACATCCAGGCCCTTGTGAACTGATCCAGATTCAGCTTGATTTGTCCACCCATACCCAGATTTGGAATAAGTTACTGAATGTGATCTCTGATTCTGTCAGTGCTGTATTTGTAACTACAATCTTTGGTTGGTTTTCTTGTCTTCCTTCAGGCTGGGACAAGCACTCCTATGGTTACCACGGTGACGATGGACACTCCTTTTGCTCCTCAGGGACCGGCCAACCGTATGGCCCGACCTTCACAACGGGTGACGTGATTGGCTGCTGCGTGAACCTCATCAACAACACATGCTTCTACACCAAGAACGGACACAGTTTAGGTGAAGTGAATCCTGCTTGTCCAGTCAGAACATCAAAAGAATACCTACTTTTCTGACGTTTTTTTTCTACTCATATGTGATGTATCTATTGTTACGTGTCCAACTTGTTCTTGCCAGCTGAACTCACAAATGTTTTAAAAGGCTATAAGACAGATTGCATTGTTTTGTTTTACATAAGCTGATGTTTGCGCCTTTTCTCCTACAGGTGTGGCGTTCACAGATCTCCCAGTAAGTGAAGAATGGAAGCACTGACACACACACACACACTCTCACTCACTCACTCACACACACGCACATGCACATCCTGCCATACCTTTGGAATGCTTTTGTTGAATGTTCAAGTTATGAGTGTACTTATGTGTTTGGTGAAGCTTTCTGCTTATAGTGCATAATTAATGAAGCAGGCGTTTTAGCTGACAGCTTGCCAGTTGAGGTGATTTGGAAGAAGGCCCTGTGCAGTGACTCGGGGATGGAGCAGGAAAGTGACCCCATGAAGATGCAATCATTGCTCATAATATCTTTCTCTCTTCCGTTCCCTTCCCCTCTCAGCCCAACCTATATCCCACAGTAGGGCTGCAGACTCCTGGAGAAATCGTGGATGCTAACTTTGGCCAACAGCCATTTGTGTTTGACATTGAAGACTATATGAGTGAGTGGAGGGCGAAGATCCACGGCATGATTGCACGCTTTCCCATTGGAGAGAGGCTTGGCGAGTGGCAGACAGTGCTGCAGAAGTGAGAAGTGACTTTCATAATCCTTTTAAGTAGCAGTGTATATTATATACAGAATCAAGTTATCTGCTACATTTTGCAGTATAAAGTTATCATGCTAATAGAAAAAATAATTTTTTCAAATTTTAAAACACAGTTCAAACCTTCCAAAGATCTGTAATTGTACAGGTTGAGGGCCCAGCTGCCAACGAGCTTTGGTTTGTTACACTAGAATACACAGTTGTAGGCCTTTTGTACAGATATAGCTTATAACTTTTATAGCAAAATCTTTGGCACACTGCATCATTCAGCAGCAGGATAACAAAAACAATGTGATTAAGAGTATTTATATGAATCATCTACTAGTCCTAATTCAAACACACCTTTTGATTGTCCTGCATTATTTCGACTTTAGTTTGTTGGATCACATTAATGCCTTGATTCATTCAGCTTCTCACAAAAACCTCCTCTGTAACATCTGGGGCTGATCAGAAAGTTCAAAAAACACAATAATAAAATAGTCATTTATTAGCAGCCTCATAATGATTACTGTCGAAATCAGCTACTGCCCAGCCCTGCTATCAAATAATAATCCCTCCCTGTATGCCAGGTGAAACATTAAATGTATGAACACACATTAAAAAAAGGTTTAATCAGCTTTATGTCAGTTTATCTTTAAACACAGACCTTGCCTCAAGAGGTTCATTTACTACTTAGAACTAGTACACTGACCATTTGTCTACTCTTATGTTAATTCCAAAGTGTTCCGTACTCCTGCAATAACTGTGTGTGTTTTGGTCTTCAGTATGGTATCCAGTTACCTTGTGCATCATGGATACTGCGCCACTGCCATGGCCTTTGCTCGAGCCACAGAGACCATGATCCAGGAGGATCAGACCTCCATAAAGAACAGACAGAGTGAGAATATGTACACATGCACAGCCACCAGCCATTGATCATCTGATACCATAATTACGTGCTCATTATAATAATAATAATAATAATAATAATAATATGTAATAATTACAATAGTGGTAGTAATTATAATAATGATGATAATTTGAAAATCAGTAATGTTATAGCTTTGGTTTGTCGAGGAATAAAGACCACATTGAAATTGCTGGTTACAGACCTGGAAAAATGCTGATTTCAGATCAGTTTTAATCAGAGTAAGGGTCAGGGAAAGAAAACAGAATAGCAACTTCTTATTCAATTATTAGTTGAATAAGTAGTATTTTGATTGAGTCATTAAAAACAATATTGATAGATTGATTTTGTTTATTGTGTGTGTGTGTGTGTATATATATATATATATATATATATATATATATAATATAAACATACAAACATAACACAACATTTACATGTAATTTTTGTGGCTTATTTAATTTATTTTACACCCAAGACAGATGTGCTCTACTGAATCACTGCACAAACCTTTGGTCACTCCATCTTTAAATAAATCTACAGTTCTCTTGTAATACTCTTCTGTTCATCTCATGACTCCATAGATGATAAGATGAGGCATAGAATGATGCATAGTATTGAATAGCCTGATGGACAGATAAGCAACATCGTCACCTTCCATGTAGAAACATGTAGAAGACAAGCACAAAGTGGGAATAATTTATGATAAATTTGTTCCCCATCAGCAGCACACACACAAGTGCTTCACTTTTGGACAGTAATGATGATTATTAGTCTTGGCATGCTTTGTGCCTGGGTTTTGGGCTGGTTGTAGTTATGTTTTGCGCTGCTTTTGCTACAACATGGCAATCCAGCAGTCACGTATGGTAACTGGATGTGTGTTGTTTTCTCTTGTGTGGTTTGAGCAGGAATACAAAAGCTGGTCTTGGCAGGTCGTGTTGGAGAGGCCATCGAAGCCACACAACAGCTGTACCCCGGGCTCCTAGAACGCAACCCCAATTTACTCTTCATGTTGAAGTTAGTGAAGTCTACACACACAAGCAGTAATGCACAGGTTCACCACAATTAAGTGAGCCGCTTTGACCAAACATTATTACGTGGATAATAATAAATGTGGGTCAGTAGGCAGTGTATTCATAAAGCTAATAGAAAGTTATTTATTTGAATACATTATTACTCATATTTGGCATTTCTGAGTGAGCCATTGCTTCAAGCAAATGTGTGCCATGTTCTACATGGCTTGAGAGAATTGTTAGCCTGAGTATATTTAGGAATGAATGGTTTCCATCCCATAGTTGCAGCAGATATTGCCAAGGGTGGGCCAAAAATGAGTTCTAGATTGAAATGACCTCTGTTGACATGATACTTGCACCTTCCACAAAAGCTTCATGGATATTGGTGCACAGTTATTGCAGTCTCTCATGTTTACCTTTTGTCTTTAAAATTGCCCATCAGTTTTACAAATACAGATGGTACGAAAACCTGAGGCAGTGTACACAGCCTGAAGTTCAAGTCACGGTTACCTTTTCCATCATATTTCTCCCATCCCTGCTTTTCCATTTTTAATGGAATTTGTTTGGGAAAGCTGCTGGTGTGTTATTGGCGTTACTCTCGCATAGCAATTCGATATGTTTAACTGAACCTTCTCTGCATTCCAAAGGCATTTGCTTATATTATTGAGAGATACAAACATGGAGGCAGAGTCAGAGGTACAGTCAGTGAGAGCAGTATGTTCCCTGCCAGGTTTCTTAGTTAGAGAAACAGCGGTTGTTTTGTTACATGCTCCTGTGACCAATGCAGTGGCAGGGTGAATCACCGGTCACTGCTGCTTTAGACTGTTCTAGACTGTGCTGTTCTTCATTTGTTTTGTCAGGCCTGTTGCTGGGTGGATTCTCATAAGGGAGAAAAAAAGACAGAACTCTTGACGCTTCATGTCTAAACTCCTGATAAATCTGTTTGTGAATTAGCAGAATTATTTTAGGAGCAAACATGGTAAAACTTGCCTAAGCCTTCTGTGCTATCAAAAAATGTTGCCGCGTACTTTCTTTACACACACTGCACTGAATGACCCGCCGTGGAGGACTGGCACAGAGAAAATGCCATCAGAGATAGGACTTTCCATTATTACTTAATCATAAGTTCTTCTTTAATCACGTGAGGGCTTTTCACACCAAGCTGTCTGGTTTAAAGCAACGAAACCTTCGCACCAAATTTGCCTAACAAACTTGCATTCTGTATTAAATGGCCTTTGGCTTATCACCCACTGTAGTGCAAAAAAGGAACCATCCCAGATATGCTGGAAATGTAACAATTTCCCACAATGGCCTCTCATCCCAGCCCTTCAACATTTCTAAACTATAAATTGTTCTCCAGTGCTAATATTTATTAGTGTAGCAGTCCTGCTCTGGCACCCATTGTGTTTTAGAAAATAAATAAAATCATGCACAAAAAAAAAAAAAAAAATATTCCTCACAATGGCTTCTCATAGAGACAGCTCTGCCTGTGGTGTTTCTCTTAAAAATAAAATATACTCTTGCTCACTCACTTCTATTACTTCATTACTCAGTGAAACGAAAACGTTTATCAGATATTGATTGCATGCCTGTGGTAGAACATAAATATGTCTTAATGAACTACCTGGACCTTCCCTGCAGAGTTAGGTGAGATTGCAAAGCTGGGGAGATGTGAAGTTGCAGTCTCAATTTGTAGTCAAACATACCTGCAACTACACATGATTCATTTCAGTAGGCTTTTTTTTCTTTCCTGAGTTCATAAAATGGGTGGGATTGACAGGAATAACTTGTTTTGTTGCATCATTTTTCTGCAATGTCATTGTAATACTCTTACAGCAGGAAGTGAAGTAGGCATGACCGTTTTGGAGATAGCATGTAACATCATAATTGTATTTAGAAGTCAAACAGTCAAAAGTGTTCTTTTTTTTGGGGGGGGCGTCTAGAAATCAGATCATTCCACAAAGTTAAATATGGATGGCCAGAGGTGGATAAACACAGATAATCTAGAAGTAATGCCTTAGTGAAATTAGGAGCATTCTATGATCGTTTTTGTTTTGGTGGTGGTCTGAAAAAGTTTTAGGTTAGTTCCCCAGGTTTCCCAGGATCAGAATGTCATGGGTTTGAATCCCAGACAAGTAAGTTGCCCTGTGGTACCCATGAGCAAGGTACTGTCCCCATTACTGCTCCCTGGGTGCATTAAATAGCACCCCCCCACCCCCCCGGTGTGTGTGGGTAGAAAGCAGAGGTTGTTGTGTTTCACAATGACAAAAAATAGTCACTTCAACTGTCTGAACTGGGCCACATCCATATGGATTCCTTAACCATTCTGGTTTTGTGATCTGAGGCAGTGCTATTTGTCATTGATTAATCTCAGCTTTTCCACCAGGAAAACATTTGTGCAAAGGGTATAAGGACAAATTAGTGCCTACTCCCTGTTTTGAATGTGAATGAGACTCATTGTGCTGGTAATGACGGTGCTGGCAAAAGCTCACATTAGCATTAGATCACTATCTGACACCACTGTCAGGCAAGATATACACGTCAGACAGAGGTTTCACATTCCTGGCTGCTCCTTTCAACATATTAATGCCTTGCTGAGCAGTAAATATCCAAAACACATTGTAACTGCTGATTTCTTCTTCCTCAGGTGTCGGCAGTTTGTGGAGATGGTGAATGGTACAGACAGTGAGGTACGATGCTTTAGTGTCCGCTCCAAACCCCAAGACAGCTACCCCAGCTCCCCAAGCTTAAGCCCTCGACACGGAGCCACTAACCCCCACCTTCACAGCACAGGTGACACACACACACACACACACACACACACACACACATACATTCATTGTTTTTTTTCTGGGGGGAAAAAAGAATCTGCAAATATTTCTGAAACAACCTGAAACTGAGTAAATAGCATCCATCATTATTTATTTCATTTTTAACACAGTCACTTTGCTTTACATTTAACTGAATTTTTCACATAGTGAGGTGGGATGGCGGTGGTCCAGTGGTAGGGTACCTGCCTATGGACCTATCGAGAGAGGTCCCAGGTTCGAATCCCACCTCTGGCACTACCACTGAGCAAGACCCTGAATTGCTCAAGGGGGACTGTCCCTGTAATCAAGACATGGAAGTCGCTCTGGATAAGAGCTTCTGCTAAATGCTGCAAATGTAAATGTAAACAAAGTAAAAAGCCATGGACAAAAAGAAAAGAGTACACTTAATCTAATATTTTGTTTGCTTTTAACAGTAATCACTGTCAATGAGACTTCTGCGTCTGGCAACCGGTATTTTTGGGCACTTCCTGAGCAAACTGCTATAGGTTTCTCATTATGTCACCAAACTGGGAAACATTTAAAAACATAGCACAATTAAAATGACACAAACGAGACAATATCCCGTTGAGATTCTGGGCCTGTTGCTGGGCCACTGATACAGAAATTCAGGCTGTTGGGTGATCTGTTTGTCTGCCTTTCACCCTGTGAGCGCTGGGATAGGCTCCAGCACTGCCTACCATATATTGCCACATAGGATAAGCGGTTATGAAAGTGAATGAGTGGTACTGTATGCTGGTGTTTGTAATTCTCCTGTTGGAGGGTCCATGAGTCACACTGTGTCTGAGTTTGCTGACAGTGGACAGTATATTTCACTCCAGATTGTCTTGGTAGTCTTGAGAATACATTGTGACCTTTACAGATTTAAGGCACATCAGTGCAAAACATAACTGCCTGTAACCTTTTTCTCAGTAGGTATGGTCACCATAATTTTTCTGCCTGTACATTCATTATTCATATGAATATAAACCTGGTGTGATTTGCCAAAGATGTTTTGTCTCAAATATAAAGGACATTCTCACAGAGACCTATATTAGAATATCTTTTCAAAATAAAAAATAAATCCTTTCTTTTCATACTTTTATTGGTTAGCTTCATCACACACTAAAGGCATACAGGTATATATGAGAACATCCTTGCACCTTTACTGTGGTAAGAGCATCAGATGGTTCAGCTGGATCATAAGTCTAATGTTGAATAATATGTATAATATTTAACACGCTTTGGTAATTGGAAAAATGGGAACACATCTGCATAGCTAAATTAGATATTTTATGTTTTTATCTTAAGTGTGGTCTATGCTGTTGCATAGACCTTTAAAAATCTCCATACATCTGGGCAAATGACTAAATCTTCTAAAATATGCAGGTGCAGACAGTCCTACGTGCAGTAACGGAGTGACCCCTTCTAACAAAAGCAAGAGCCACGGCAAATACCCTGGAGCAAGCTCCGCCTCTTCCTCTCCCTCCTCCTCCCCTTCCTCCGTCAACTACTCTGAATCCAACTCCACTGACTCCACCAAATCCCAGCCACACAGCGCCACCAGCAACCAGGAGACTAGGTGTGTATGGTTTCTTTTCAGGCAACTGTAGATTAGCATGAGTGTTTGCTTTAAAGCTTTCTAAAAAAGAAAATGTGCTTTATACCATTAGTAAGGTTTTCTGATTTAATGTGTTTTGTTTTTTTTTTTTCCCCTCTGCCATATGCGTGTGGTGAGTAGTGACAGTGAGATGGAGATAGAGGCGGAGCACTATAGTAATGGTGTTGCAGAGAACTCCTCCACCCGCATCATGAATGGCACGTATAAGCACCAGGAGATCCTACAAGGAGATGACAACAGCGTGGGCAATGGAGTAGCAGGTATATGCACATCTGCTGGGCACAAGAATTAGGGTGGCCGGACATCTTAGTGGCTGATAAATAAAATGTATTTATCATTTATTCCTAATATGATGTCTATTATGAAATGTTGTGTAGCAGCTGATGCTGATACATAAAATAATATGAATTAGCTGTAGTTTTTTGAAGCCCATTAGCATCTAGAAATTTTTCAATTAAAACTTGTAGCCTGCTGTTGCTTGTCTTGGAAAAAATGAAGAGCTAACAACAAGACAACACTCAGTCTTTAAGCCTTGAGCCCAGTCCACGATGAATTCTTTTTGTATTCAGTGTTGGTTCCAGCACCTTGTATTGAATCAGTGTTCTCTGTCAAACAATAATCTGTCATGTCTCATACTGCACTTAGTATATGGATTATAAGAGCTATACAGAAAGTTTACATTTAAGTGTAATCTTTACCTCTGTCTTCTTTCTCTGCTCTCAGAAGCTAAGCAGTAATAAGGCTCTACTGCAAGTTATGATCAAATTTATAGCAGTGTTTTTATCCAGTAAAGACTGGAATAAGACTACTCCATTGCAGCTCTATCATGCCAAATTGTTAAATACATTGTTAAATCCCACTGGAGGTAAATGCTAGAAGCTTTAGTAAGCCTGCCCAGAAGAAACTCATGGTGAGAAGAATTGATAGAGAGAGTGGAAAAAATTCTTCAAAGATCATAATTTGAGATTTGCAGAATGATTCATTTACGATGAAATAACATCTCGATGTCGTTTAAGAAATGTGCCAGAAGAAAGATTTTTCTAAACACAAATGCCCCAGTGCCTACAGTTTGGTAGAATGGATGTATAAACCAAACCTCTCCTTTAGGCATGGTGCTGTTATTTGTAATGTTTTGTTTGTGATTTTTTTTTGTTTTTTTTTTTGCCCTAGTTCTATTTCCAAATCCACAAAAAATGGTTCACTGACCACAGAATTAAGCTTTTAACATGGCCATCACAGTCAACAGACTTAAATCCCTTAGAAACCTATTGGCTGAGCTGAAGAGGTCAAAAAGAGAGGACATAGGACCTGGGGGTTCTGGAAATATTTGCACTGATGAGTGGCTTCAGATTCTTTGCTTTGACTCTTTGCTGTTATGTGAGAAAAGGGCACTGGCACAAAAACAGATAGCTGGCGTGCTTATCAATTTCCTGATTAACCACAAGCATATTTTTCATGGTTGCCTGTGTATTGCTCTTTGTGGGAAAGCAAGCACTGGTTGGATAATTGATCAATGACCTGAAATCCACAAACATGCTCTTCTCTTGTCTTTGCTCTCCCAGAGGACGGCTGTGGCTCGAGGCAGCTGTGTGGGGGCAACCAGGCGGCCACAGAGCGGATGATCCAGTTTGGCCGTGAGCTGCAGGCTCTCAACGAGCAGCTTTCTCGTCAGTATGGAAAAAATGCCACGCATAAGAAGATGCTGCAGGTAGGAGGGACTTTAGGATTTAGAAAGGAGCAAGAGAACTTTGGATGTTCCCAGTTCAATCCAGTCAGCATCAATGCCAATTGGACAATATTTTAATGCACATGCACATAAAGCTGTTTCATGCCAATGTATTGTTTATACCAGTGAAAACTCTAAAAGCAATATAAATGACTTGATGTTAACTTGAAGCACTGCGGCTTGCTTTCAGAATAAAAAAAAAAACAAAAAACAGCTTGTACAGTGTAACTGATTAAATTTAGGAAATGGCTCACTAGCCATGTTTTAATATGTGCAGCCACCTGTTGTCAGAATATTCTTAAACTGGCACTGCCTTCCATGGAAAGAGCTAGTTGGACCTACCTCTTTCCTAATTACTGTACACAGCGCTTATCAACTGCAGGAAGTTATATGCCTGTGTAACAGGGGTGAACAGTTGTTAAGTGTTCACACGATGTAGCAGGTGGGTCAGCTTTGAAGCATTAAATGATGGGACCTCGCTAACATCTGGATACTTAACGCCAAAAGCTATGAGTCCTTAGCTCACGTGGAATCAAATTAAACCAAATTGTTACTTTATTCCAAAAAAAAGTATAAAATTGTTAAGTGTCCTCTTTTATAAACAAAGATTACCTGTAGCATTTCATAGTGATTGTCATACTTACATGTGTTACAGGGTTTAAATCCTTATAAAGAACTGTCCTGCCCTGTTGTGTAATAAGACTCTGTGTTTATTACTGGGATTGTGATTGAGTGGCAGGGAAGGGGTTTGGGGCATCGCCATGGAACAATTGCAAAGTGATTTAAAAGCCGACCATATTGTCCAAAGAGAGGTGAACTCATTTTCTGTTTAAAAGGTGTGAAGCTTTGGAATCATGAACAAGGAAGTTGATTCCTCATTAGTATATCAGGTCTTGGATTTGGATGTATGATATTTTATTGAAGTTATTATAACCCATAAAAAAGCCTATGAAAACCTCTGCAGCGTAATACAATCTCAGCACACACTGTTTGATGCTCTAATAGGTACTTGGATCTTAAACAAAACACTTAAACAAAGAGAGATCCTACGTTTTTCTCATGTATGATTGATGTTATAGCTTATGCACTCTGGGGTGTGTGTGTGTGTGTGCCCTGTGTCTCTTGCATAGCTGTGTTATAACCATGCTGCAGGGGTGTGATGAGTCAGTCCTCGTTTGGCAGGCAGACACAGCTTGACATTTGGTGCACTTGCACAAGGCTAGCACGCATTAGCGTTCCCTCCAGCCTCTGTTTGTTTGGGAGCAGCTGATGTCAATGGACACACTGTTGGAAAGGTTATTAGTCCTTACGCTATCATCTCACTGGTCACCACCACTCTCATTGCCCTTTTATGTGTTTGTGCGTGCATGTGTGTAGGATGCCTTCAGTCTGCTAGCATATTCAGACCCATGGAACTGCCCAGTGGGCCAGCAGCTGGACCCCACACAAAGAGAGGCCATCTGCTCTGCCCTTAACAGCGCCATCTTGGGTAAGAACTGTTATTATATGTATATTTATACACACGCAGCTCTGACCAATAGATTGACCACCTGTGTTTTTCGTCACAGCATTGCCTTTCCTGACTAGTGTCTGTGCAATTGGGGATCCCAGTGTCAGGCACTCCATGTTATAGCTATATTAGCGCCATACAAGCTTCAATGAACCGATGAACACAAAACTGTCAAAAAATATATTTAACTTAACCTTTAGCAAGACTATAGCAAGCTTTAACATAGCCTGTCTATAAAGGAATCAGGTGAAAAAAGGAAAAAAAAAAAAAAAAAAAAGCCAAAGGGAATTCAACTAATTCAAAATCATTATTGAGTTTAGCCCCAGGACCTAAATATATATAAAGACTATGTGAGTTTCTGCTGTTTTACAAATGAGACTACATAATGGGCTGAACCAAGAAGTTCATTTATCGAATCACTTGTATGGCTCTCCTTTTTTCAGTTTAACCATTAAAATTGGTATGGATCTGCCTAATTGCAAGTTATCTCTGTCTTTCCATCGTTACTTGCTGTTTTGCTTAGTAAAAGCTTCTTTTTTCATGCAGAGTCACAGAACTTGCCCAAGCAGCCTCCTCTCATGCTGGCGCTTGGCCAGGCCACTGAGTGTGTGCAGCTCATGGCTCGAGTGCGCTCCGGCTCTTGTTCCTTCGCCAGAGTCGACAACTTTTTGCACTAGCATCAGTCCAGGTGACAAAAAGTGCAGCTCTCTGCAAAACACTCACGTTAGAATTTTTGAGCATATGCTTACAAGTGATTGCAAACTGTTACAATCACTGCTGTCCATTTAATAAAGTACCAGTTGTCTGTCTGTGCATCTCTGTCTGTGTGTCTGTCTCTTTTCTCAGGCAATGTTCAGGACAGCTAAGAAGAGGACTTTCCAGTTGGTTGCCATGAGGAACACGCTCGTTTGAATTAGTGTGTCGCTTGCCGCTTGCCACAGGCAGTCCGGATGCGGAATGACTAGAAACATGTGGAGGAGAGAGGCTTCTTTTTAATTTAGTATTATCAAATACAAATTGTGTGACACTATTTAAAGATAATTAATTATTATTCCGTTTATCTAGTCATTTTTATTTTAGTTTCTATTTTGTCCGTTTGTTGTGCTCATCTTGAACCAGATTTCCCTTTTTGTTTTTATGGGTGGATTCAATGCATAGTATTCAAAAACATGTACCATATCAAGGACATACACAGCAGTAAACTCTTACTGAAAGAGATCAGAAGTCTCCCTTATTCAGAACTCAGGTATTTGATGCGTGTCATTTTAGCATGGGACACTGCAGAATTGAAGTATTGCTTTTATCTGGCAATACTGTGGCTAATTACTATCGTCTCATATAACTGAATTTTACTGGCTACTGTACCATTTAACTATGGTTTTTAGGTGTTAGAAAGACATCCTTGATGTTATGGTAGGGGGGCTCAGTTATTCCCGTAATGCTTTTTTTCAGAATCGATTGAAAATGTCTGTGAGAAGGTGCACGGCTCCTGCATGTCTCACTTCCAAGCTAGTAGTGAAAGCTCAGGCACCAGCACCAGTCTTATTAGATACACACAGTTGCACCATGGACCCGGAAGCTGGGTCTGTAATGAAGTCTATTTTTTACAAACTCGGGCCTCTCTCCAAAAAAAGGCTACTATTTTAATGATCTTTCTAGGGTAGCGCACAGATGTTATTTAAACCCCCAGCTTTTAAGTTTTTTTTGTTTTGTTTTGTTTTTGTTAGGTATATCAGAATTAACCTGTGGGTGTCTGTGTGTGGCTATAACAAATAAAAATGTCAAGATTTTGTCAACAGGATTAGCAATTTAATTCATTTTGGCTGCACCACTAAGGCTTGGAGGCTGACTCCTTACACTAACTCTTATGCTTTATGTTCTGGTCACATAGTTTTTGGTAAGGTTGCCCCTTTTGAGAGTTGAGTAGCACAGTCATCACTGTTGATTGTGTGTTTGTTTGATTAGACAAGCCTGTTGGAGATGCTGTACTTTGGCCAATTTGAGCTCACTGCATGCACGGTGAAGATTACCCCCCTGAAATGAACAGGAAATGCTTCTATTTGGAATGGAATCAAACCAGTTTCTTGTCTGCACTTCATTCTCATCCGTTTTGCCTTCTTTCCCTACTTCTGTATTTTTTGTATTTTGAGTTCTACTCCTCTCACTGCGAATTCTCTCACATTCAGTCATTTCATGGCCCTTTTTACTATTATAAGCTGCAGTATGGTCTATTTACTCCACACACAGCACTGACTCGGCCTGATGCTTCTTCTCTTGCTTTTCTAGGTTTCTCTCCGGTTCTTTGAGTGATTATATATATTTTTCTTTCCTTTTCCTATGATGCTGTCTGATTTCAATGGTATCTTAGCCTGTTTTGGTTGGGATACATTTCACATTCATTTGTTTAACCCAGTATTTTGCCTAGTTGGCCAGCGAGTGGTGCTCCACTGTGTTGTTGAATGTAGTCTAGCCATTTACTCCATTTATTACTCAAGTTTCGCTGCTGGCCACCATGAGATTGTTACATCCCTCATTTTTGCACCTTTTTTTTTTTTTTTTTTTTTTTTTTTTCCTTTTTCTTTTTTTTTTTTTTTTTTTTTTGGACATATCACATTGTAATGGGTTTTTGTTTTGTTTTGTTTTGTTTTTTCTCTTTCCCCCCCCAATTATACCTCACTCACATTGCGAACAACCCTCTAGCTGGTTTGTGTCGCAGGAAACAGTAGTAAATAGGGAAGGTAGAGGCTGTGCAGTAATCGGGTTTAGTTGACCTGTTCACCAGACAAGCCAGAGGGTCCAGGTCTGTAAAGGTTATGTATACTCTTCAAGGTCACTTACTTCTCATCTTTATGATCAATGGGAGCTAAAAGCCAAAAAAATATGACTATGTCTGGAAAAAAGTACACCTCTCTGACCACATGGTTCTGGCTATTGCTTTGTACACTCTGATACCCAGTATTCCATGTTCATGTGAGCACATGTTTAATCATTTCTTAATCTGGTAGGTGAATCGATGAAGATAACCGAGTGATGTTACCCTGTTGCATGGAGACATGTGTAACTCTTAACAGAGCCATAGTCGTTTGATATTGAAACACAATGCCAGCTCTAACTGAAAGCTCATGCTTTTACGGATGTGTAAGTAGTTGAGCTTGTGCTTTGGGATTGTTTTTAATGGCAACAGCAAATGTCTTTTGGGAACTCATTATAGGCAAACTACCCAAACTGTGTATTACCATTTGAAAGTGATCCATCAGAACTACATCTTGAACAGGGACCTACAGTATACAATGAAGGGAAGAAATTAGCTGAAAATCCTCCCAGGACACATTTGTCCCTCTTCGCTTGTCCACGTAGTGCCATCTTGTGCCTCGGATGACGGAGAAGCAGGACAAATAGAGCTAAAGCTGAATACAACAAGCTGTGCACAATTTTCTTCTATTATGATTTCAATTTTATTTGAGTTTTGATTTTAGCCATTGTGAAATGATTTACCCTCTACTTAGCATGAACCTTTAAAAACATTTAAAATGACATAAAAAAGGAAAACAATAATGGAAAAAAAATGACAAAAAAAAACTATGTACTGGAAACATGTTAAAGAAATATTGTACTCGTTTAATTTTGACAGAATTATTTTTATTAAAATACACATCCATGAGCATATATTGTTTGTCTCTTGGAGTATTTTTTTATGTCTGTGTTGTTAGCCTGCAAAAAAATAACCTTTTTAAACTCTAATAAAGTGCCTGATACTTCCGTTTAACCAGCCATTATCTAAGCTGCTTATCCCAGCCTGGGTCGAGGGGGCTACTGGAGCTTATTCCAGTGATCATGGGGCAAAATGCAGAGCACCCTAGATATTTCACCAGTCCATCACAGAAAACACTCACCGTCAGAACCTGGGGGCAGTTCAGCATCAGTTTAGCAGAGTCCACCTGAAATGCTGCATGTCTTAGGACTGGGAGAAAACTCACCAGACCCCAGGAGAACATGCAAACCACACAGAAAGAACCCAAGCTGTCGTGGCTGGCAACTGAACTTAGTAAATATATGCAGACATTTGTGTTATGCTTGAACTGTATTAAATGCATCATGCTTAGAAACTGGACATCATATGAGGTAGAATTTATTGCAACCCCAAAACAGACGTTGGGAAGCCAAAAAAAAAACAAAAATGCAGTTCTACTTTGGCTTATTTCTTTGGAGACAGGATGAACCCAATATGTTAATATGTCCACGCTTCGTTTGGTCAACTTTTGTTTCATTTTGTCATATTCACCCAGGCCTATATTGTGTGTATATATAATATGCAACACATTGCTAAAAAAGACGAGGAAATTTAGAGCCAGTATTTAAGTACAAAGACTAAATAATGATGTGATTTCAAACAAGTGATGTCAACAGGAGATTTTATTCATGATATGGTGCAAAAGTTCTGTCCACAGGAGGCTGATTCTTTCAGAACCAAAGAAGGGTATCGGGATCTGTTTGTCAGCGAGTGCTTGAGAAAATGATTAAAATGTTAAATCAAAAACAATGCTCCTCAAAAACGGGAAGGGATTTTTCATATTTCATACTCTACAGTGCATAATACCATTAAGCAATTTAAGAAATCTGTTGGACTTGGTGTGTAAAGGGCATCTCTCATCCCTCCTGATAAAACTGATAATTTGATAAAACTGTGAGCAAGGGTTTACTTTGACCATTTAAATGCCACTTAAAACTTGACTGTGCATAAAATGAAGCCTTATTCCAACCATGTCCAGAAGGCTTACTGATTTCTCTGAACTCTGGGGCACCTGGGATGGACCATCACCCAGTGGAAACATGTACTACCTTCAGACAAAACAGTATTTGGGGATTTTAAATGATTTATTTATTTATTCATTATTAAGAAATGAACATCGTGTGCTACAGACTAAAGACAAAAATGCACGCATGCATTCAGACTGCCATCCGTAACAAGTCCAAAATCCAGGGTCCGTCATGGTGTGGGGTTGTGTCATCAAAGTATTCTTTGTAGAGGTAAACCACACTTCGGTGTGAGCAGCATTATTGCAGAAAAGTACAGAGAATTTTTTAATGTATTTTTCAACAAGAAAATGCAAAACCACATTCTGCAGGCATTACAAAAACATGGCTTCGCAGAAAGTGGATGCAGACGCTCCAGTGACCTGCTTTTAGTCCTGACCTGTCGCCAATAAAGAATATGTAGTGAATCTTGAAACGAAAAACGCTAATAAGACCACCCCACACTGGTGCCCAGACCTTTTTGGAGGAAGAATGGGACAAATGAACATCTGAATTGCCTCATCACTTTGCATCCTCAGTGCAAAAAATGTCTGTGTTGTACATCACAGGTTTGTATCCAGAATACCTCTATAATTCTGAGTTCATGATCCCATGAATGACCACAGGCTGACCGATCCCACAGTAACAACCCCAGACTTTGATGCTTTACTCTGTGATTTACTGTATCCTCAGGGCAGCCTGACTGACTGGAATTCATCTGCACACAGAAAAGCCTACCCAGTCGGATGTGCTTTTTTCCCTCTTAAAATAGTTTTTAGAGAAATGGTTCCATTTACTACCCATTATTAAGTGAAGAAACTTAAAGGGATTTACTAAATGATGAAATGGTGTTTTGGCTTGTAAACTGGCCTTGGGTATGAGAAAGGTGCCATATGAATATATTTATTATTAGTAACAGTGTCCAGATTAGTAGGAGTTACCATTATTTTCCAGTATATAGATGAGTGACAAAAAACCTGAACAAATGAGCGAAGAAACATAAGGAGGGAAGATACTCACAGACATGCTGTGTTAAAGCTGTGGGTACAAAGGAAACCATCACAAGCAGCAGCAAATAGGAATTCAAGGGCTATTGCATCACCTTAGTTACTCCTCAAAGAATCTGCTGTTAATGACCACCGACTTCCCATATACATACATTCCCATATCACTTAATACAAATGTTTGTTTTTATTTACAAGTTTATTATCTGTTTGAAGATTCTGTTGATGGACTCTTCAGTTGTAAAAATACATAGCTGTAAATAAACTTCTCAGAAATAACTTTAGGGTGGCATTGTGTGGCAGTGGGTAGCACTGTTGCCTCACAGCAAGAAGGTCCTGGGTTTGATTCCCAGGCGGGATGGTCCAGGTTCTTTCTGTGTGGAGTCTGCATGTTCTCCGTGTGTCTGAGTGGGTGACCTCCGGTTTCCTCCCACCATCCAAAGACATGCACGTCAGGTGGGCTGGAGATTCTAAATTGCCCGTAGGTGTGTGTGTGTGAGACATAACATTCAAATGGAAAAACTGTAGAGTCCCAGCAAAGACCATAAACATTCCTGCCTGTTCAGTCTTAATGGGACTAGAACAAATCGTCCCCAGATATAAACACCGACAAGACTTTCCAACGCTCTTTCAGGCAAATCAGCAGGATGGACACTTTCTTCTTCTTTCAGCTGCTCCCATTTAGGGGTCGCCACAGCGGATCAACCGTCTCCGTTTCTTCCTGTCATCTGCCTCTTCCTCCTTCAAACCAACTGCCTGCATGTCCTCTCTCATCATATCCAAAAACCTTCTCTTTGGCCCTTCCCTTTTCCTCTTTCCTAGCAGCTTCATTTTTCAACATGCTTCTCCCAATATAATCCTTATCTCTCCTCTGGACATGTCCAAACCAACGCAACCACACTTCTCTAACTTTGTCTCCAAATCATCCAATGTCAGCTGTCCCTCTAAGCTCCAGCTCCACGTCCTGTCTTTTTCGTTAGTGCCATTGTCTCCAGGCTGTACAGCATAGCTGGTCTCAATACCATCCTATACACCTTTCCTTTCACTCTTGTTTGTACCCATCTGTCAAAGACAACTCCTACCATTTATCTCCACTCCTTCCAACCTGCTTTAACTCTCTTCTTCACCTCTCTTCCACACTTTCTCACTTTCATTCCTTTCCTCTCTATAACATATCTCCACCTCTCCAGATTACAATAACATCAGCAAACATCAGCATCTACGGAGACTCCTGTCTAACCTCGTCCATCAACCTGTCCATTACCATTGCAAAAGTATGGACTCAGCGCTGACCATTGATGCAATCCGACCTCTACCTTAAATGCATCCATCACTCTACCACTACCACTGTTACACTGCCCTCATTCATATCCTGAACTACTCTCACATACTTCTCTGTCACTCCTCTCTTCCTCATACAAAACCACAACTCCTCTCTAGGCACTCTGTGGTCTGCTTTCTCCATTTCCATAAAGCCACAATGGAACTCCTTCTGACCCTCTCTGTACTTCTCCATCAACACCCTCAGAACAAACATTGCATCTGTAGTGCTCTTTCTCAACATGAAACCATTCTGTTTTTCATTAATCATCACCACTTTTCTTAACCTAGCTTCCACTACTCTTTTCCATAACTTGCCATGCTGTGGCTGATCAATTTTATTCCTCTATAGTTACTGCTACTATAGTTACCTCAGGTATCTTCTCAGTTTCCAAGATCTGAGTTAGAAATTTATGTTAGAAACCCCACTGCAATTTCTCCTAAACTACTCCATGATTACACAGGTATAATATCTGCCCAATAGCTATTGGTATAGGTCCTTTTCTTCCTCCATATGGTCCAACCTCTCAAGTAATTCACCATACACCTTATCTTTATCCCTCACCACTGCTTTCTTTGCCCTTCTTGACCTCTATGGTCATCCTACACACCACCATCCTATGCTGCTTAGCTCCCCTGTCACTATTATACGACACTCTTGCCACCCTGTGTTCCTCCCTCTTCTTAAAATAATGATTTACTACAGCCATTTCCATCCTTTTAGCAAGATTCACTACCATCTGACCTTCTTCATTACTCTCCTTGATACCATACCTACCCATAACCATCTCATCCCCTCTGTTGCCTTCACCAACCTCCATTAAAGTCCGCACCAATCACCAATCTCTTCCCCTGGGCACACTTCCCATCACTTCATCTAACTCCCCCCAGAATTCAGCTTTCCTTCTATCCATCATTTCAGCTGACTTTCTCCCTTTACCAGTCATACTGCCAAAGTTCCTGCCCTCACTGACTGTATACTGACTATTCATTGGCTAAACACTGACTATACAGTGGCAACACATGAATTGTGAAAATGACTCGGTCATTGTGAGGACACAACGGATCAGCACACATTTCACCACAGTGAAATATTTTTTTGCATTTAATCCATCACAAGTGGAGAACTGGGCAGCCATATCCATTGTCCAGGGAGCAGTGATGGGGGCAGTACCTTGCGCAAGAAAACCTCAGGGTTTGGATGGGTTAAATGCAATTTGTTGCTCACTATATGTCACAGTATGTCACAAACTAACTCGAATTCATAATAACCACTAGGTTCTTGGTGGTTGTCTAGGTCCCCCGCATTTCTGATTAGTCTGTTTGAGCAGCCACACCTAGGAACGCTGTTAATGGTTTTAAAGCTCTTTCATTTAAGATTGATGGAGATTACCATTACCATTGCTCTCAGCCTCTTTCAGTGCTGCAGAAATGGTTATGATTTTCATGTACAATTATAGATGACAATAACACCATCATCACCAACACCAACACCAATAATAGCAATCTTGTTTTAATGATATCAGAGTTCTGGCAGGATTTAGCAGTTATGAACAGAAGAGGGCGCTGTATTCACAGTGTTAGTTCAGGGTGGTTCCATGTTTTGTTAAAACTCTTATGTTGAGGGAACACATTCAGATCATCCAGTGGAGCAGGGAAGGGGTCCACGGACTTCAATCGGGTGATAATCATCATAGCAGTCATAACAAGTGTCAGGAAATGAAATGTCTGTGAGCTGGACATGGTCATATCCTGCATGGTTACGGTTAATAATCCTGGCAGGTGTGTCTTGTGGGTCAATCTGCCTGCAATTTGTATGTAATGTGGGCTCCAATGCTATAATCAAATGTTCTGACAATTATTAGTGGCACTAGTTCACATTTATTTAAGCAGTAATTAACTAGATTTAAAAAAAAAGAAAAGAATGAACACTGATAATCCAGAGGAAACACAGTGGATGTCCTAATTTTAAATACGTTTATTATCTCCATAGAACATTTTAGAATCAGCATCTAGCATTCACAGTATTATACACCTTTACCCATCTGATTATAATAAAACCACAGGCTTTTGCAGATTTCAGTTTGGTTTCTCATATGCAGAAGAAATAGAAACGTCCTCTCCTGGATTCTAATATACATACAAAAGTACAAGAATAAGAAAAATACTTTCCATATTTTACACATATATAAAATGCTCTTTTAATAAAATGGGCTCCCAGTTTACAAAATTGTCCATTATCTTATATCTGTATATATACATACACATTTACATACATAAAAAAATGAAGTTCGGTACACATGGTCATTTTGTAGTGGTGATTGTTGCAGTTCCTCCTGTTCATGTGCTGTTAAAAGCTGTAGATGGAGATACTGGAGAAAAGAGGGAAGATGAATCTTTATAAAGTTCCTTCAAATACTAACCAGCGCACCTCCACAAATTTCCATTCCAGCTGTTCAGCCCTTCTCAAAACCAACACTGTTTGTCATATTCTAAGTTCGCTACAGCTGAACCCAATAACTGCAGCTCATGTTGTACCTTGGTATCAAAATAAACCTTTTTCTCTGCTGGAAGAGCGTGTTAAACACGTGGTGTTGATGGAAGAGTAATAGATAAGACTCCAGAGATGAAACTACATATTCAAGGAACACACCCCTCCATGAAGGCTTAGGGATTCTGTTTTTGCTGGCCCATATTTTCTAAACCATTCAAACTGGTTAGGGAGTTTGATGACTAGTCAAAAAAAAAAAAAAGTTATTTACTTATTTACTGTTGCCAGTTACTCCATTTCCAGCCATTTCATTAGGTTTTTCCTTCACTGTCAGTTATGCTATTTCTTGTCATCATCACAATCAATTCTTCTCCCACCATGCCCTGTTGGAAGTCTGATTGAAGGGTCTTCTCCCACAAAAACACAAAGCACATGGGACGCTGTGCAGACGATCTACAAGAGGTCACAACCCCATGAATCAACACCTCTCTACCTTCCAGCCACGTCTCTTCTGTGCTAGCCAGACATCTATTATTGATATATTTCTGGTGTGAGCGAATAAGAACCCCAGGCAGGCAAATACAGTCAGCTTCAAAGGCTAACTCTATCCAATGGTTTCTTAGTGCACTGAGAAGCTTGAGGCGAGAGAGTGTAAAGAAGGGTTGAGGCCGAGGCACGGTGATTAAAAGATGCGTTTGAGACGAGAGCCGATGCTTTGTCAAAGGCTTTTTTTTTGTCAAAGGCATGCTTTCACGAGAGGGAACTGAGAGAAGCGCCACATTACAGCGAAAACAAACTCAAACATGACTACAGTGTCAGTGAATGATTTGTGAAAACTGACACTAAAGTGGAATTCAATAGCAGAAGCTAAACGAGAACTCAAGTGTTCAAACACCATTAGAACCAGACTTCCTAACAATTTCAGTGACCTACTTCTTGTACCAGTAAATGAAAGTCAGAAGAGGTAGATCACTGAAATAATTCACACTTTCATTTGAACTGCAGTGCAGTAGGTGATAGGCCACATTTGGGATCATGTAAGTGCACTATCATGATGCCATAAAGGAAAGCACAACACAATTTCTGAAGGCTGAAGTGACCTATCCGTGCTCCGGCTAAAAAGAAGCATTCCTTCTCTAGGATGGACAAGCTTCACAGAACCCTGACGAGACACCTGTTCAACCCAATGAGGAACTGTAGTGCATGAATCCGTTTTCGCTGACTAGCTAACGCTCAGTTTAAGAAGTCGAGCAGCTTCTTGTGAATGGTGTAAATGCCTTAGTGTTCATCTTTAGGAGAGCGTACTTTAGGTCCCTGGTGATGCCACAACCATCCTTAACCAGTTATCCAAGACATTAATTATTCCTCCTCTCAACGAATTACTCTGCACAGTGCTGGCCAATGTGGGGGTCTTTTATCCGCCTCAACAGAAGAGGCGGTTAGAGTTCTCCTCCAAGCGTGTTGAACCCGGCTATCACTGGACAGCTTAATTGCAAAGTTCAAAAAGGTGGAATTTGCACTTCATGCAACTCAGAGGCGGAAATGTGCTCACACTCATCCACCCAGAGTTAGTGGTACCATTATTAGATTAACACATTAACAGATGCCAGCCTAAAAGTGTAACCTTTGACAAATGCAAAGAAAAGAAAGTATAGTCCATTTTTTCTCTCTAACACTCTCTAAATGTAGGTGTGTCAAAAGCAGAGATATTACACTACTGGAATATTCTGTAGAGCTTGTCCAACCAAGCAAAAGATGCCATGCTGTCATGAGGTCGGTTTTGATAAGCAGGACAATATCAGACATTAAAGGCATGTTTTTAAAGGAGTCATTTACTGGATAGTGAAAAGAAAGAAAGGCTGTGGAGCAAATCTTTGAGGCGAGCACTGCAGCCATGTCTACATACTGAAATGTGTGAACATGACATGGTGTCTCATAAGTCCTAAAGCCCTTCGTATAAAAGCACAAACCAGAGAACAGCTGCATAACACAGTCATGGATTAGGACAGTTTTAGAACACTTATTCTTCTCTTGATCATCATTAATAACGCTACTGGGCCAATTCTGTCATGCCGGAAATGTCACATGAACTGCAGACGGGTCTCTTCCAAAGCAAGCTTTACACTACAGAGGGTTTATCTCTTCCTTCCTTGCACATAGTGGTCTGATAAATCATTGTAATTCCATTACCGTTCACACACTCAGTGACCAGTGTTTGTAAGGTGTGTATGTGTGTGTGTATAATTGTGTGTTTTCATTTTTTTTCTTTTCTGGCACAGTTTCAATATGTTTAAAACAATATGTTTCTTGCTGTATGACGTGACCCTTTTTTTGTCCAGGTAAAAGATCAAATGAGAAAATTAAAAAATAATAAAAATTCATAAGGCGCGATGAATGGAGAGCCGTAAGGCACTTCCATGAGGAGACGAGCAGGCTGCACTTCCACACACCAACTCTACGGTAAAGCCCCCACTGCATGGAGATTCCTCCAGAAAAATAACACCTTGATGTTGTCTGACAGGTACAGTTTAAACAGTTTACTTTAAACAGTCTGCTTTGCCTTCATTTTGTTCTACTTGTGCATAAAGACTTCATACAACTGGGTCTCATATTGCTGATGTCATAAGAAAACCTTCCAACTTAAGTTTTGGGGAATTTAATTTCAACTGATGTTTTTTTCTTCTGCTAGTTATTGTTTTGGAGATACAAGGTTTTCTCATGACATTGCTAACAGGCTGTGCAAAGGCTGTTGGGCTTTTTCACAACGTGATGAAGTTTCCATCCTCCCTCATGCTCTCCTGGCTGCTGCTCATCTTGGTAGGGCTGCCATTGTGCGTAGGCGAGCTCAGTGAGGCCTTACTGTCCGACAGAGAGCTGCTGCTGGGCAGTGAGACACTCTGGGGGAGCGGCCTTTGCCCAAACGCCCCTGAAGAAAGAGCATTTGCATTGCCATGTATATTCCCATTGGCCAAGCGGTGAGGTGTGTAGGAGGGTAAGCTGTCGCTCTCAATGATGAGGTCCGGGTCATCATCTTCGCTGTCCCCCTCTGCTACGCTGTTGCTGTTACTGCACTGGCTGACTGTTTGGGACACAGGGCTGTGGGCAAAGTCATGGGATAGGGTGGAGCCTCCATTACCAGCTGAGCCATTGCCAGCGGATGTCTTGCCCCCGCGGTGCACTACGTTGTTTCGCTGATTGGCTGGCTTAACTGTCACGATTAGGTTATGGCTGTTGGCAACCATCATGTCTGTCACCTGGTCCAGTGACTTGCCAGCCACATCAATGCCATTCACTTCCAGGATCTCATCGTTAACCCCTAGCAGGCCCGTGCACTCGGCTAAGCCGCCCCTCACCAGGCGTGAGATAAAAACACCAGGAACTTTTTCCACGCCCTGTGGTGTGACACGCACACTGACACCATCACGGATGTAGAAGCCCAGGGGCTTGTGGGTGCCATGCTTGTGCAGGCGTACACGGCGGTGCGTCTCGGGCAAGATGTCTACGTCAATGATGGAAGAGATCTGGCGGAAATCCTGAGGCAGGCTAATCATTAGGGCCGGCTTGTTCTTCTGTGAGGGACGTAGGCCTGTCAGACCCTTCTTTCTCCTCTGCAAAGAGTTAGTAGGAAAGACCAAAGGTTCTTCCACATCTGAGAGAGAGAGAGAGAGAGAGAGAGAGAGAGAGAGAGAGAGAGAGAGAGAGAGAAGAGAGAGAGAGAGAGAGAGAGAGAGAGAGAGAGAGAGAGAGAGGGAGGTTATAATTAACTTAATGCACATGCACAAAAAACACGCCCTCTCCATGGCAGGAATTAGCAGAACTGTTGTAACATCTGCAGATAACAAATGAATTGATTAATTGAATATTATGCTGGAATGTCTTATAAGCTTCATATATCCATATTTAAGATAAACCCACTGTTTGAAAGTGAAAACTAGTCTGCTGTTGACTGATAGCACTCCTACTTGGCCTATTGTTGCTAATTCCTTTATTACATGTAATATATATATATATATATATATATATATATATATATATATATATATATATATATATATATATATATTTTTTTTTTTTTTATTAATTAGAGACACACACACACACACACACACACACACACCCCCCAAATCTGAGCCACTGCTGCCATTTTTTTTTAAATATATTAAAAATGGCAGCAGTGGCTCAGATCTGGTGTGTTACAGATCTCACAATTTCTTCTCCTTCTCCTCCTTTTATTATAACTGCTTAGAAAATATTTTATGGCCTTTGACCTAAAGAACATTCATTAATACACTAATGTAAAACCTTTCTTTAAATCTTTATAATATGGTGGTGGTTCAAAAAAAAAAAAACACACCACATTGCCTGAATGTTTCAAATTGTTCTGCAAAAAAAAAAAAAATTTCATATGCATTTTTATTCAGATTTCTTATACACACACAACCCCCCCAAAAAAACTAATTACTCAGAGATCCAATGTTAACAACCACTCGATATTAGTCACAGTCAGCGTTCCATCATTGTGCATTTGAGAAAGTGGTAATAAATCTAGATTGTTTTTCTAGTTTTCATGCTTGATGACAACAATGTGAGGGCACCTTATATAAAACCAATACAGATGGCTTTAATGTGGCTCCCCCTTTTTAGATATGTTCTGTAGCAAATAACATGACCTCAGAGTGTTTTCATCCAAAACCTCATCATAAGCACAAACATGCAAGTTACTGTTCCTGTCATTGTGAAACACAACACAGCACAGCACAGCACAGCACAGCACAGCACAGAGCAACAACAAAATCAGACCCCTGCATTTTGCCCATACACACGTGCAGAAGGGGGGCAGCTATTGAAAGTGCCTGGGGAGCAGTGACAGGCACAGTACCTCGGGGCAACCTACTGGTCTGGCATTCAAACCCACAACCTTCTGGTCCTTAACCACTTGGCCACCGCTGCCCCACATGTAGCAGCTCATAGTGGGTCCTCCTGTTCTTTTTAATCACACAAAAACTAAATCTTTTAATTCCATTTTTCTCTGAAAAAAGGTTGACAGAGATGCCAACTGGTGACAGTGTTAATATGCAGTGTTTAGGTCACGAGGGACCACCAGCACAAAGAAACAGACTCAATCATGATAATGGCAGGGTGGACACAAGGATGGATGGATGGAAATAAAAAGTGATTGCAATAAATCTGCCTCAGTCACTAGTAAAAAGGACAGAGGTCAGCAGACAGAATCAGATTACCAGCGAAGCAGATTAATCAAAGCCTCGGTCACAGCGATTTAGAGTCTTCTGAACACTGGAGCCAAAATAACCTCCTGCTACACAGGTAACAAGGGATAACGGCGCATGGAGCTTCAGCTGCTTTTAGTATAAAGTGGTGAGCAATGCAGAGGAAAGACAACAGTTTGGTGCACATGTCAAGGAAGAAGTGAGCTGTGATTGGGATGCACAGCCTGCTGGGAGTGAGAAACAGAAAGTCATCAATACCCAACTTTACTGGTTGGTGGTTGCTTGTGTCAGCAGGAAACATGGCCCCAGTCTAGACTCCTACTTCAGTTAAGTCACAAAAACCAAATATCCTACCAACATTTCTTTACACTGGTGGGTCGGGAAGATATTTTCAGTGTATCATTTTTTTTTTCCAGCCGAATGTTAAGGTGGAGGATCGGGGGTTCGAACCCCTTCCCAATGGGTTGCCCTGAGGTACCCTTGAGCAAGGTGCCGTCCCCGTCCCGCTCCTCCCTGCGATGGGCTGGCGATCTGTCCAGGGTGCGTCCCCCGTCCTCGCCCTGTGTGTGCTGGGGGCGAGGACTCCAGCACTCCCCCGCGACCCCGTTTGGGACAAGCGGCAGAAAATGGATGGATGGATGGATGGATGTTAAGGTGGAACGGAGTTGACTTTGGTGGTGCCGTGTATTGAAACTAAATGTGACTTTATTTAAAGGATAAAATGATTAGGGGGAAATGATCAAATTATGATGTTTCTGGCCAATATCATGACTGCATCTTGGATGCGGTTTATTTAATTAGTTTTTAAAAATAAATTAAGCTCCAGTCCCATCTAGAAGACCAGTGCAAAAAAAAAAAAACAAACAAAACAGTTACACTGTAAACAGTAAACTGTTACATTTTTATAGTTCTTGCAATTTGAAAATTTCAGCTTTTCAAACCTTGCAATTTTTAAATAAAAATGTAAAAAAAAAAAAATCTGCTTAAATGGCAGACTTCTGTTAAAATTAAGTAAATAAAACTGGACTGGAGTTTTGAATAATCAATTATAGTAGAGGACACTAATAAAAAAAAAACAAAAAAAAATCCCCCGATACTGATCATTAGTAACACATCAGTGGTAATAGCTTTATCAAACACATCAATGGCTTCTTCATGTTTTCAGATAAATCCAGATGATCCATCTTCTTTTCATACAAGTCACTGTCTCTGTTCACTCATCATTTTCACTGGTTACATTATACGTAGCTACAAAACAGAACAGATGAAAATAACCTAGACTTTTGAGGATTAAGCCAGAATTAAAAAGCAGAAGCTCTTTATTCAATCAATAATTTTACTGAGTGTCAATTTTGCACTCTCTAATGGTGAAGGCACCGGACACCAGTGAGCATGTTTAGCTGTTTTATCAGATGAATATGGAAATTCCTGGCTCGGCAATATTCCAGGTTAGAGGCCAGGCATGCTGCTATTCCAGTTTACAGCAGTTGCCCTTGAGCAGTTCCTTTGCTTTGCTCATTTTTATAACCATGACCCATTACAGTGTGATTTAGTGTATTTTTTTTGCAGTGTATTTACAGACTGTTTAAGCAGGAAGATGCAGAGGACCAGAAGAAATGGAGACAGCTGATCCGCTGTGGCGACCCCTAAACGGGAGCAGCCGAAAGAAAAAGAAAAAGAAAAGAAGATTTACAGACTGTTTAAGCGGGGTCTAAAGAGCAATAATTAGCCAAGTGAGTATTTTGACCGTATCATCATTGTTATGCATATATTCAAACTCCAAGCTGTTTAAACTGGAATGGTAATTGGATTAAAGCAGATCAGGTGATGGTTGTTTGTGTAATGAGGGAGGGTGTGGCCTAAGGAGATCAACACCCTGTAACAAGGTGTGCAGAATTATTAGACAGCTTCCTTTCCTCTGCAGACAAAAATGGCCAAAAGAAGAGATATAATAGATAGATAGACTTGGAAAAGTCAAAAATTGTAAAAAGTCTTTCACAGGGATGCAGCACTCTTGAAATTGCTGACATATTGGGTCATGATCAAAGTCAACACGGTCTTAAGAAGCATTCTTTAATAAAAAAAAAATAAATAAATAAAAATCAACTGCCAAAGATTTGAGGAGAATCAAATGTGAAGCTTCCAGGAACCCAAGATCCTCCAGTGCTGTTAAATTCCAGAACTGAACCTACCTGGAGTGTCCAGAAGAACAAGGTGTTCAGTGCTCAGAGACGTGGTCAAGGTATGGAAGACTGAAACCCGACCAACACCAACAAGTCACCAGCTGAAACTTCAAGACTGGGCCAAGAAACATCTCAAGACAGATTTTTTGTTTTATGAACTGATGAGAAGAGAGTGACTCTTGACGGATCAGATGAATGAGCCTGTGTCTGGATCAGTAACAGGCTCAGAGCTCCACTTCTGCTCCAGCAAGGTGGAGGTGGGGGTACTGGTGTGGGCTGGTATTAAAAATGAGCTGGTTGGACCTTTTTCAAAATAAACCCCCAAACCTGCTGCCAGTTTTTAGAAGACACTTTCTTCAAGCAGTGGTTCAGTTAAAAGTCAGCTTCTTTCCAGAAGATCATGATTTTTTATGCAGGACGATGCTCCATCACATGCATGGAAGTTTTCCATTGTGTGACCAGTAAAGACCTTAAAGATGAAAGAATAATGAAATGGCCCTCTTCCTCACCTAAACCCTATTGAGAACTTGTGGACCTTCTTAAACAGGAGATTTACAGGAAGGGACAGTCCTGCTCTCTGAACAGAGTGGGAGGCTGTGGTTTCTGCTTCACAAAAGGTTGATCAACAGATCAAGAAACTGACAGATTTCATGATTGGACGGATTATGACTTATTGAAGAGAAGGGCAGCTAAATTGGTCAGAAATGTTTAAGTTATTTCTTATTATTTTCACTTGAACAGATGAAAATAGAGATGGTACGTATCCACTGTGAATTTTCACACACGTTTCCTTTGTAAAACATTCAGGTTTCAGAGGTTTTAACAATGTGTATTGACTGTGTTTGTTCCTGATTAAAATGAATCCTCAAAATGCTCACTTGCCTAATAATTGTGCACACAGTGTAATGTTTGATTTCAAATCAAAGTCTCATCATTGACAATATTGCTAACAATGAAAGAATGCCAGTAGCTGCAAACTGACACAATTCAAATGATGTTTTGTCTGAAACATTAGCGGGTATGATCACACTATTCTTTCCTAACTTGAATTTACTCAAATGCTTAGTTTCTTATTTTTCTTTTGTCTTTTATGTCAATGCAGTTAATAATATAAAGTAATTAGAATGAGCAATGTGGCTCAACAATAGATCTCAGAAGAGAAGTAATCAATATCTCCTCCCATAAAAGTCACTGGACATCACTTGGAGTTACCGAAACCATCTGTCTACTGCAGGTCACACAGAAGCAAAGCCTTCGCATCAGTGAATCTATACAGAATGATCTTTAAGGCACTGGTCAAACTTGATCTTTAAAGAGAGTACAGTTATGAATTCTTAGTCATTCAAAATCTAGTCCAAAATGTACGACTGCTTCCTTTTGTTCTTGGATTTTAAAATGAAATAGTGCACTAGAGTTAGTAGAAGATAGTAAACTCCAGTTTGATCAGGCGTGTTCAAGCTCATGCACATGGCTGTAGATCATTAGATCTGCACTCCACAGTCTTAGTCATCTGCGCCCATATTATAAGCAGGCTTTGCCATTCTACAAGCACCCTCACCCACCCGTTCATCTTTGTGCCTTCTCAGCAACCAGTTCTAACCATCTCCATCATCATATTCCACATATTACACTGAGCGTCTCTTTCTAAACAGCTGATTAGGGGGAATTACATTAATTAGGCTGTTTGACCACATGCCTGGGGAGGCTCACGGAGGGGCCAGCCTGAGATTATTGCACTGAGCTCTTCAAATCTAATTCATTATCACAGAGCTCCAGGAGGCTGCCGGGTAGTGGGAGTGGGGGTGTGGGGCGTAAAGGGTAGCCTCAGTTAACTGTACCCCGACCCCTGACCCCGGCACTAATGAGTAGTGACACTCATCAGCAGATGCCTGGGCTGACGACCGGAGCAAGGACAATAGCGGGCGAGTGTGTGGCTGTGTTTGTGTGCACACGTGTTTACTCTGGCACGTTTGCAGCGATGTATTTGTGTGGGTGTGTGTGTGTGACACTGACTTCAATGATTAAGAAATAATATACCCAAGATCTGCAACATGACATTTGAAATTTTTCATTTAAATCCTAAACAAGGAAACTGCTACTACAAGCATACATGTACTAGTGAGCCACTGGTGTTTTTCCTCATTTTGTTTTTTTTTCCTGAATGTACATAATGATCGAAGGAGACCTTTTTTTTTTTAATGTAATTGCTCAATCATTTCATATTCACTTTGGTTATATTATATACAATTGCTGACACAGTGTCGACTCAAACATACACTTGTATGAGAGAAAAAAGCTTTTAAGTACTATTAATGTACTGAGCCATGTTTAGTCATTTCTTGTAAAGCCTACAGTTAACATGTTTAAAATAAGTGCTTTTATGGCTTTTTACCTACAGTCTCACTGTTCTGCAGACTGCTTTGCCATTAGGGAATGTGTGCTGGGTAGCTGTTACTCATATGAGCAACATGTATCTGAAACTAAATGGATGTATGTACATAAAATAGCTGTTACAAACTCTTGGACAGTTGTGCTTGTCCGGGAGCACATTTCGATGCGTCACTTTGACTTGTAAGTCTTTGTACCTCTTATATCGTATGCTTTGCACATAGCAGGAGTCTCAGCCCTCCTGCCTGTCTCCCTCTATTAGACAGAGAGGCTGGACCCCTGCAGAGGGAAGAGCAATGTGGGTTATTAAAGCAGCTCTTTGGCTGGAGAGAGGAGGCCCAGCCTGCTGGGTAGCCAGCCCAGGCAAGGAGGAGGCGGGAGTCAGCTAGCCAGACAGCCGGGTCAAAGCCAGGAAGAGACTGGGTTTGCCTGAGGGAGAGAGGGGAGTCTTGGGATCTGCCCATTATGCATGGGCTGAAAAAGAGAAACAGGCCGTCTGGCAGAGCCATGCTTTGCGTTTTGTGATGAAAAACCCTTTAAAGGTATTTTGTGGTTGAGATGTAAGTAATTGCATTATAGGAATTTTATATAGGAGATTAAAAAGGGATGTTTCATCAGGAACTAGAAATGTAGCCATGATAACATTGGAAATATGTCTTATTTGTCAAATTTGCTGCTTTGGGATTTGATCACTGCTTTTTAAATGTGTTTATTTTATTGATCCTCAGTCTATAAGATTCCTGCTCCTTGTTCTAGTATTTATTTCTTTATTTAGCTTCCTAGCTTCATAATAATTATGTGCAACATTTGAAGTAGCACATGATGAGTTTATCAGACTTATTCGTTATCTTTATCTACAATACTGATTTTGTAATAAAAAATTTAAAAATCTTAACTTCTAAGTCAAAGTGTACGTATGCCTTTAAGGTGAGAAAAGTGTGTGCCGCTTACTTTTTATGCCACTGCTCTCATCTTTATGTTCTTTACATGAGAGCTGGTATTTCACCAGCTGCCCTTTACATCGTGTTAAACAGGTTCATTCTCCACAAAAAAATACAAATGTCCCAAAGCTTTTAATAAAACCTTCTCTTGACGTTAACATTAGCAAGCATGTGCTTCTTCTAAAATATGACGATTTAAGAAATGTGAGGTGAGCTGGGTTTCTGGTAGATATTTCCTATTTTTGGTAGGCATTTTGTATTTCTGGTAGGCATTTTGTGAGTGTTGCTTGGGAAATGCTCAATATAAATAATGTGGATCCCACTGATGATGGCAGTGTATGTTTTTAGTTTATGATGTCAACATCATGTTAAGTACTATAGTGATCTGATGTATCGCTGAGAGATCAGAGGTTAATGCACAAAACCCTGATGAAAAACACTAACCCTTTACAGTCATGCACACACACACACACACACACACACACGCCGGCACCCTGTCAGTTTCTCTTTCTCACCCCCACCAATAACTTCAGCTGGACGTCTTTAAATCACAGTACATGACTAATCACTGAGCCCACTCATATTCACCAAGTTTCCCTGGCAACCTCATACTGATGTGATCTGGGATGATACGAGGAAACAGTAAGACAAGAGGTTATTGGACAGGCTCACAACCCCCTTTCAAAATGCATACACCTTCTGAGTCGGGGAGTTAATAACAATATTTGAAAGGGCGAAGTGAAAGTGAAAGCGACAACCCCAGTCATCGTGAAACGCAGCACAGCACACTTGGACCCGCTTGGAGCTCTTGGAGTAGGTAAAGTAAAAAGAAAACAAAAGTGGGGCAGTCACGGGAATATAAAGTCAAGAGGCTGCTACGGAGGAATCACAACTCAAGAGTTACCAGCAATGCAGAAAAACAACACCAGTAGAACAACATCAGCAATAAAAGGCAGTCGTCTGAGGCCCAAGGGCAAGGCCTGCGCAGAGATTTGAACACTGAGCTCAGGATTAGTGCCACAGAGTGCCTACATAGGCTTCTTCCATTTTCTTTGGAACATGGCATTCAGGCAATAACACCACATGGAAGGACTGTCCATATAAAATGATCATGGTGACAAGAATGACAGGTCAACACATTATAGAAGTCTCTCTCACTCTCACTCAATCTCTCTCTCCCTCTCTCCCTCTCTGCTCAGTGAATTTCCAAAGTGACTGTCAGCAGACAGAAATATGCAAATCTTTATTTCTGTGTTCAAGCATGCAACTCTGACACCAAACACACCTATTCGTCTATGTGAACCAGACAAAAACGATGCGATGCTTCTGACTTCACTTGAGCTCAGCGTGCCATGGAATTTTCCCAACAAATCTGAAACACCCAGCCTGTAACAAAAGAGTTTCACAACCAATATCACTTCTATATTTTACTTTCTAGTGACTGGGTCAGGTATATTATTGTAGTTATGGCAGCCTATTGACTTAAGGGTTCCACCTCAGAGTGGTGTGTTATGCTAGTATAAGGTAGCTTATTGGTGGAGGGTTAAAACCTCATCATTTTCTGTTAGGACCGGAGCGTAAGGCTTATTGACTCAGAGGCTACATATCACATCAAGAGGTTATTGCAGAGTTATATATCATTTGGGCTGAGGGGCCAGTGGATTAACTGGGAGGAAGGGCTGGGTTGCCATTTTCCCGCTATGGGGAAATATCAGCTCCCACACTGGGAAAATCAGGATGATTAAATTAGTCATCCTGAAAGAGAAAACAATCTGGAGTATAATTTAATGTGGACCTGTGTCTGGCAGTAATTGCTTGAAGTTGAACCTTGTCTGGTCTGAGGTCCTTTGAAGTGGGTATTCCACTCTTTAATGTGTGCTATGCACCTCCAGCTATAATCAAAATGATCACCTCCTTATCTTCTTGGTCGCACCAACCACATGCTAATAGCTTACTGATGTCAATAGTGATATACATTCTTTATACTGCTGTTCTGCTTGAGGTTACAGTTTGTATTATATTGCATTACCAGTGCAGCCTATTTCCTCAGCAGCATTGTATTTGTACTGTTATTTGAAAAAGAGGAACTTTCAAATTGATGCGCTACAGCTTGGTATATTCTAAAGGTCTGAGTGAGTTGCTGGTATTCTTGGTGAAAAGAAATCTGGAATGTATGTATTTAAAAAAAAAAATTATATATCATATTTAAATCACTAACAGCATGCTGGTCAGAAAAATTGCTATATATCCCCAAATCATTTGAACTTATTGATTTGCACTCAACTGAGATAGAACAAACCATAGACTATGGCACTGTCAACAGAGATTCAACAGATTCTAATTTGCACTGTATGACAAGCCTTTTGAAAGAATGCTGTATGAATAGTCTTGTCCTATTGATCAGTGCTCATCCTCTGGGATTAGTTTAAGGTTTAATAATCATTGATTATGGGAGAAAAGCAGACAGGGTATTACTTGCATTCAAGTCCAATGACTAATGTGATATAAATGTTCATATTACACACTTTCAACCTATAAGATTGCAGTACAAAACAAGAAATAACAAAAAATGGCAAGAAGTGGTTCAATAAACTTACAGACACTTGGTGAATTAGGCATAGAAATAACCTTCTGTTGCTCCCCTATCCTTCTACTCTATTACTTTAGCCAAAGACAACCCCAGACTCAGCCATTTCACGCCGCACAACAAAAGTCCACATAAGGACTCCACTTCCATTCTGCTGATTCCTGAGGAGCAGCATATAACAGCAGCAAGCAGGCACATCCCATTAATAATTGCAGGACAAGTAGTGGAGACGGATTGGATTACCTCCACTGACCAACTGCTGTTGCTGGCTACAAAAGAGGCGGACACTTGATGCCGCTGGTAGGAAGCTGCCGACAGTGCTACTTTAGACATTTTCACTGATTCTGTGGCTGGATCCCATTACCTCAGTGAAGCAGTAACCCCCTGCACTGCACAAATGTACTGTACACTCTCACTTCATGTCAGTCATATGACAGTAGCAGTCATGTTTGGTTACATCACTTTAAATGATGGTTTCCACAGCTTTTTCCACAGAGTTAAAAATCAACAAAAACCGGTCATGTAAAGCTGTAGTTTCAAATTCAAGCAATAAAAAAAACAAAAAAAACAGGCATTTACATTTAATGAACCTAATAAGTTCTTTAACTACTTGTGTAAAGCTGAATGCAGGTAAAGGTTCATAGGATCATGTGTTCAGTTCAACAGCTATCAGCCTCTAGCACTGAAGCTATAAATGTAACTTTGCAAACAAACACTAGAGGTCAAGTCACCCAGTGTTTTCAGTAATTACTGTAACTACTCTCACGTTGTTCAAACGGCATCCTTCTCATTAAAGATGTACAGACTTCTCAATGTGATTAAGGGCACAATATGCCTCAACCAGCAGTAGAACTGGAAAGGAAAAAAAAAAAGCAAAACAAACAAACAAAAAAAAAAACCTACACACAGCACCACATCTAGAAGGGGTAGATTTTGAATCAGATTTCCTCATAAAGGAGATGCTGTGTTTCCACAAAAGCCTGCTCTAAATCAGCACAACAACCGCTTGTGATTACACACCCTGCTGCCTAAAACAGCTGCCCCAGTGTTACAACGCATGGAGAAGTTTTATTGATTTACTTAGAACCACACTGTGTCCTCAACCCCATCAACAAGTCTGCACCGACTTAACAAAGTCTAGTCTTTTTTTGAACAGTTTTAGCCCCATTTCTAAACTAAAGAAACTAAATTAAGACTCCAGACTTGTCTTGGCTGATCAGCTTTGTCTGGTATACACATGATGTACACATTTTATATTTTGTTACAATATTTCTTTAAGAAGTGGAAATCAATTCTGTCAGTAAAAGATGGCTGATTTCAGTCATATATGTACAGATGTAACTGTTAAGAGTTAAAAGTGAACTCCCGTTGCCTAAATAACCGTCATTTCCTTTGGCAAATGTCACCTAGTTTTCTGTTATACAATACAGCAATTATGTTAATCCAAGTCTTCTTCTTCGCTTTTCTCCTGTAAAATGTTTTTCTGCTGATTACCATGTTTGTCTGAGTGTTGACAGTATGCCAAACCTAGACACACATCTCAGACACATACACACATGCCTGTGCTTGCCTTGTCTAGAGTGTATGACCTCACCCTGTGCTACTACCATCTGGATGCCAGTGCTCAGACATATGGTTACCATGGCAACAACAACCCCCTTTGCCCCAGTGTTCATAATATTTCATCTTTATAGGAAAAAATAAGTTCGGTGAAATTCCAGACATCACCCCAAAGCACCTGTAATACACAATGTGATTGTGTTGATGTATTTTTACAGAAACGGATCAGAAACACAGCTACTATCTGTAATTACGTGTCTTATTCCACTGAGACTGCATAAAGTGATAAAACATATCAAATAGCACAACAAATTATACCCAAGAACACACTCAAGTACACACTTATATAAACAGCATAGCACATGAGTGTATGTGCAGTGGTGTGTGTGTACCCACAGATCCACAGGGATGTAACAAATGGGACTTTTCTGGGATTACCCCAGAGGCTGCTGAAGGACAGTTCTAATCCTCACCCTGGGATTATGATTAAAACACACACACATGGACACACACGCACCCATCTTATTTTTGAATAATAAACATTCAGTTATTAGGAATTCCACATAAGAACTAAACAGAGATACTGTATATTTGTTCTTTATAGAACAGCCATTGTAGAAGGTTTGCATTGAACTGCTTTGTTCCACTCTGCTTACACAGTCCTGCAAACCAGACAGAAACCACATTTGGAGAAAGGAAGTTAGCTTTTCATTTAGTAATTAGGCATTTTGTACTACCCCTAAAAACGATCTGAAGCATCCAGAAAATGACAGACAATGCAGATCCTTAATCTATCAATACAGTTAAACTAATAACACAGTTGTGACACCATTACTGGCACAACAGCATATACAGTACCACCATGTACAAACTGCCTACTGAAGTTAAGTACATACTTGACCACCGTTCTGACTTTAAAGTGGTCACCTTTACTTTCTCTCTTTCTACTCTGGTCCAGTGCCACCTGCCCTGGGCAGAGTTTCATTCTGTTCTCCAGCTGCTCAGCTCCAGTATTAAACTTCTGCTGTGTAGTGGTGTAGGTTTTGTTTCTTAAACCCCTTATCTGGTATCATTTCAACTCTTTCAAAGAAAGCATGACTGATCCAGAAACAGCACTCTACAGGTGAACACAGAGACCCTCTTATTTTAGCCCACAGGCTCACAGCTGCCAAAGCTGAGCTAACATTCTTCTCATTTTCTACATACGATATGCTCCACACCCTTTCATTGTGCGACAGCACGGCTGCACCCGTCATCCGCTGAACTGTCCTCGCTCATTCATGACCCAGAAGCTCTGTACTGATTTAGGTACAGCAAGGAGGGGTTGATGGACAGGAAGAGGACACTCCACTGCAAAGGAGCTGAGCCCGATCCCACCCGCTTCCTGCTGGACCTCGTTCAAAAACGGTCCCTGAAATATACCACAACTGACAAAACACTTGCGTCATGCTGGGGAGTGGTGTACAGTCACAGAGAAACTAAAAACTAAAACTAAACTAAAATTAGCCCAACCAGTGTTGCCAGGAGGGGGTTAAAAGTGGTAACAACACTGGCCCACTCTCCAACTCTCCTCCCTGCTCATCCTTCTCTAATTCTCCATGTTTTTTTTCCTCCTTTTCCTGTTCCCGAAACAGCGGTTTCCATTTGCGTGGTTGTCATGGTGATTGGAACTAAGATACTGCACCTATGGAGCAGGCGGCCCAGGCCGGCTCACGGCCGAATCACCGGCTCATTGTCTTTGCAACTTATTGACCTACAGCCAGCAAGCAGGGAACTGCCCACATGTGGTGAAAAAAAAAAAGACTCAAAGGCCACACTGACTCACTTCAGTAACGGCTGAATCAGTGCACATCAACGATAAGAGGCATCACAGAGAAAAAGTATTTTTATATGGAAGTGGAACTGGGAAAATAACTGAATGCTGAATTAATATTAAAGTTTACATTTTGGAGATATTAGCAAGAAAATGGATAGGATGTCAGATTAACTGAGGGCTGTATGGAGGCTGTTGGGAAAAGATAAGTCCAGAATAGTGGAATATGGGGCAACGTGTGCTCTCTTCTGGCAGGTGTTCTGTATGATCATCTGTCAAGGCAGCAAGAGAAAGTGAGAGATAGACACAGAGAGTGAGAGAGAAAAACAGACAGAGAGACAGACAGAGAGAGACTAAAGAGCGGCAGACAGCCAGGAGCACACACCTGGATAACAGATGTTGTCATGTACCACCCTTTCTCCCAACCTCTCATTTTTCTCCTTCGTTCTTAACAGTTTTTTATGTTTTGTCTTCCTTCTCTGTGTACAGTCCGTCTTTCTGCTTCGCCTGCTCTGCTCCACATCCATCGAAGCCCTAAGGCATTCACCCAGGACACCAGGCATGAAGCGTGAACCGATCACAAGGTGTGTTTTGATGTCTGATTGCTCAGGTGATCAGGGACACATGAGGACGTGACATTTCTAGTGTGAACGATAGAGTTCATATGCAATCACAGGTGCTTGCTCAAGATGCCTTTAAAGCCTAGGGATATTTCAGGTGCAAACCGCGGTGCATAACGCCATCCACTAGAAGGATGATTAGGCAAGCAGACACCATTAATTATAACGAATACAATGTGGCTTTTGATGCTGACTGTTTTTTTTTTTAACTCTTTACTGCCGCACAAATGTTCCTTCTATCAGATTTAGACACACTCTCTAGAGACAGAGTAATAGGCTTCTAATAATGTTCATTCTATCAGATTTGGATACAGAGATGTAGTGGATTGGACTGGCTGTAATCGTGGAGTCGGGATTACGGAAAGGGGTTTTATTACAAATAGGCATGAAACACACAAGCATGAATCAAGCAGATAGCAACTGTTATTCACATATATCGTGAAATACAAGCTACTACGACACAAAAGATGAACAATGACCGACAGCTCTGCCCTGACTCACCGAGACCTATATTCCTTTAGACCAGGGCTGTCAAACTCTAGTCCTAGAGGATGGGAGTCCAGCACAATTTGGCGATTTCCCTCCTTAAACACACCTGGTTCACACTTAGTGGCAGGTGTAGTGAGTGTGTTTGAGGAGATCACCAAATCACCAAATTCGGCTGGACTCCAGTCCTGGAGGGGCCGCTGGTGTGCCCAGTCAAGGAAGAGTGCCGTAAAACATGACACTGTTGTGTCATGAAATGACCTGAGGAATAGCCATGACTTTGCAGCAGAAGGTCTTGTGATACTGAATGTTTAGATTGTTGAGAGTCATAAAGTAGCATAAAGGTTTTTTTTTTTTAAACGTAAAAAAAAAAATCAGTAATAGTAGCGCAAACAAAACTGATTTCATATTTTGGCCTGTTATTTCTTTGCCTTTTGCCCTCTGAGGGCTGAGATAACTTCCAGTCTAAAACCTCACCCCTCACCCCACATCCCAATCCCCAACACACCCCAACCCCCAGCCCATATTAGGATAAGTGATCGGTTAATGGATTGAGGGATGGATGGGATAATGCGTTTTCAAATTCAAGCTTCTTAACTCAATATTTAAATTTAGTTCTCAATACAACAGGAGCAGAAATACGCACTTCAAAATAATAATTCCACACAAATACTGGTTATAGAAGTAATCATGACTTAAAGACCTAATGTCTACTGAGCGCCTGTTATAGCTGGGAAGATGCTGTGCAGAACTCTAGCAAGTTTAAACAGAATCAGCAGGCAATGACGGGGAAGTCTCCACACATGCCATCTGCAGCAGACTACAGACGGCTATATTAAACATAGACGAGAGAGCATGCTGTGTACACACACTTACACAAGTACACTAACGCATTGACACACACACAGTTTCTCCCTGGGGTCCTTAGCAGCTGCTGGAACCTCAGCTCATGTTGCCCTATAGTTTGTGTGAGTTTGTGTGTGTGCTTCCCTCTCTTTCTGCAATAAACAGCAGTGTAGCTGATGGGTGTTACACTAGTCTTCCTAACTAATTAGCTAATAACACACCTGCTGAGTTCTGATTCTCTGCAGCAGAGCAGGGCTGGATGAAGCCAGGGCAGTTCTTATTTTAGGACTGGGGCACCTCTCCAGAGAACACACTCACACAGACTACTAATGAAAGAAAAACAACTGAGGGGGTCTGACCACAGATATATACACACAGTACCTCAATAAATACTGGAAAATAAAAAAAAATACAGAAGCACTGGTTTGGACATGTCCAGAGCAAAGACGAGGATTCTACTAGGAGAAGGATGGAGATGCCAGGAAAGAAGAAAAGACAAGAAGGCAAAAGAAAAGGTTTTTGGATGTGGTGAGGACATGCAGGCAGTTGTTTTGAACTAAGGAGATGCAGAGGACAGGAAGAAATGGACTGTTGATTCGCTGTGGCGACCCCGTAAACAGGACAGCCGAAAGAAGAAGTAGAAGGAGAAGAACTGCCTCAATAAATACAGCCTACAGCCTCATACGGCCTGGTGTGCAACAAACATCTCTTGGACAAACTACGAGACCCCTTAGGGAAGAAAGGTGTATGGATGTTTTCTTTTTCCATTTCAATTTCTAAACTACTCCTGTGCCTTGGGAAGGTAGATCTATTGTGACGGTACAATTATCAGTGACATGTGATGGACATCAAGCCATCGCCATGGTGATTTACAATTATCATGGCTGAAAGTTCCCTCATAAAACTGATCATGTAGGCGTACGCTGACTGTGTAGGACACGTTGCATGTAAAATCATGTGTGAAACAAAAGGGACAGAGTTCAGTTAATTGAAGTTGTTCTTAAGTTTTATCACTGGGTGAAGGATTGTTGTTTAGGATGGAGCTGACCGCGTGGCCTCTGGTGTTCAGGTTGGTGTGTACAGCTGGAGTAAATGTGATTGGGAAAGTATTGGCAGTTTTCTCAGGAAACAAGCTATAGGGTTCACATTTAGGCTAAATGAATGGAGTCAAAACAGTAACGAGCATGAACTAAAGAATCTGAGGTGGGTTTTAAGATATACTCGTTATTGGTGGATTTCACAGCATCCCACACCAGATGTTTAACAGGTTATACCCAGATGTGTGTGCTCATTACAAGATCACATTGTGCCCTGTGAGACCTTACAGCAGACACACACACAATGTGCAGCGCAGACACAGATTTAGGTTTTCGATAGATAATCAAGGAAAAATCAAAACAAAAATCTGAGAATGCTCCATAATTTTTATAGGACACCTCCTTTCTTTTGCCTATTTAGGCAGATGTCAGTGCTGTCTCCCTGCCCCACTGGTACCCCATCTGCCATGAGAATACCATTATCCACTGACTGCATTTGTCTCCAGCCGCTATGTGGGATGAGCTCACACTAAAAGCATTATCAATCTCCTCTGTTTCAGTTATACTGCCCTTAATGTCCCTGCTGAGAGAGAGTGAGAGAGAGAGAGAGAGAGAGAGAGAGAGACTGATTGAGAGATACTGGGAGATAAATGTTTAGAGATAGTTGATGATCCCACCAGCACAGCGAATCCATCTTCCCTGCAATGTGTCAATCACTAGGCTTGAGTGTTATGGATGTTACATAAGCCGGTTTGTACCAGTTTGTTGGAGACAATATGAGTGTTTGGCTGTGCTGCTGCTGCCAGAACTGGGAGCTGATGTTGATGATAATCATGTTGCTCTGATGGGTTAAATATGAACCTGTGTAAACTGGCCTTTGCATTTTTAATGCATATTTAAATGTCCAAACTTAACATTACCCTTGAGCCCATTTGCAGCTCTATTTAAGGGCTGACATTTCCTCACATCACAAAAGGGAGTGCTTTTAAAAACCACATTCATAAGAACTTGTCTTGCCAGTCCACTGACAACACCTACAGTGGAACTCCCAGTGCCTCTGAATGGTCATAGACACCAGGCCCAGGTTGCATCCACCACCTGTTAAAAGCAGATTTGTTATTTGTAAGGGCTCCGCTCTCCATACACAAAGTGGTGAGTGAGCTTTGAATTTTTCCAGTACCTGAACATCTCCCCTTCACCACAAGCTGAGAAAGATGAAAGATGTGGAATGCAGCCTCCCACCAAATATTTTGGAACACCTAACTCACTTGTACTGAAGACAAGAGCAAAAGATGATGACACCAGATTTTCACCTAATTTTTCAAGCCGTTTTAAAGTAAATTCAAATTCGGTTGGATATCCCTGGGTTACAACAACTGCATCAAGCCTTCCACCCAATGAGCTCTTTTTCTTTGTGGCTTTCCATGCATTTATCACAGCATCTCAAAGTTGTTAGTTTTGGAGGTTTCTCTCTTCAGATTTCTCTTAAGAGATAAAATGCACCACCCGATGAAGTCCTTTGTTAACTTGGCAGTATGGATCATTGTCTTAATAGTTTGGATACATTCCTCTGTGTCCAAATTGTCATGCAAAATTTCTGGTGAATTTGAGTTACATCATAAATAAAAGATAACTGAGCCAGTTCCAGAAGTAGCCATACAAGCCCAAGCAAGAACAGCATCTGCTCTTCACGCGTTTATATGTTTTGAATCAAACATTTCATATAATATTTTGGTTTTCATTTTAATTGCTGATGAATGGCTTACATGGTGGTATGGCCTCTGTATTTCTGCTCTCTACATCTTCAAACAGTGGGTTGTGATACTTCCACCCCTGCGCTGTGGAGGTTTTTCATGGCATCACTGCACTGACTGTTTTGGGGATTTTTTTTTTTTTGTTTACTGCTCTCATAAGTCTGTTATCAGCTGATGACCAACCTGTTCAATGGCTGCTGCTCAGTACACCAATGGTTTTCTTCTTTTTTTAGGACATTCCAAATATTTGTGCTGGCTATGCCTAGCATTTGTGAAATGCTTCTAACAGATCTTCTTCTCGGACTTTTCCCTCCAGCTCTCTGATCTATAAGTTGTTTGAGGACACATTCACAGGTGAAATCCAAACACCTGTTAGATTCTCAAGTTCCAACACTTCCGCTCACTTGGTCAGGTGTTTTTTAAAAAGTGTTTTTTAACTGAACACCTCTGGATGTAAATTGAGAGAAAAAAAAGCTTCACATCTGATCTAGAGGTATTCTTCTTTTGAATTAAAAAAAATATGTCTTATGTCTTCAGTTCTTAGCAAACACAAATGAATTGGTCTTGCTGCTCCTTGGAGGGAACTGTAAGCATTACTGCAAACACACAGTGAGAGAGAGAGAGAGAGAGAGAGAGAGAGTCAGCGGCATGCTAAATAGCTACTGTGAATTCTGCTAGTCCAGCAAATCCAGCCATAGGGCGCCCACACTTAACATGCTATACAAATCCTGAACATTCAAGAAAAGCAGTCTCTGTAGGCCATACACCAATATGAAAGGGCTGGGCAACTCAGAAATCCATTGCAGCTTATAAAAAAAAATTGCCATTCCTCTCTCATGGAGCAGATGAAGCTGTAATCGCCTAGCGACAGCCCTCCAGTCCAGGCCCACCAGCAGCACTGATAAGACTGCTGTGAATTCCCGTCCCCCTCAAACAGAGTTTTATTAAATAGATCCAGCCTGAAAACACAGTTAACAGAAATCAGAGAGAGAGCGAGAGAGAGCGAGAGAGAGCGAGAGAGAGAGCGCTGATGCTGGGAACATGAAGGAGAGCACTTATCCAAGCCTTCTTATTCTCCTTTAAATAGAAAATTAAGTATTTGCTCAAACACTCACAAATCTTGAATATTTCAGCACAAATACTTGCAAAAGCTCACACAGGGATCAAAGGTCACAGACCTTTCTGAATAAAAGAGTAGTAAGGAATGCTAATACTATGCAAGATCAAGCACTTGGCAACTCGGTCATAATGCCACACAAGTCTGCAAAGAACTTGAGGTTCACCTGCTTCTCCAAAAAACATGAATTAATTCAAATTTGGTGTAATTGGATACTTCCTGTACCCCAAGCCTTTGAGTCAGCATGAACAAGTAGGCCTCATGTGCTGCAACAAACATTCACAGTAATGAATAAGCCTTGCCTCTGTCCTCCTGCTCTCTACAGTGGTATTACAACGCATGCATAATGAGCTCCAATAAAACTATGATTATGTAAAATGTATGCCTACACACTGTCTCTCAGCCTCTCTCTTGTTTAATGCATCTGAAAAGGTTTTTGAAAACAGAATGGCAGGCAACAGTCCATGTTATGAAATGAATGAAGTGAAATTCCTTGTGGTGACACACACACACACACACAGAAGAGTGAGCAACCCATCCAAAAAACACAACAGGAGCAGAAGCGGTGAGCTGCAGTGTCTGCGCCCATGGGGTGGTAGCTTGTTTAAGAGTACCTCAGGGTCTGGGATTCTAACCCACAACCTTCTGATCATGGGACCTAGTCCCTAATCACTAGGCCCACTACTCCCTAGCCTTTCACTTATCTCGTTTCTTCTGTTTTTCTCCTTCTCATCTCAACTAACCAGACCCATTTGGTGAAGCTTGTTTTGGGGGTGGGGGAGCTTCTCATTAGCCATAATGCTCGCTTCCCTGAGCAAGAGCCTCCACCTCAGATCAATCAGCCTCTCCCGCTACCTCCCATCCAAACTGAAACCACCCCCCCCCCACTGAGAAGAAAAAAAAAAAAGCGCCACGCCTTTCTTGGTTTCACCACACGCCAAGAAGCAATTTCCCTTTTTTCCTCATTCCCCTTATTTACTAGGATCCAGCTGGTTGCGCTGAGCTCATCCCATATGTGTGTCTGTGTGTGTCCTGTAGCGGTCAGAGCCAGGACACAGTGCTGAGGCAGCAGTACCCATTCACTCAGAACACTGAGTAGGGGCGTTTAGAGCAACACAATCCAGCTCTATATCCCTCAGTGACACACACTGAGCACTGTAACCTTCAGCTCCCTTCACTAAAATCCAGTGACTGGCCATTAAAGGCAAAGTGTCTTTGAGCCTTCTTCTCAAAGACACTGAAAAAGCCACTATATTCTGCTCGACACTTTCAATCTCGTCATTTTAAGAGCCACAAAGTGCATTAAAAGACACAAGCAGTAGCTCTGAAAGCAAGGCACGAATGCTCTGTAAACTACATTCATTATAAATTACAAAGCCTAACAGTGGAAAAGCTCATTGTTTTTAATCACAAGGCAATCTGTCATAGCTCAAAGCTAGACAAAAGCTAATGAAACAGTGATGTTCAATCTCTTTCATCGCTGTTTTCATCAAAGAGGTCAGACGTTTCTAATGTTGTTGACTGGTTTTGTTCACAGTCGACCGACATCTCCAAAAACACCGCCCAAATAAACAGAAACATGAAACAGTGAAGGACGACTGGGCAGAGAAAATTCTTAAGGGTATTAGCGGCACATTTAATGGCCTGTTAGGCCACAGATTTGGTTTTGATCAGAACTACTGACCATGACCTGTGCAGTAATAGAGAGAGAGAGAGAGAGAGAGAGAGAGAGAGAGAGAGAGAGAGAGAGAGATATGAGTACTCTGTGTTCTGGTTCTCCTCTGCACAACCATCAGCATTCCTCTGATCTGGCCCTGTGCCAAATGTAGCCTTGCAACTGAGATGGGTCTAACTGGCACAAACTCTCACTTACTTTACCCCCCCTTCCCCTAACCTCTTTCAAAACAACATACTCATCCTGCTCACTCTTAACTCCACTCTGAGACAGTACACTGACCAACAATTCTCTCTCTCTAAGAGTAAATGACAGCATCTCTGCACCTGACTCGATCAAACTTTGCTTGTACATCATCATCCAGCAGAGGCCAATTTAATGGCTGAATACGTCCACGAGCTCTTTAACAGCAACCGCGATCTTGTGCAATGTGCACAACGCAAGTCTTATTGCTCAACTGAGGTGGTTTGCTTAGATCTGATCTTTCTGCTTTGAAGGTTCATGTTTGTGTTTGTAAGTCATCCATATCTGTCATCAGCGTGAATTACCTCCTTCCTAAAAGGACTCATATGCACATATTTTAATCACCAATTTAGCAACTTCGGCATTCTGCCCACACTGGATTGTGACGGCAATGATATTTTCAGCGACATAACAAAACAACTCAGATGCGGCGGTTTAAAGGAAAATTTATTACGTTTTAAAATGACAATATGCACATACCAAATGAAGTGTGCTGAAAAACATTTACTGAATTAGAACAAAATGACTCAAATGTTATTGGAAAAGATTTCATTTTTGTTCACACTTAAAAAAATAAACCACATCTGTGGTAATGGTAGATAATACTTTTTGTTCTACCTTTAAACCACAAATGCACCTCCAGAATGGAACCCTCAAACCTAAGCCTCAAACGAACCATTTTGGCTCCATAGTCCAGTTCCTTACCTCTCCTCTGGATAATGATCCTCAGCAGTGGGCTGGCGGAAGACAGTGCTTTGTGGAAGTTTTCATCATTGTTGATGGGCAGTAGGTCTCCATGGATGTCGGCATAACCCAGCAGAACGTCCACGCCTGGAATACGGTGAATGGTCTGTAGCAGCTGATAGAACTCCTGAAAGTTTCCAGCTCCATTCCTCTTCAGCGCAAAGCGCCGGTACTCCGCTTCAAACTGCAGGGACAAGCACATACGGGTTACTCAGCCATGGCAGCAAAGAGAAGTGCTAGTTTTAGGGGACACTGATGCATCCTTTTCCTGATTGATTCTAACTACTTAGAAACATGATCCATTGAGAAGATGAGGCTTTCTGGAATCTGAATCAATTGGATTACTGCTGTTTTCTATGTGGCATACTGAGATGGCCGCAATGAGATGTGCAAAATCAAAAAGGCGTATAATGCATGAGTGTGTATGCACACCCACAAACACACACACACACACACAAAAATCAGAAGCAGCAGCTCTTCTCAGTATCAATTTTGAGGCCACCTGTGCCCGCCTACTACTTTGATGTGCACTTACGTCTCTACAAGAGCCATTGAGGTGACAGATGAATGAGGAGGGATAGAGCCCAGGTCAGTTTGGCGTTACTATAGATACAAACTGAGACAGGCATCTAAACACTGAGGTTGCGCGTGCGCGCACACACACACACACACACACACACACACACACACACACACACGTAGACCAAGACAGGGAATTTGTCTCAGGAATTCTTATCATAGAGAAACACACCATGCAGGTTCTAAGTGCTGCTGAGTAATCCCAGTGGCAGCCGGGCCTTCCTCCAACATAAAAGACACGGAGAGGTTTCAAACACTGGTGAGAGGCTCCGACAGGCAGGTGCTACTGATAGGTATTAAAGGAATAGACTGCCATAAATTCTGAAATGCATAACACTAAATCCGGATATAGCCAATTAGCTAAAAACTCTTTAGTTGAGTCATACAGCTGTGTCCCTTACAAAGACTAAAAGTCAATAGTCTTTTACCCAAACCTTTTCTGAAAATATAGTCCCCTTCTCTCAACTGCCTCCAGCACTGCATCAAGGTGGTGCAGATGTAGTTTAGGACACTGTGATATTTTAGACAACACCAGTGGGATTGCCCTGTATTTCTATTTGTGGAAAAAAATGATAGCTCAGCAGTCCTATCTGAGATATTATAAAAGCTAATTAAAAAAATAAAAATGTCTGCCAGCATTCTTTAGCTACATACTGATGGTTTATTACATTTTTTTAAATGAATACTATGACTATAACCATCTCTGCTAGCCGGCCACCTTATAGAAGAGTTGCATGTGGTAGGAGAGAAGTTTTGGAGAAGTTTTTTATTGAAATGAAACAAATGTGTGCACACAGTTAGCTGATACTGTGATACTATCTGAGATAAAAGGAACCTATTTTATAGGAAGTGAGGATCAAAATCATTACTTCTTGGTCTCATGTTCAGGTAAACAAATTCATATGTTGTTTACACTGAGTCTGCTAATGACTTGCCTGTCTGGCTCACACACTCACTCTCTCTGTTCCTCATTCATATAATTTATAGCAGGAGAAAATTAACCAATGTCAAAGCACAGCAATAATTTGCTCAAGGATGCAAAGAGGACTTTATAATAAATAAATAAATAAATGCCTATGCGCTGTGATGCATCACTTATAACCCAGAAGAAACCCGAGTAAACCGTATAACCCATCAGAGGCACTGGCTGAGCCTGATATCAGTGTACAAATGATGCCAGACCCCAGAATCCTGCCTTATCTCTTACTTCCCTGTAGTGGTGTTTCTTCAGAACCACAAAGCAGCCCATACTACATGCCACAATCTGAACCAAACAAAATCCAGGTGAGAAAATTCATGCCAAGATCAGTCCCAAGGAGAACTCCAGCAGCAGCCTCTCACAAACAGCACCAAGTCTCAGCACCTTTGGTTCACCAGAAGTTGTTCAGATTCACACTCTTTGTGCGTAGATCCTAAATAAAGCTCCTGTCATGAGTCACGAAACGAAGCAGGGAGGCGTCAGCGTGGTGTAGCACCCGAGCCGACGCAAACCGGATTGGCATTTAAACCTCAAGTTTGACTCACTGAGAACTGACACTGAAATCCTCAGATATCCATTTCCCTGGGAATTCTTCCATCACAAGCGAGTCAAAGTATAGAATGTGAGTAAAGGCGAGCCGGAAGGATTAGTGGCATGAGCGCCTTTGACCAGGAAAAGGCCAAGACACCACAAATTCACTACGAACCCAAAACACCAAGGCCTGCCATCCTGCAATCTACCGCCTTCAGACGTTCATCCAGACTCTCCTCACAGCCAGCTCCATTCCTCACCACAAAGTGCTGCTGACCAAATCAAGGCCACTCATTTCATGCGATATAAGAAGAGAACATTTTTTTTCTATTCTTAACTTGTACACATCACCACAGCGTGTTTCTCGAGCGCTGCTTCAGCAGGGAGAACCACCCACCGCAGTGGAGCTGCTGCTGCTCTTCCTAGAAATACTTGAGGTTCACACAGCACACAACAAAAGGAAGCATCTGCAGAAGATGGGGATAATGATTGTGGCCAGCAGTGGGTGAATTCACACGTCTTTCTTTAACCTAGAGAGACACCCCAACCTCTGTTAAATGAATAACTTCCTGAGGTATCTACAGGGTTCAGGACCAGTCAACAGCAGCTTGGGCTTGGTTCCACTAGGATGCTTTAAGGTGCTGGTCACATGCAGCTTCAGTTTAAAGGGGCTTTTCCTAGAAAGCACCAGAATGAAAGACTAGAATAAAAGGCCAGTTTATCGGTGGAGCAGCAGATTTCAGGTCTCTGTAGACAGCGACGTCCTGAGATGTCCTGCGCTGTCCTGTGTTTTTGAGGACAGGTGAGCATAGGCCGAAGGAGGGTTGACATTTTTGCTGCACCGTCGCTGCACGGTGTCCAAAACACATAACTGATCACCCGGGCACGGTCGCGTCACTGCGCACGACCAGAGCATCGAACGCACGCGCGCGCACTCGCGCGCTCTCTCTCTCTCTCTCACACACACACACACACACACACATCCCCGCGCGCGCGCGCGCACACACACACACGCACTGCATCAGAATTGATCGATCCCCACAACTTGATCCGCTCGTCTCTCACACACACACACACACACACACACACACACACACACACACACACTTACTTTGCTCTTCACCTCTACCACGCTGTCCGTGCTCTTCAGCGGCGTCCTCTGGTTCCTCGACATGGTTTGGCTCGTGTGTGTGTGTATTCCCGGCTCTCAGCAGCAGGTCTATAACAGCAGTAAGTGTGTACGTATGATCCGCAGTACTGGCAGGTAGCGCGAGCTCTGCCGTTAGAGGCTGCTGCTCCCACAGTGGGCGGGGCCGATCGCCCTTCAATAACAATGACGTCAGCGCCCACGCCGTCCCGCCCACCACAACGACACGCCCACTTCGACAACGTCATTGCACCCGAGACCATCACGGAGACCGAGAACAACCCTGTGGCTTTGTTACACAAGAGAAAGAACATTAATCAGTTACTGAATGAACCTGTGTTTGTTTATTTGTTGTGATCCTCATGACATTTACAAGACTGTCCCGTAAATACTGTTATAAATAAAGTAGTCTATTTATTGGTACTGTTAGATTTTTACATTTATTATGTAATTGCTTCTTTTTTATCTTTAGAATTGAATTGAGATTTAATAGAACAGGCTTAAGAGCAGTTCCGCAGCACATTTCACTGAGCACTGTATATATATATATATGTGTGTGTGTGTGTGTGTGTGTGTGTGTGTGTGTGTGTATAAATTGTGTTAAATAAACAGTTTGAATCTTGAACCTTGTTTGATGCTTATTGCAAACAGTAACTGATCAGGAAAGAGCCCAATGTGCTGTTTATTGTATCTTGTGTGATTTTCCACATTCATAAAATGTAGCAACAGGATTTCAACTGAAGAAAGCACCACGCTGTATAATGTGTTTTCAGTGTGTGAGTTTATTTCTTCTTACTTGTTGTCTTTATACCTTGTGTTATGTTATTAGCATTCATTTTCAGAAGAAAATTGATTTGCTCAGACAGCCACCACCTCCTGTGTGTGTCATTATATTTCATATAATTCATTCTAGTAAATCAGTGGATTTAAAGCAGGTTCGGAGAGAAAGTAATTCCAGAAAAAAAAGAAGGGAATGCAAAAACCTGGAACTTTTTAAATAAAGCTGTTCTCTATACATAGTAAGAAGACTGATCTTTTCATTTTTGACAGATTATGGAGGGCAACAATGGCAGACCAGGGTCAAGAGTGTGCTACTTAATGAAGTGATCCTTCATACACAGTTTGTCACTGACCTGCAAAGTGTGTGGTTGTTTAATACCAGTTTCTCATAACGGATCTACCAGTACCCTTTTTCTTTACACAGGCTATGTCTTGTTGCCACAGCACAACTTCATGGCTGCACTGGTCGGGGCTATTTGGGTGGCACAAGAGAGAACTATATAATATTAGACAGGTGGCTTTAATTTTGTGGATGAATTGTATGATGATCGTATATAAATCTAATCATTTATTAAAGTTCTTAGCCTCTTTGTTTAGATTTTGAGTGAGCCAGAAGTGTGGGGGTTAAGTTGAAATATAGAAGGGAGTTAACGTCCAGAGAAGATGGGAGTTATGTTTAAGTGTAGTGGGGGGTTATGATTCAAAGGGAAATTATGTGGGCAGAACTGAGGAGCCCCCATGCTAGATGCTGATGACAAGGGCACCACTGGTGCTTTGATCCACACTCCACTGGCTCCAGGCCCAGCAATTTCCTACAAAAGAATTTAAAAAATGAAAGGACCCATTTTACTGTGTAGCACATCACAGCTAATAACGATTTAGCCACAGAGGTCAAGGGTGCATGTGTCAACTCACAGGTTGTCAAGAGTATTCATTTGGCTGTCGTTGTCATGGGTCTATATTCACCTGCTGGTCAGCTGTCTGACTCAACCGTCCATACTTCAGTGTTTTGTGGAGTTGTCATTAGCACGCAGACTCTCTGATGTTAACAAGCATGAAAAGGTTGTATGGCCATGTGAGGAGGCTCATTACCTCACTCCTCTCTACACTCATGTATGAACTATTTCACCTGTCAAACCAGATACTTCTTTGTGAACTGTAATAATGAAAAGGGAATTTTCATCGTAGTCCTCTGGTTTTTTGATGGCCAGCAGCATAAACCACAGGAAATGCCTTATAAGTTTTAACTTGCTGTAATTGTTTTTTAAGTAAGCATTCTCAAGGGCTCTTGTTCATTTTCAAGAGGGTTTATTTACACCAAGCTGATAACATGTAAGCATTTACTCTTGAATTTAGAAGTAAATGGCTGAAGATGCTCGTGGTCACACTTTTCTTTTGCTGTTACTGTTTTGTCGTACAAGCTTTCCTATATGAAAGGACATATCTGTTGTGTGTAAGCCCTTGTCATGTTAAATGAGCACTTGCCAGTATGAGAGACAAAGTTTCCAGCTGTAGAAGTGAAGGATGCCTAAGAATGTAAGCTATTCAAAAGAGGTCTGCTTAGAAGAAAAACAGATAAGATATGTTGTACCCCATTCCTACCCCACCCTACTGGCTCAGGCACTGGATCACCAACACACGTTAGAAGAATGTGACTCTGAAACCTTGAAATTTTATCAACCTCACTGAATCATCATCACATGAAGTAAAATGTGAAAAAAGTAAAACCCTTGTTAAGATATCATTAACAAAAAAGGAACAGTGTCTATCTGTATCACAAGTGACTCTGAACCAGTGTAAATGTACAGGAATGGTTACTTGTGTTTCACCAAAGCTGTTTAGTTCATTTCTAGTTAGTGAAAAACACCCAAGCTTACTATTACATGCAATAATGTTCCCCCACAGCTGCACTCTACTGGCTCTGCGTAGGCAGGGTAGGCATCTTCCTCATCCATATCTTGAATCTGCTCTGTTGGTGTCACTGCTGATGGTGCATTGATAATTTCTGATGTGTGTACTTTCAAAGATGGCGGAAAAAAGAGACACGAGTAGAATTTTAGATATCTATGCTTTTTTCCTTTCAGACAAACATCTGTACTTTCTACTCTACTAAAATATCTCTTTTGCATTAATTTGGTTTTTTATTCATCGCACACTTTCCCAACATCAAGACTAACCTCAGCCTCAGTGGACAGAATAATGAAATAGAAAAGTGCCAATTATATAAAAAACATAGCAAAAGCAGAAAGCAACAGACTCAACCATCTGAGAAAGGATCTACTGAACGTGATGTCCATGACTGAAGAACCAGTAGATACATGGCTGGATTAAGTTCAATGGATTGTTTTATCGTATTTGAAGCTAGGTTTAATAATTTTATAAGGATTAGTGTAGCTGGCAGAAACTTTACTTTTACTGAGTAAAGAAGTTCAGTCAGTTCTTCTAGTTTCATTTTTTTCTGTAATTTGGTTTAAGTAAAAAATGTGTAGCCTTTCCCACCTGGGCTGGATCTAAAGGTCACTGAAGTCATTGTTTGCATGGGAGGATCAGAAAGTATGCAAATTGAAACTATACAAAAATATTCAAATGAAAGCGAAATCTTCACAATTGTTCTCAATGGTGGAGCTTTATCTCTTGTAGACCAAGCCTCACCTTTGTGTGTGTGTGTGTGTGTGTGTGTGTGTGTGTGTATGTTTTTTTTATTATTTTTAATGGTTTAGGTTGGTAACAAATTTAGAGCAACAAACTGGTTTTCATTGTTGAATAATCTGGATACAGGCATTTGTGTTCACGCCATGTTCAAAGATATATTACCCCTTTGAATTCAAAGTAAACACTTTGCCTAGTACATCATAACCAGCTTTCAGTTTCTTAGGGTCCATAAAGGTTTTTAGCTCAGACTGTTGATTGTGCCACACCACAGTAATTTACACATTTCAATTCAAAGGAAAAAGCAAAGCTGAATAATACCTTTCTTACTGGGATGTAAGTTTGCTTTGATTTGAAGATAGACTCTGTAACCGAGTGTGGGTTCTAGACTTTCTGCCACCCTAAAATCCATAGAAAGTTTAAATATACTTATGTAACTTTCTATGGATGTATATGGAAGTAGCCCATATATATAAATGTTACTTAAAAAATCAAAAATACAATATAAAATTACTTAATATTCAACACAACATTCTACATTCTACAGCCACATCACTAAAACCACTGCCAGGTTAATTAAGAAAACTGGTTATCTTGCCATAGTGATCATTGTCAAGAGAGAATGTTGACGCTCTCTCTGCTTCCAGTGTGAATGTATAATTAGGACCTGAGGTAACTTGAAAATTTGAGAAGGACCACACTGTAATAGCAACCAAGCATACCCAGTGTGGCTGTGCTTGTGTAGTGTTAGGAAAAAAAAAAACATTAAAAAACATCAATGTAAGTATTGGCTAAGGATCTAATAACCAACAGTCAAAAGTCAGTTTAAAACCTTCCAGATCAGTGAGGGCCATCAGAACCCGATGTGAATCTGCGTATGACTCCATAGTCGCATGTTCTGCAGTCTAAAATGTCTGATAGTGAGACCACGACTGCTATCAGGAATAAACATTTAAGACTGACCAACTTCTTAACAGGGTAACTTCAAAAGTTACAGTTTGAACATGGCAATGTTTCTGACGTTTTGAAGGCAGATGTTGGCAGGGTATCTTTAGCCCGCTGAGTCTATATATGAAAATAGCAAAAGCGTTACATAATGTAGATGAGTGAAATGGAATATTTGCTGCAGAGTGAGCTCTGTAAATGTTTCATGAGAAACCAGGGTACAAGGGCTGTGATATTTTACTACACTTAAGAGCAGGGCCAGTCCAAAATCAGAGACTGGATCAAAAAAAAAAAACAATTTGAGGGGGTTCAGACAGAAAGCCATGCAGGTCATGAGGGATGTGATGAGGAATGTTCTAGAAGATTCCTGAGCTGGGACGTGTGAGTGTGTGTATTTGTATGTATGTGAGTAATGCCGTCAGAGTGGTTGGTGCACCGAGGCACATTCTCTTGGCTCTCCCCACGTCTGCTCAGCAGGTTGCCTGACTCGACCGGCAGGCTCATCAACCAATCAGCTGCCTACCTAGCATTCCTCAGACTTAAAGCTTAAAGAACACAGCTGAAAAAGAATCCTTGGCATGGCTCAACTGCCCTTCAGCTCAACTCTGCTCTCCCACACATTGACAAGAGTGATCAAACATTTCTGGGTCAAAGACACCAAACAATGCAGGCCCTGAAGAACCAGCCACTATCATCTATCATCTATAGGAATGTATACACTGAAATGAAACTCATGGAAGCAATGGTGGTGAATCACAGATCTACATCAAAAACACAGACTGCTCGAATTCAATGACAAAGTAAATTGTTGATTGTGGAGTAACTATCTGTACACTTACAGTGGGGTCAGGGATATTTGATCATCCAAAATTTATCTGGTTGAATTCAAATGGTAATTAAATGACATTCTGGCAATCCTGACTGACAGGTAGATTATAGTGAAATGAATTCACTGCGAGAGAGCCCTACCCCATTTCCCATGGAGAGATGTCATAAAAATAGCAAATGTAAATGAGTGTGAATAGCTGCCTTGCTTCTTTGATGCTAGTGTCTATACGTACGAAACATGATAACACATGAAACCTGATCAGATTCTTCTGCATTCCTAGAGGTATCACCTGTGAATGAAGTATTCAAGTGTGTCCTGATTCAGGATCAGTTCTGACATTTTGTGTTCTCTAAAATCTGGCTGTAAAATAAAACCAAGGAGCTTGTCTCAGATCAGCACTCCAATGAATTATCCTAATGGAGACATTAGAGACTGTCTAAAACATGAGAGCCTGGACCAGAACTGAAGAGGTCCCATTCCATAGTCTCCACGGTTACGGTTACTCTGACAAAGCTGCTGTTTATTAATGCTAATGTAACAAAAACCCCACTCAAGACTTTAAGACCATGTATTTTAAAAGACACCATTAGTTTTAATTAACTCATGTTAAATGAAATGAATATTGCCAGTTTTGCCTGCTGTTTGAATCTCTGCATCCTCCAGTCCACTTTCTAGGGTTTAATGAACTGGAAGCATTCATAAATCATTTATGTTTATATAAATACAGACATAAACACCTACTAACTTTAATGGCAGCCATGATTATTTATTCCATGTTTGACACCAATCAGAATTTCCTGATTTTTGATTCAGCTGATTAAGGAATGATCGCTGACAACAAGCAATCTCTGCAGCTCTCAGTGAGACTACTGCTCAGCCTCCCAGAGAAAACTGCTCAAGCTTTTGGCAGGTTTGAAGGGCGCCTTCTCCAAACTGCATTTTTCAGATCTTAAAAAAAGTATTTTCTTCAGGCCATTAAAAAATAGTCAGTCATTTTTTTATCTGCCATGCTTGGGTGCTCTAGGCTGTGCATTTTAGGTTATCATCCTACAGATATTAGTGTGACATATGATTGATGTAAGAAGGAGCAAATTGTGTTTAAAATGTATATTATAAATGTTTCACTCAGTGTATGGTCAGGGTTGTGGTAAGAGTTAAGGTGTGGGTGGAAGGCAAGGGTAAAGGCTCTCTTTCCAACAAGCTTTAGGTTAGTTGTCTTGACCATTGATAATAGCTGTACATTTGATAGGTTGTTTTGTTTTTTGTTTTTTTTAACCTTCATTTCGAGTCAGTATTTAACTACAGATGTAAGCATTCCCTGTGTTTGAGCAAATGTGAATACTTCAGCTTTTGAATGAGTAATGTTTTTCTAAATGGGGTGGATGAAGATTAAGTTGATCAAATTCTGTCATCTAGTGGACATAGTGTGTAACATCTAACAACCATTCAGTCAGACAGGAAAACAAACATGTTCCAGATATAAGTATTTCACTGCATCTATGATTAATAAAAGAAACTCACCCACTCACTCATTTTCTTAGCTGCTTGTCTTATTTAGGGTCGTGGGCAGTGCTAGAGTCTGACTCCAGCGAAAGTCGAGGGAAGGCCCTGGACATGTTGACAGTCCATCGCAGGGATAGACACACTCACACACACAGTTTAGCATCTCTAATCCACCTGACGTGCATGACTCTGGACGGTGAGAGGAAACCCACACATACACGGGGAGAACGTGCAAACTCCACACAGAAAGGTCCCAGTTGGTCCTGTCTGGGAATCAAACAGAGGACCCCTTCGCTCTGAGGCGACAGCACTACCTACCAATAGATACTAGAGATAAATCAATAAATAATAGCTTCAACCAACTACGTCTAAATGAAGCTGTCAGCAAACTGGAATTATTCACATTGATTCTGTCCAGGTTCCGTTATAATGATGTGCTGTAATATTATATTATAATATGTATATTTACTTCTTTATTTTAAGATAACTTTTAAGAATTGTAGTTCCTTTTTGTTTATTTACTGCAGTATTATACTACTACAGTAAAAAAAAAAAAAGCAATCTCTAAACGAAAACACTCTAATAGTTGTGTTTTAACTGTTAGAGAATCAGTGCAACAGTGGGTAACCCTGAGTGATCAGCTGACTGTGTTTTAAGGTTTTGAGGCTTGTTAAATGCCATTAACTGAATTACATAACTGCCCGTTTTAAAGTAAAAGCTGCAGGAAAGTTTTCTCAAGATATGATGATTGTTCATGGAAAGCAATTGCTCTAATGTTCTGGCATCTTGGATTATGTTGGCATTTAGCAGACTCTCTTATCCACAGCAGACTTACCACTAGACCACCACCATCCCAGAAGACATTTTAAGACAATATCTCATGATGTCTGTTTGCAGACTCCATTCTTGATGTACGCAGACCATCAAAGTCAATAACGGCATTCAAGTGACCGGGTTGCTAAAGAATATGCCTTGGCAGCGGTGGGCTTCGATCTCACACCCCCGAAAAGACTGCAGCCTTAATCCAGCACCTTAGACCGCTCGGCCACACGACCCTATACACAGTGAACCAGTACACTTACCCCACTGCACAGCATCTCATTTTTGCTGATTTCATGAGACAGGGATCAGTTCTGCGATTTTCTCGGTTCACTCCTTTCAAACATCCTTCCCCTCTTCTCTTTCTTTTCAAACACTAACTCCTCCTTTTAACTCTTTTCTAACATGCTGACTCTCTTGGTTAGCTCTTTTTCAGCCCACTATTTCTTCTCATTAATCACTAACTCTTGGCCTGGGACGCTGCCACAGTCCTTTGGAGTTTGCATGGTCTTCCCCTGTCTGTGGGGTCACCCCGAGGAGCTCTGGTTTACTCCAACAGTCAGAGGACACGCATGACAAGATTGGAAATAGGTGTTTGCATGTGTGTCTTCCCTGTGATGGACTGGCTGACCTGTCTTGTTGTTTCTCTGTTTTTCAAACTACGAAGCTCTGGCATAAATTGCAGCGACCCTTGTTAAGAAATACAATTAAAATGATCCATCCATTCATCCATTTTCTGCCGCCTGTCCCAAACGGGGTCGCGGGGGAGTGCCGGTGTCCAACCCAGTGCACACAGGGCGAGGACGGGGGACGCACCCTGGACAGGTCGCCAGCCCATTGCAGGGACAGTTAAAATGATGAAATGTTAAAAGATGACTCAAAGTTAACTCTGTTAACTCTTTTCAAATCTGCTTACTCTAGTAGACATAAGGTCAGTTTCCAGATTCCAATCGTCTGCAAAATACAATGGTCCTGCTTTAAACAAATGTATTAACAATGTAATGAAATACTGTAAGACATAATACTACTAATAATTAAATAAATAAGTAAAGTAGATAATAAGTAAGTGAAACTTATGTATTTATTATTTCTTTACAGAAGTGGTCCAGTGGTTAAAGCTATAGTTTCTCACATACAAACACTCCTGAGCTTTTCTTCTCGCACATGCACACTGAACTGTCCCGTCCCATAAACAACAAATTGCAACCAAGAATAAATGGACGTCATGCCATTCCCCTTATTTACATCACATATTTATTGCACTAATTCTGCTATTTCTGCTACCATTCATCTGTCACTCCTGACTTCATAAATAACTCTATTGCACTTTGTACTTTTTTATTGCCTCCTGATTAAAACAGTATCTAAAATCATACTGTACTCACACTCATTACTGTCCTTGTTTTGGTTGGGCCACATTGTACTCTGTTCTCTCATGCGTTCTGACAATAAAACAATTAACTTGAGTGATTCAAATGTCATTTTAAAGTTCAATGTTGCAAGCTCCTGCTTTGTTGTTATGAAAGTGGCAACCATGCCAGCCCTTTGTGAATAAGTTTGGACACCCACGTGTTAGATCCTGTCATATGTTTATATAAGCAGTTGTGGCAGGTTGTTACTCAATAATTAAATTTCTCTTAAAAGTTGTTAAACGTAAGTATTTTAACTTTGCACTCACAATGGCTTTTGTTATGTATAGCCAGAGTAAGACTGAATGTTTAGTATTTAGAGCTGTTTACTGAATACACTGGCTCAGATACATTCAGTAACATAATCCTGTATAATGTTTAAAATAGTAACATATTTAGGATTTGGAGAATCTTCTTGGGAATTTAGCTTAAAGACCTATGCATGTTCTTAATTAGTGCAACATATTGTACTTTCAGAAAAATAACTGTCACTTAACATTTGTACAGTGTTGTGCAAACACGTATTTTATGAACATTATCTCTAGATTTTGATGGTCAGGTAGCAAGATCTTGACAGCAAGGTGTGGCGTTCTGTAAACATTAACTGAAGGAAAAGTGTGGGCGTGCATATTAGTCCTGACCCACATATACATACACGCAAACAACTGTCTTTACATTCCGCATACAGGCAGCTGGATCATAGACTCATGCAAAGACTGAAGACTGAGAATGACTTCCAAGATCTGTGATAGTGTTCTGGTGACGGGCTCAAATCGTGGTATTGGACTGGGGTTGGTGCGTCAGTTGGTCGAGTCACCTTCATGCCCGGCGCTAATCTTTGCCAGCTGCAGAGACCCTACAGGGCCTAAAGCACAGGTGAGAAAGACAGAGAGAACCATTGTTTCACTTTTGCGCAACTGCGGTAAATACAGTAACTTTGATTTGCAATAATAAAGGCGATCAGAGGTGTTAAGCCAGTTTTTCCATCATTATTTTTATTTATTATTATTTTCTCTTCTGCAGGAGCTTAGAGAGATCGCACAGAAGCACAAAGATGTGGTCACCATCATTCAACTAGGTAAGTAATTGGGGCATCACAGTGAAGTGCTGGACAATACTGCCCACTTTGGTGAATGGGTCAAATGCAGAGAAATAGTGGATAGGGCACTGGTGGCCTACTGCTTAGGGACTAGGCCACGTAACTGGAAAGTCAACAAGTCTTCACCTTGGGCACCGGATGTATGGCTGCGTCCTGCTAAAGTTTGTGTATGAGTTAAATGCAGAAAGGCATTTTGTTGATGTTCCCTGGGGGCTGTGCTGTGTATTCACTATGACAAACAGTCATAGTGAATGTTCACTTCACTCAAGGCGAGGCTTTATTGTTGCTCCTGTGTGAAAGATTGGTCAGATGTTTTGGGGGTTCTTGAATGGCAGAGTTCAGTGTTTCAATCGTTTTCTAGATACACCTTATCTATTAAAGGGCACCCCTTTTGTAGATAAGATTTTGGGGTCCCCCTAATTGGCTTGTCCTTATGATCTGGTTGCATTTTTTCATTGCTGCGCCCTCCATTTTGGGAACAAATGGTGCAGAAGATCCCTGGTGATGCCACAGCCAACCATGATCATGACTCCACAAGTGAATAATTAGCCATGTGTGGGTGGATGGTGCAACCTCTCCACCATCACTCAACACAATTCTAAGCAGTGCAGGCACCTTTTGACTGACAGATGAACTTACAGGCAGCATTCACTACTAAGTATGTAACCCACTGGATTTTTAAAAATGCATGTGCTGAAGCATGTGCTGGCCTTCACCCTCCTACTACTGGGACTAGACTACACTGGGTGGAGGAAAAGGAGTTCAAAACATTGCTAATCAATGGGCTCATTGGCTTTGTCATTTTCCTAAGAGTAACATAATTCAACAATAAGGGATTATGAAATAAAAGAAGGATGGGAGTTTTCTCAGTTATTAATTAAGCAAATCCGAGCACACTGCAATCTTGTAACGGTGGCGGGGTGCAGGGAGGACGCCAATGCTGAGCCAGGAGTTCGTAACATAAATTTATTAACTATATTAACAAAACAAAACCAAGGACTGCAGTCCTAACTAAAATCAAGGAACTGCAGCCTAAACCAAGAACACCAGATTATCAAAACCACCACAGTGTGTAGGCAGAGCCTAACAAATGAGCCGCGCTCTGTTCTGACTCATCGGGGCTTAAATAGTCAGCCCCAATGAAACACACCTGTGCCTTCATTAGCTCAGGTGTGTTCCGTCAGAACAGAGCGCCCTCTATCGTGCACAAAACACCTGATCCGTGACAAATCTCTATTAAAACTCAAGGCAAGACAAATGTGGGATCATTCTCTTTTGCTCAGCAGAAATGTTTTATGCAAAAACATAATTTGTCTTTCCACCTGATCCCACTGTTGTCTTAGAGGAAACTACAGAGAATTATTAAAATTATATTTATTCCTTTGTAATTGTATTAATTTAAAGCATACTGGACATTGCACTTTGTCCTTTTATGCCAGTATAACTTAATGTACAGTTAAAAACCAGAAGGCGATAACACTGTATCTATATTCTAGTGCAGTCTAATCTCTTGCTTTGTGTGATAGCACTTTCACCCAGCTTTGACCCTGGAGGACCTGCCCTGAAAATTGTCCTGCTCCAAATACACCACTAATCAGTGGACTAACAAGGTTATTTAAGCAGAGTAGAAACATAAAATGTGCAGTGCACCAGGGTTAAGAATTACAATATGAGGCAGAGAAGGTGTTAAAGAATTAAAAACCAGTAAAAAAAAAAAAAAAACAAAAAAAAACTCAACAATGGATAGTTTTGACCAGAGTGCCCCAAAATCCATTTTTTTAAAATCAATGTTTTATGTTTTGCCATAGTTGTTTCAAATTTTGTCTTTCACGCTCCCACAGACATCACAAGCCAGGAGAGCATCATTCAGGCTGCTAAGACGGTGGGCAGTAAGCTGAAGGATGGCAGCTTGAATCTTATAATCAACAACGCTGGAGTGAATATTTCCTTCACGCTGTCAGACACTGGGGAAAAGGAAATGTTAGATGTATACAAGACCAACGCAGTGGGACCCATGCTTGTTGTAAAGGTCAATAAGCTTTCAAACTACCTTTGCCAGCCTCAGCAAAGCCACAGTATTGTTTGGTGTGCTTTGTCTGGGGGAGGTAATCATGTTTAGAGAATCTGCTTCATGGGATTTTGAAGAAATGGCATATTAAGACCTGCAAACAATGAAAAAAGGAAAATCCTTTCTCCATATTCTGTTTCTGCTAAAAATAAGTAACACATAATTCTTGCCTACAGAATTTCCTACCATACCTGTACAAGGCAGCATCACAGTCTGCTCATCAGAAGGGCATGTCCTGCAGACGAGCAGCTGTCATTAATGTCTCCACATTGATATCATCCATCCAGAAGTGTCCAGAGACTTTTGCCTCAGCCCCAATGTATGCCTACAGAATGAGCAAGGTGAGTTCTTCTATTAGTAACTCATTACCAACCATGAAGATTCACCTCATCAAACCTGAATGATGAATTCATTTATGATGGTTTTGGAAAGATGGAGTGAATGATTACTAGTTTCCAGGTACTGACTAATAAAAGAGTTAGCAAAAGTAAACATCTCACTATGAGGATCAATCAGTTCAGAATCAAGGCCAAACTTACAGCAAAGCAAAAATTTCATTCTATCCTTATCACTACCAGCCAAAGCTGTGTGGGTTGTTCTTGTTTCAGGCTGCCCTGAACATGATGAGTAGATGTTTGGCTGAGGAATTCCGAAAAGATGGAATTTTAGTTATGGCTCTTCATCCTGGCTGGGTTAAAACTGACATGGGGGGTCAAGAGGTAAGCAATGAAACAAGCTGAGCAGAAAAAAAATGTATTAAAAGTTTAGCAAAGAGTTGGGTACAGCTTCACTGATAGCCAAAGATGATTTATTTTCTTATTGTTTTACTCACAGGCACCTGTTCTACCAGTGGACAGTGCAAGAGGCATGCTTAAAGTGATCTCCTCCCTTACGGAGAAAGACTGTGGAACTTTACTCGACTGGGAAGGGAACAGCATCCCCTGGTGAAAAAAAAAATTAAAAAAAAGATTCAACAAGGTGGTTCCTGCATATTTAATGAGATTTACTGATTAGACTAAATATAAATTTGAAATTTTTATGATTAATTTAGCAATGATTTATTTGAAATTAGGAAGTGCACAATACATTTTCTTAATAAAATGTCTTTATACACACACATTTGTAAAAGCCTGTTTTATTTCCTCTTATTCAGTAATGCAAAAATGAAGGGTTAATGCATTGCATATGGGACGTTTGTGGACCCTTTTCCACATAAATGAATGAAATGAAATGATGAGGATTTTGACCGTATTAGACCTGACAAGAATGCTGCCTTGAAAAAGACCACCCCCATACATAAAGTTCTTAAAGGAATTTAGAGGTGGTGGCCTAGTGGCTAGGGGCCCTAGGATCAGAAGTTCATGGGTTTGAATCCCAGAGCAGTAGTTTGCCCTGAGGTACCCTTGAGCAAGGTACCATCCCCATCACTGCTCCCCAGGTGCTTTAAAAAGCTGCCCCTCGCTGCATGTTTGTGTATGGGTGAAAAGCAGAGGAAGCATTTAATTGTGTCTCACTGTGCTGTGCTGTGATTCACAATGACAAGTAGTCATTTTCACTAGTGGTTTCATAGTAAACTTAGCAGTATATAGTGACCCAAGTTATGTGTTAGTGGTACAATAACAACTTCAGCTATTTTACTGAAAGCTTCCTGAACTTTTCAACCCTATTTAGCTCCTCATCTTGTCCAGTAGAGTTGGATAACTTAACTAGAAGGTTTAGAACACTAGTTGTTCTTAATAGACTGCAGAAGGGCAATTACTGTAGCAAGCTCATCCTACCTATCTTATTGAAAATAAATCCTAGATTGTATGTAGCACAAAATATAAACAAAGAACCAAGGAGGAACTGAACCTCAGATACCTGTCATTTGCACTAGTGTAAACATTCATTAACTTAACAGTAAGATCAATGCAATTAGACAAGACATCCCAAACTCATTTATACCACCATACCTGCTGCCCAATACAGCCAATGCAGATCAACAGCAATTTTAAAAAACAGTCATTTATTTCCTCGTTCAAATGTTCTACTTGCATGACTGATTCAACACCTACAGCGGCATGAGAAAAAATTGGCACCCTTGCTTAAAATGCCTGTAACTGTCAAGTGAGGCAAGTGAGCAGAAGGTGCCACTTAGCTTATCTTGATAGCTCTAGTAAAGATAATAAATGATCTTTTAATATCCTCTGATAAAGCTTCTGTAAGCTAGTTAGTTTTTCTTAACCTTGGATTGGCATTTAAAACTTATTTATAGATCACACTAACTAATTAAGACAGACTAAAAAATCAGGTGGGTATAAAAGGAATAGCCTATTCCTGGATATACCTGACCAATCACTATTAGTTTCCAAGTGTGAATGGAAAAACATCAGTTCTTTTAAGAGAAAATTAAGTAAAGCTCAAGGTTTTGTCCTAGGACCCCTATTTTTCACATTGTATAAGCACTCTCTGGGTATGGTTGTATGGTTTACTGTGTAGTGGGAAGAAAAAAACTGAATGTCACATATCTTTAGGCCTGTTCTATTCTAAAAACACTGTCTTTCTTTAAGGTCCATTAATCACCAAAACCAAACAGTCAGGTTTAAAGCTAAACTTTTCTTTTTTAATGCTGTGAAACAATAGCATCCCTATTGACTAAGGTTTCTCTCTTATATGGGCATACATGGTAAAAGCACTTTTCTTCATCTTCAAAACATTGCTATGCTGAGAGGGGTACAAATTTTTTTACTATCGCCATGGAGACCTAGTGGTTAGGGTGGTGGCTCCAGGCTTGGAAGATTGTGGGTTCAAATCCCAGACCAGTAGGTTGCCCTGAGGTACCCTTTAACATGGTACCATTCCCATCACTGGGTGCTTTAAATAGCTGGCCCCTGCTGCACAGCGTGTATGGGTGAAATGAATAGGTTGTGTTTCACTGTGTGCCATGTTTCCCAATGAAAAATATTCACTTATTTTCACATGATGCAGAAAAATGAATGCAAGCCTTTATTACCTTAAGACTGGATTGTTGGATGCCCTGCTCTCAGGATGTTCTTCTGGTCTTTACTGTTGAAATTCCCTCTTTTTTTCCATTGCTCTGAACACGATATGGGCCTTTAAATAAGGATCAGCTTTCAATAAAAATCTGTATAATCATTAAAAAAACACAAAGGGGGCTACTTAAAGTGCTAGCACTAAATACAGAAATAATATTGTAACTATTTATTTTTATGACTAAATGGCAAATCTGTTTATTTTGCCTTTGTGTTAACTTAAAACCAGTTTCTCTCTGCATTGGTCATATAAGCATTTTAGAAATCATAAGAAAAGTATCTTTTGTCTGAACATAGTTCTGCTAAACAAAATGATTGTGCTTATGAGTGTAATGCTTAGTGTAGTGACCCAGTTAAGCTGAAACATTAGTTCTGTCAGTAATAATGGATAATACTTTATTACTGGTGTCAGGGTCAGAAGTAGACCAGATTAAAAGTGACCTTTGCACTAAAAATAAAATACAGTTCTTTAGAAAATGTTTTTATAGCAAATGAGGATGCATAAAGCAGTGACTCGTCCACTCTCATCTTTTTGTCTTTCCTGGCTTTGCTTCAACTCAAGGTGGGATAGAACAGAAGTTGTACATCAAATGATAAATGTTACAAATCATATCAACCCTCAAAATCAACAACCTGACCAAAATCAAGTAAGCATTTATTTGAGTGCTTTTTTGCATATCTGAAAATATATGTGAAAATGTTTCTGCAGCAGGGAACTTGTTTGTTTGGCTTTTGTGTCTCTTTAAGGTCTTTCCAAGGTCTTGCTTATTCCCATCTCTGAAGTCTTTTACCAGACATGGCATTGTATACATGTTAAGTCTGTATTTATGGCATTAGATGTGCTCTAAAACATCAATGCAAAAAGTTAGACCCACTCTAGTCAGGAGGTTTAAGAAGCGTTAGTTTGAAATCTTACATTTTGAAATACATTACTGTAGTCCCTGTTCAGTGTGATGGAGAGCTGGGAGAGTGGCCTGGAGAATGGTGTGCGGTCTGCTCCATCGTGTCCATTGCTAAGATGTAGAAAATGAGATGTAGATGTAGTTTTCATACTTTGTATAGGTACATTAGTTACCACTTCCATGTTCTGTAGATATCATGATGACCACCATGGAATTGTTGGTTTAATTTATTTTTGACTACAAGGAGTGACGATGTGATAATTATATATTTTACCCATATTTGTTTGAAATGTTTATTAAGAATATTTTTATACATTTAGAAATTCTGTAGAATTTCTGCATATGACAGGTGGAGATTTATATCAGCAGTGATTAATACATGCTCTTTTGTTTCTACACATCTTTCTTTGTCTTTTATAGACAAACAAACTTAAATCCCTACTAAGAATTATAACAATTAAATAAAAGTATTTTAAAAAGGGGGTTGATAAGGGAGGTGGTACATAATCGGGAAAAGGAAGGAAGATAATTAACTGTAACAAAACTAAAAAATATTTTATAAAAATTTTTATAACTGTTATATCTTTATGTCTGTTATAACTTATAAATCATTACTAATATAAAGTCTCCCTCATGTAAAACAGCTTTTTTCTCAGTTCCAGGTGATGCACAAGATCACTAATTCAATGTTTAAAAATAGGTAGAAATTTGGCATTGCTTTTAAATAGTATAAATTGCCTGGTTTAGAGGGTTTGGAAAGCAGTCATTAGTTTATTTGACCTACTTATGCCAAGTTCCTGTGAACGACTCCAACATTTCTACAGTAGGTGATGGCTTAACCTTTGTTTCTAGAACCTGAGAAAAAGGTGCCAACAAAGTTAAAGTAAACTTCATTGTCAGTTCTACCATATATACAAATATCCTTCAGATCCAGTTGAAGACACATACAAGTATGTAGAACAAAAAAGGTTTTGGAATTAATTTTAAAATAGGGGGCAATAACCACATATAATAACAATAAACAACAAAAAACTCGGTAATAATAAACTTAGAGGGTAAATGTTAAAAAATCTGAGAAAAGCAAAACACACTGCCAAGTCAGCAAAAAGACTTTTAATGGGGAAAATGGAGGAAGCTTTTGGTTGCTTAGTCACTCACATGACTGGGCATGCATTCCATTTACTGAAAACGAGTCTAAAGAGGGAAATCCCCCAGATGCAAGGTAAGGTAATGTAAACATATACAGTACTGTGCAAAAGTTTTAGGCAGGTGAGAAAAAATGCTGTCAACAAAGAATGCTTTCAGAAATATAAATAATGATTGTTTATTTTTATCAATGTACAAAATGCAAAGTGAGCGAACAAAAGAAAAATCTAAGTCAAATCAATATTTGGTTTTACTACCTTTTGCCTTCAAACCAGCATCAGTTCTTCTAGGTACACTTGCACAAAGTCAGGGATTCTGTAGGATTATAGTCGGTGTATGATCAACCAGTTTTACCAAACAGGTGCTGATGATCATCAGTGTCACACGGAGGTTGAAACAGTCATGTTTGGAACAACCGACCAGCAGAGTTCCTTCAGAAAATGTGTGCAAGTGTACCTAGAATAACTGATGCTGTTTTGAAGGCAAAGGGTGGTCACACCAAATATTGATTTGATTTAGATTTCTCTTTTGTTCATTCACTGCATTTTGTTGATTGATGAAAATAAATGATTAACACTTCCATTTCTGAAAGCATTCTGTTTACAGCATTTTTTCACACCTTCCCAAAACGTTTGCACAGTACTGTACTATGGTCATTTATTTGGTCATTTATTTAGTTTTAATATTACATAAAAATGTTCTGTTTCGACATATTTGCTCAATTGAAAAGATGGGTGGTCAAATACAAAAGGTGCTATATTTGAGGTAATTTAACATATCTAGATGTAAACACTAGTAGATAAAAAGTGAAAATCCGACCTCTCATTTCATATTCATCTTTTGATCTCAAACCCAAATTTACTGAGTACATAGCAAGAACAAATGAAGTGGCTTTGCTGTTCCAATACTTTGGGAGGGGACTGTATTTAAAAAGTTCCTATAGCTGGTGCTTCTTGGACATTAAGGTGTAGGATGCATGAATTAGACTTTTTGAGTTAGAGAAGAGAAAGTTTAGCATCCTCACAGCCTGATGGAGCAGAGTGTGCAATGTTGTGCCTATAGGATTAATATCTGGTTATAACTATATATCTATATCTGATGGTTTATATCTAATTTTAGATCTTAATTTTAAATTGAATAACTGAATGTTGGGCCAGCACGGCGGTACAGTGGGTAGCGCCTCACTGTGAGAAGGCCTTGGTTTCAGTTCCCAGATGGGGCAACCCAGGTGCTTTCTGTGTGGAGTTTGCATGTTCTCCCCCATATCTACATGGTTTTTCTTCCAGGTGCTCTGGTTTCCTCCTACCATTCAAAGACATGCACCTCAGGTGGATTGGAGAAGTTTGTGAGTGTGTTAGTCTGTATGTCTAAGTTCAGCTGCATGAGCACAACCCAGGCTTTCTCCCACCCTACTCATAATGTTTCATACCCCTTTGTGCTATGACTAACACAAAAACAGCCACTCATTTAACAAGTGTGTAGGTTGGTTGTACCTTGGGCATGATGGAAAAAAAAACAGTGTGGAGTGAGAAAATTAGTTCTGTCCATGAGAAAATGTGTAAACTGTATAGGAAAACTGTGCCAACCAAGAGCAGCAAAAAGTAGACTTATTTTATAAATGATGATATGTTGCCAACAAGTTGAAGCTGATAAGTTTATAAAATATGCAACAGTTAGGACTCACATCTGCTGCGTCCCAAGAAAAAAAATCCACCAACCACGATACTCAACAACAATTCCAGAAATCCAAACAGTACTAAGATATACATTCAACTCCAGAAACATTGGCGACTTTCAATGAAAAATTCCAAAAATTCAAACATAAAAGACATGCCATGAGTGATACTTTATGTTGGAACGATTGTGTAAGGGTCATTCTTTTATTGCCATATGGACCTTTGAAACAAAGTTTATGTACTCTCCAGTGGATAATTCTGAAATGACAAGTTTTTTAAGTTTTTCAGATTGGCAGATTCCAAAAATATAAGCACTCCAAATGTATGTATTTGGGGCAGCCTCCCCTGATGAGAATGTCAGCCTCTTTCTGTAGTAACATTACCACAATTTCTGTCACGGTGGTGGGGTACCGGAAGGAAGCCAGTGCAGAGCCAGGAGTTCGGAACACTGTTTTATTATCCACAGTTTGCAAATACAAGAAGCAAGGGCTGCAGTTCGAATCAAAACCTAAGAACAGAGGAACTGCAGCCTAAATCAAGTAATCCAAATCCAAATCCAAATCCTAAACCAAAACCACCCTCACACATAGGCTTAGCCTACCTAATGAGCCGTGCTCTGTTCTGACTCATCGGGGCTTAAATAGTCAGCCCCAATGATGCACACCTGTGCCTGCATGGGCTCAGGTGTGCTCAGTCAGAACAGAGCGCCCTCTAGCGTGCCCAAAACACCCCACATGTGACAATATCCAACAACACTTATGGACATTCTAGGGATTTCTCTTGTGAACTTGTGAATGTTAAATTGATACAACAGATTTTCAGTTGGTTTTAAATCTGGAGACTGGGAGGGTCATTGCAAAAACTGTATTTCTGCAACCAAACAGTTCCATGTTCTTCTTTATTATGGCCCTGATTGTACTTACTGTTGATTTTATACCCAATCTATGCAGCTCAGCTACTTTTTTCTCTTTCTGGAACTTTTTTTCTCTTTCTGGCTACTTTTTTCACTTTCTCTTTTCTTTCTCTTTTTTCTCTTTCTGGATGACATATTTATACCCCAGTGAAAGAGGAGGCAATACACTTCTGAGGCAATAAAGGCAACATCAGAAACATTTCTTTCCTGCAAATATGCTCTTATTTGTAGCATTCTTCAAAGGAGCTAGTTTGCTGCATACGTTTTTAACCAGATAAACTATTCCAAAGATAAAACAGCACTTATTTATACTATATTTTTTTAAGGGGTGCCAAAAATGTTGATTTAACTTGCTTCCTTTGCTGTTTCTTTTTCAACTGTAAAATTGTAGCCAGAAAGTTGTTAAATGAAAAAAGTGGTTCAGTTCAGATGACATCTTCTTATAATTTATTGAAAAGGGTGATAAAAATGATCAATAAATTTTGATAAGGCATTTTTGACTAGTATTCCAAGAGTAGTATTCCAGTCTCTGTCAGTATTGTAAGTACTTTCACTAATCATTTTGGCAAGTTGTTATGATAAACAAATGCATAAATAAATGTATAGGCGCAGGAGCTTTTAGTTACAGGGCCCCTAGATTATGGAATAACCTGCCTGCTTATGTACGGGATGCCGAATCAGTCTCGGTCTTTAAATCACGGCTGAAGACTTACTTTTTTAGTTTAGCTTACCCGCACCAATCACCATAGTGCACCATTACTAATGTCGCTGGTGCTGCTGTACATGCCATTGCACTGTATTGCTTTCTTTCTGTGTCTGTCACTACTGGATCCTGCTCATTACTGACCCTCCCCATTCCATTTCTTTCCCCACATGTCCAGGCGGTGCCCGCTGTGGTCATCGCCTTAGTCCAATACTGAACTACCAACTGGTCTTTGCAGTTCATCTGATGTGATCCTCATCAAGGGATCCTGGCGGCTCACCGGTACCTGGGGCTGCGCTCGATTTGCTGAGCCTCGGAAGCAGCTTAGGACTCTGTGCTGATCCTGGGGTCAAACCCGAACTAACTCTTTGTACTGGTAGTATACCCAAGGGTGTTGGGTAGCCAGTCGATCTTGGACCCTCAGAGGTTTTTTTCTCCACACAGTGGAGTTTTTGGTTTCTCTCCTCTGTAGTCGTCTGGCTTTAGCTTTTAGCCTTCAGTTTTTAGACCATGCTTACAACCTATGTCTCACAACTATGTAAAGTGCCTTGGGGCAACTCTGTTGTGAAAGGCACTATACAAGAATAAATTGAATTTTAATGAATTGAATAAGCACAGTAGGTTCCCTGAGACATTGAGCATGAAACGACGAAGCAAAATTGAGGACCAAGTGTGGAATATTGATTACAGTCCGCATTTAAGGCCATTAGAGATGCTGTCACGATCGCGGCAATCTTCAGTCTTGGTAAGATGGCTCCCCCTAGCGGTGGAGCACTATCGTAATGCAAGTATTCATTACTTCAGGCCATATAGTCCAAATCTCTCAAGATTTGAAACAAGGCGTGCACTGCAGGTATCCAAACACCACAAATTTTCATTTTGGTGGTTCTGCTACACCCAGAATCTAAGGGGGTTATAAAAATATTGTCTCATTTATGGTATCATTTTGTAGTTCATGGTCCCCTTTTCAATGTGCAAAAGAACAGGCTTCAAATTATCAATATATTATATTCTGCAGAGTAACCCATGTAGTAAAAATATAATTTTTTTTATTCAAAGTAACCAAATGATTCCATATGCTTCTCCCGCATGTTTGCATTTGTTGCTGGCATAGGAGGAAAACAAAAACAAATATGTTTCTCATGGATGATACAGGCTTCAGTAAGTTTTTATCCTTCAGTGAATCACTAGATCATTTGAAATGTATGAGGTGTGTCTGCTCAGGTTGTCTGTTGTATTATAGTATTTTTGGAGATCAGAAACAATTTTTTGTGATGACTAAACAAATACAGAGGAAATCAGAAAGGGGGCATATTTTTTTTTATCACAGCATTGTTTGTGTATTTAAAGTATCTTCAACTGATCGCTTGTTCCACTTGCAACCCTGAACTGGCTAACGCGTATTTTAGCTTTTCTGAAAAGAAGATTCTTGTTATGGAAGTTCACTGTGACTGGGTTAAAACTGATCAGAGGATCAGCAGGCAGAAAAGAAAACATTCACCACTCACTGCCTCTAATTATAACCATGACATCTGTTCTATTTATTGAGCTCTCAAATGGCTTCACCCTGATCCCTCAAAAAGATTTTGCATTATGAATAATAATCTAAATGAGCCTTGACCAACAAGCAAATAATTATATCATAATTCGTTTAAATAATTTTAATGAACTTTTTTGATTAACTTCCATCAAAAAAGGACTTCTGATTTTTGATTTGGGAAAAAATAATATTAACTTATTATATTATATATATATGGAACTCTGTTTGGTTGTCCGCATATTGATTTGGCAATATTGAATGGAGGTGTATTGGAGGAGAGTTTAAATTGTTTAACCATGGTGTGGATAAAAGACAGAATGGAGTAGGTGTTATCCTGAAGGAAGAGTATGTGAAGAGTGTTTTGGAGGTGAAGAGGGTGTCAGATAGGGTAAGGAGTTTGAAGCTGGAAACTGAAGGAGGAGCGGAGGGTGACGTTTAAGAGTGGAGGAAGATGCTCATAGGTGGATTATAATCATTTGCAGGAGGGTCAGTATGAAGAAGATTATGATTATTAACATTATTAAGGCTTATAGCTCATGAAAATTAGAAATTCAGTCTTTCATTATTAGAACATTTTCTAAGATCAATCATAAAACTGAACTGTAATGTCCTACAACTGAAAAGTATGTTTATTTGAGTGGTGGTGGTCTAGTGGTTGCCTATGGACCTATGGCTCAAGAGGTCCCAGGTTCAAATCCCACCTCTAGCACTACCACCACTGGGTCCCTGAGCAAGACCCTTAACCCTGAATTGCTCCCTGTAATTAGGGACAGTCCCCCCTGTAACATGGAAGTTGCTCTGGATAAGAGCGTCTGCTAAATGCCGTAAATGTAAATGTAAATTTGTACAGTCAGTACTTTGCTGGGGCTACTTTACCACAAATTACTTCATCAGTGCTGCGTGGCATGGAGGTGAGCTTGTGACCCCCCCGAAGTGTTATTAAATCCAGGCTTTTTTGATGTCGGCCTTCAACCTTTTGGTGAGGTGTTTCACATTTTCCTCCGAACAATATCCTCAGGTTCTTTATGGGGTTCATGTGAACTGGAGGGCGAGTGAAGCATGGTGACATCATGACCAGCACACCATTTGGTAGTAGTTTTGGCACTGTAGAAAAAGCAATGGGCAGTTCCATAAAATTTGCCAGCAGGTGGAAGCATGAAGTGCTTTAACATCTCCTGGCAGAATGTCCTGTTGACTTTATGCTTGAGAATACACAGTGGACCAATACCAGTGAATAACATGGCTCCCCAAATTGTAATTTCACACTAGTCTTCAAACACATTGAGTTCTTTGCCTCTCCACTCTTTGACCTTGATTTCTAAATTAGAAATTTATGTCATTTAAGGAGTTGGCAAATACCAAAAACCATATGCCAAACAGCATTTGACTGTTTATATCACAGGGGAGTCAAAATAGATGGTCTAGTGATGAAAAACCTGAAAAAACAGGCTGAAAAACAGGCATTCTGAGGGTAGCAGTGGAACAAAAGGGACCTTCTTTCCTTTACCTGACATTTGTTTGATTGTCTCATCCTTTTCCAAATCATGTTCCAAAGCAAGATTAGGACAAAAAAAATAAATGGTGGGGATGAAAGGTAATGAAAGAAAGGAAGGAAGATGTAACCTTCTCACAATAAGTGAGAAGGTTAGCCAAAGGATTTTCACTTTTTCTAGTCAGTAAAAAACTAATGTGGGAAAACATTTTCCACTTTGTAATGTTGCCAGTTCTTCTCATAACACTTGGGGGACACAGTGAGGATACCAAGCAGGGAAATGTTCCATTCTTCATGCAAGCACATCTTCAGTTTGGGGTCATCGTTTAATTTTGTGTTCTAAAATTCTCCACATGTTCTCTATTGGGGACACTTGGTTTGCCCTTTGCGCAATGAAATTCCTCCAGATTCCTTGAATCATTTAGAGGTATTATGCACTGTAGAGAAATATGCAAATCTCTTTCAATCTCTCTTTGAAGAACACTGTTTTCAAACATTTAAGTTATTTTCTCCCTAATTTGTTGACAAACTGAAGATCCTCTGCCCATCTCTACTTCTCAAATACTTTTTTGCATCAATGCTAGCCCTGCTCTAGGTCACAAGGCCTGAAATGAAATAAAAGTCAAATTAAAAATAAAAATCAATTTGCTTTTTAAATATGCATTTTCCATAATTTCCAAACTTTAACATGCTTGACATACTTGTTTATTAATCACTGAGGGCTAAAAAAAAAAAAACATTTCAGGGAAAAGTTTGTGCTTTAATAGAGCCTATTGAAACTTTTTGCAGTAGTTGCTTTATCTACTTTCTAAAGAACTTTACTTTCACTGTGGCTGTCAGGATGTGTTGTTGTGAAAGCTGACTGTTCATTATCCTGTAAGTAGTGAATGACCCTCCCGCTCAGGCAGCAAACAGGGAGGTCGCTTTCCTCTAGTGGTCTCTCTCCACACAGGCTGGGGCACAGAGGCAAGTGGAGCCAGGATGAATAACACATTGACTCAGAGTATCTGAGCATGAAAACCGCCCTCAAGGACTTTTTTTTCTCACCACCACAAGCCACTTTTTCAATTTTGTGTCTGTTTACAGCCTGCAAACTGAAAGTAATCATTAAGGTAGGATTTCTGATGTTTTCTGCTATGTTTTGAGCGTTGATACTAAATTTAAACCGCAATTTTTATTTATTCATTTATTTGGAGGAAATGTAGTTAGTTCTTTTTTGTAATAACTTTGAAAGGTATGAGGGGTCTGTTTTAGCTGCTGGACAGCAAATTCTTGTGCTGTTAATCATCAGCTCGCTAGTTGGGAGGATTTTGTGCCTGTCTGGGATGTTCCCAACATATTAAAGAGAAAATTGCAACTTTTTAGCTACTTCCTCCTCCTCCTGAGATATGCACTCATAGTTCTGGTACTATGGACTGGGTGGTTCTGTTGTTATTAGAAGCTTATTTGAGGGTCACTTACATGGTGAGGGGGAGGCAGAGGTTAGTTGGCAGGATTATCTACACAGATGTAGAATTTAAAGTTATGATCATCCTCAGCAACCATGGTCTTCAAATCATTTGTTGTGGATCTTGCCACATGGTTGTAACTGCCTACTGCCCACCTGCACCGAACAGTTTTGGGTTCTCGCAGTTCTCGCAGTGCTTGAACCACAGCCTTGGCTGAAGGCTATTAATAAACTCACTTATTTTCACACAACTGAAAATAACATTTGAAATATTGAGGACATTAAATAGCTTTCCATACAAACAGTATGTGTGAGAACATGTACAGTATTTATTGATATTGCCTGATTCTGCTCAGTAATAACCAGCAAAGCACTGAATGAAAAATACCTCTGTAAGAACTCAGGCCATAAGCCGGCATAATTAAAGGACAAATGAAAAAAACACATTTAAATGAAAAATTAATAAAGTGCATAGTTAAACTCTCCCAAGTTAAAACTGAAATTTAATTTGTGTCCATGTACCCCTCAGTTTACACTCTCAGTGGAAGCAGCTGAACATTTTCCTTGCACTTTGATCCCAAGGTTTTTATTAAAGACGCCTGACTTTCCATGTCTTCATGCTTTTTATGTTCTTCTGTATATTGCAAAAATCAGTCACTTTGATTGAAATGTTTAAACCATTTTCACATGATTATGCAACATTATTTCTTTTGATGATAATTGTGCTGATGCAAGTTAATTTCATGTCTGAATTAAGTAAGTTCAGTGTATTCTTTGTTCATTGAACATATCATGAGGTCTACAGTCTCCACTCAAAAAAGATCAATGAATTGCAGTTTTGTTGATGAAATGGTTGCAGATAACAGCTTGGTACCCATATTTTCTGAACCTAACTGTGAACCTAAAGCTCTCACATACAGAACTGAGAAGAAAGATAGCATATCTTGAAAGGCTTCATCTCTTGTAGAAATCTCATTGGAAAACTCTGCTTAGGTCAAAGGCCATATTCACCACTTGATTCTGGATGGTCACCTCCCTCACATTCTGTGCATGACTCTGGAGATACACTCATCATGCTCTAGGATTAGTGCTTAGATACCAGTATGGTCTGTTAAATGACCCTGCAGTAGATATTAACACCGATATTAAACAAAAATCACTGGTCAATCTAGAGCAGTGGCTTTTGGGCTTTTCTGTTGTGTTTTATTCCAACCTACCTCTGATAAAAGCTTATACAGTTAATCTTTATGCAGTTAAATGGACTGTCAGTTTCAGGTGTTGCAGATTAGGGCAAATAAGCAGGATGGAAGTAAGCACAACAATGAAAAGGATGAAAAATGGAAAGGCCATTGGTCTGGATGATATACCTGCAGAAGCATGGAGGTGTTTAGAAGAGACGGTAGTGTGGTTTCTAACCGGATTTGAAAATTGTACAATATATGTATGAGGGCAGTGTGACAGTGTTGAGGTCTGCAGTTGGAGTGATGGAAGCATTTAAAGCAGGGGTGTCCAAACTTTTTTCACCAAGGGCCATATGTGGTAAAATACACAATCAGCCGGGCCACTCACTCGAGGTGAGGTACGTATTGCCTCACCTGGTTTATTTAAGTAAACTAAATCAATCAGCCTACAACACTGCTTTTCATGAATGGGATTTTTTATGTTTTGCTTGTTATGCAAATAAGTTTGGATTGTTAACAGATTTTCCCACCGTGTCTGAAATTTTCTACACTCACTTGCTATCTTACATTTCTTCTTTCTTTGGTGTTTTCATTTTCAGTGCACTGTGGCAAAATTTTTCTTTCCTTAATTTTGTTTTGTAGAGGGATTGCCTTGATCAGCTCAGTAGCTCCACCTAGAGTTAAAACCAAGAAATGCAATACCGCCAGGTTTCATGTGCAGGCCATATTCTGGTATATTTTTGGAATTTGCTGCGGGCCAATTAAAAATGGATCCGTAGTTTGGACACCCCTGATTTAAAGTATCACAGGTACCAGCAAGAAAGAAAGGAATGGTTTACTGGACGGTAGTGAGACCAGCCATATTATACAGGTTGGAGACAGTGGTGCTGATGAAAAGACAGGCAGCAGAGCTGAAGGTGGCAGTTAAAGATGCTAACATTTTGTTGGGTGTGACAAGGATAAACAGGATTAGAAATGAGTATATTAGAAGGACAGCTCAGGTTGGACGTTTTGAAGATAAAGTTGGAGAGGCAAGGTTGTGTTGGTTTGGACATGGTTTGGGCATACCAGGAGATGGTTGTTGAGGGTGGAGCTGCCAGGAAAGAGGAAAAAGGGAAGAACCAAATAGAAGATTTAAGGATGCAGTGAGAGAGTACATGCCATTGGTTTGAAGGAGGAAGATGCAGAGGACAGGAAGAAATGGAGACGGTTGATTCCCTGTGGCGACGGGAGCAGCAGAAAGAAGAAGGAAGAGTGGAATGTAGTGCCATTGACACAGCACAGCATTAAAGTGTAATAGTAAAGCTAACAGTATCACATCAGTGGGTGTGTTGTGAAGTTTTTATTTACATATTTATTTAAACCCAACCTTTTCTGCACTTTAATTATTGCAATTTCCCTCCCCCTAGCTTACCTCATGGGAAGTTGAAGGCTATCATGTTCTTGGATTCACATGAAATATGCTTTTTTAACTTTTGCTATAGCAATGTCAGATAGCTCAACACTAACTGGCTTTATTGTTGTTGACAGGGAAAAAGTTATTCAGTGTTCTTTAAGTAATGAAATAAGCTCAGAAATGCAAAATGTAACATACTGCTGTGCAATTTAGCATAACTGTTAATATTATCATATTGCCCAGTTCTATTTGTATGAGATTGTATGCTGACAATTACATTTTTATGAATGTTTTAGAATGTCTTTGTGGATTATCGCATTTATACTATCTGTTACATTGCAACACAGAGTAAGGCCAAGTAAATGTCTATACATTAGTGACCTAAGAAGTCATCTTAAGCTATCTTGTTTGTCTATTTTTTTGACACATTCTTCCCTTTATACAATGTTACTGTTATGCCACAGGTATGTGTAAATGTGTATCTGTGAATGTGTGTGTGTGCAGTCCCATGAAACCTCCTCTCAAACAGAAGTGGAGATAAGAGACAACCAAAGGCCAAGAATCTCAAGAGCAAACATTACTGTGTGCACTCTCATGCTGTTTTATTGGGTATCTTTTCATACAATTATTTACCTTCCACACTATTCAGTCCAGAAGACCAGCTCCACTGTGTGTGAGGTCTGCCAGTGTGGAACTAAAGGTGAGATGAACTGCTGTTTACAGCAGAAAACATGTTTTAGGCAGATGCATTGTTAATGCAGCTGTGAGTCTTTTGTGATGTTGATGGTTTTCATGTCTGTTTCACATAATTTCAATGTATTTGTTGTTAAAGAAAGTAGAGAAATAGAAGTAACTGCTCCAAGACAGTGTTGTCTGGAAGGGGCTGGGCAGGTCCAGGGATGAGACAATGTATGCAAGGTCTTTCTTATGAGACACAGAACAGTAGCTGCCTTTGGTGGACTGTTTAACTAGTAACAATTGTTGGGGAGTAAAAATACCTTGTCTGTAAGTGAGGTTTTTGTACTATTTTTGAGAATTTATTTGTCAGATTTTCTTTTACTCATTACAGTGTAGAGCAAATCTATTTTTCCACTTACATTTTCAGAAAAGGTTTACTTAAAAAAAATTTGTCTGAGGGAAATTATCCTTTTTTTTGTTGTTTGTTTGAATCTTTGCACATCTTCCAACATCAACACATCCTAAATAGATGAAATAATAACACACAGAAAAGGTCTCTTGTCATATCCACAAGCTCACACTTGTCGTATCCACACTTGTCGTATCCACACTTGTCGTTTTAGTTTTGTACTTTGCATAAAATCCAGAGCCTTTACTCTTGATTTGACTAAGGAAAGAAGTTGAATCAGTACTTCAGCTTTTACCAGGGTAACAAATATCTGTACTACTGCTTAATAAAGAATGTGTACTTGCTCCACCTCTCCTAATAACAACTCACCACAGAGCATATTCTTCCTCACTAGCAACTCTTTTTGTTAAATCAGTTTCTGCAATGTTTTCCTTCTGTTTCATCACTGTTTTCCAAGCAGCCTTCTGCATTTATAATCTCTCTTATTTTTTCACTGTTTTTTCAATGTTTTCAGAATTTCTCTTTGTCAAATGTGTCTTTTATGCCAGAATCTATGACTTCGTTAGGTCTTTACATTATGCTTGATGTGTTTATATTGAGTATTTCTACATGATTTGGTCTTTTATACAGATTATAATCAATATTAGACTCACTGACAAAAAGACAGCCAGCAGAGCTGGAGGTGTCAGAGTTAGATATGTTGAGATTTGTGTTTGGAGAGATGAGGATGGACAGGATTAGGAAGGAGTTTATTAGAAGAACAACTCAAGTTGGACAGTTTAGAGATAAAGTTATAGAAGCAAGATTACGTTGCTTTGGAAGTGTGCAGAGGAGAGATGAGGAGTACACTTGGAGAACAATGTTGAGGATGGATCTGCCAGGCAGGTTTTTATTGATGTTGTAGGACATAGATAAGACATGCAGGCAGTTGGTATGAAAGAGGAAGATGCAGAGGACATGAAAAAATAGGAATGGATGATCCACTGTGGCAACTCTTAATCCATCCATCCATTATCTGCCGCTTGTCCCAAACGGGGTCGCGGGGGAGTGCTGGTGTCCAATCCAGCGCACACAGGGCGAGGACGGGGGACGCACCCTGAACAGGTCGCCAGCCCATCGCAGGGAGGAGCGGGACGGGGACGGTACCTTGCTCAAGGGTACCTCAGGGCAACCTATGGGGAAGGGGTTCGAACCCCCGATCCACCGATCATAGGGCCAACGCCCTAACCACTAGGCCACCGCTGCCCCTGCAACTCCTAATGTGAGTGAAAAAAAAGCAGATAATCTAAATCATAGGCTCCATGTAAACCCAGCCTAAATACATATACACATTGTGAAACATAGCACAGCTGTGGTGGTGAGAGTGTTACAGCTTGGGCTTGTATGGCTGCCACAGGCACACTTCTCTTCATTGATGATGTAACTGCTGACAGCAGTTGCACAATGAATTCTCAGGTGAATAGAAACTTCTTACCTGCTCAAGTTCCAGTAAATGCCTCCAAACTCCTTGGCTGAAACTTCATCTTGCAGCAAATTAACGATCCTGAATAAAGGACAATAGTGAACCAGTCATGAGCAAAAATTGTTCTAAACCATCATCTTGAATGTATTGTGGCTGAAGATCATTTTAACCATTGGTGACATCAAATCATAAAAAGCTATACACAGTCAGCATGTCAATAGTGAATGTAAAGGCAATGCCACATGCACAATGGAAAAAAACCCAATATATTACAAGTCTTTGAACAGTAGGAGAAAACCCAGACAGACACAGGGAGGACTGAAACAGAAAGGACCTGGACCAGCCCGTCTGAGAATCAAACCCAGGACCTTAATGATGTGAGGCGACAGCACTAAACATTGTGTCACTTTGTTGCTGTCCTCACAACAAATAAGATTAATTATATTAATTATAAGATTATTACATATTATTTTATTTTTCAAATCGCAGAACGACTAAATTGTAATCAAATTAATTCAATCAATTCAATCAAAATGGCCAAATTCTGAAAGAGTGGTTTAGGAAACCTTGTTTTCAGATTTGGACACCGTGCAGACCTTAACCCAACTGAGATCTTGATGATATCCCATCTGGGAATCTTGGAGGAGATTTCTACTTTGGTCAAGCAATATATGTTGTTTAGCAACAGTCCTGCACTGACATTCTAGATGCAAGTTAGCATGCAAAGGGGCATTTTTCTTCTTTTCTCCAACACACACATATACAAACACTGATCCATCCACTTGTGGTTTGTCGGCAGGCTTTCTTACCTATGGCAGAGGGTGCTCTTTGTTTGCTATAGGCAGCCTTCAGTAATACACCTCCTTGATAAAATATACCGATAATAATGTCATAAAATTCTGACTTGCAATGTAGTATGGTTAGCTATTTACCGATTATTTAATTGTCAAATAGCAACAGTTTGGATCTGTGGAAAGAATCACAAAGTATTCCTGAAAGATCAAAGATTGTCATGATATACTTAGAAAAATGCAATGTGGGTATTGCCATAGTGACAACATATTGTCATATTTCCTACTCCCAACTCCTCTCTGCCCTTTGTCCCCTCTGTTTTGCCAAAGCCAATAATTTACCCTCACTGACATAGAAAAAGGGCTTAGGCATCACGGTTTACATGTGGGTGAGCTTGGCCAGTGATGTGATCAGCTCAGTGACCCTGAAAAAATCTTATTGTTCCACTTGTCTTCTCAGTTTTTCTTTCTCACACTGTGTTTTCTAGTTTCTGTTACTTTATCTTTAACTCTTCTGCCATATCCGTTTGTGTCTTCCAAACACACACTCGCACAAATTAATGGCTGAAAGGGAAGCTGGCAGACCGCTCCTGCATTGTGTGGAACAAATAGGATGATGGCTATCGGATGGAGGAGAGAAGGGAAGGGTTTGTTGGTCCAGATGTGCAGGTTCAGAGGCCACATCAGCATGACATGCTTCTCTTCCTGCTTGATGAAACGGTGGGGGGAGGAGTTCCACCAGTGTTATGAAATACATCAGAAATGCTGAGAGATGCATTTATTGGTGTGTGTGTGTTGTGACTGGAAATAGGCCTCACAGCAGCAGACAATGATTAGTGAGATGCTTGGTGGAGCTGTTTGTGCGTCAAAATGGAAGGTGGTGACATATTAATCCCTTAATACATGTCTTTTTAGGAGCGCACCATAGCACTTTTTTTTACTTTTTTTAAGATGGACTGAGGGTCCAGGTCAGTATTAATCTGGAAGCAGTAAAGCTGAAATCTTTTTTTTGTCCATTGATATAATAGGCTTCAGAATTCTTTATTATTCAGAACAGATTCATCCTGTTCAAATTACTCAAATGCTCCGTACAGTAGCCTGTGACACAATCAGCTCGGTGAACTGATTTTATTTTTCGAATACACTGAGAATACATTGCTGTTTTTTACTGAAACCTGTGCTATTAGAACTCTGCAAAAGCATTTATTATCACACTTTTAACATCTGCAGTATTCAAATGCCAGAAAGCTTTAATATGCAAAGAGCAAAAATCTGCTTTTTTCACGTGCTGTGAAGATCATGATTGCATGATTACAAAATTACATGATTACAAAATGCATTAACAGGGAATGTATACATAGTCTGTAAATGTAGAGACACTTACTGCAATAGTGATGACATGAAACAGAAGTAATTAAAACAGAATATATAAGTCTGCCGAGGGTTTATTTGTTAAGCTGATAATGGTAATATAGAGATAAATCCAAAACTCTGGTATACTTTATAAGATGAACCCTGCCTCTAGGGAATTTTCACTTTACAGAACCTTGTAAATGCCTCTCCACCTGATTAACCAGTCTGAGAAGATTTTATGCTGAAACCTGAACAAAACCTGAACGTGGAAAAAAAAAGATCTCTGGTTTTTATAGAACAGTTTATTTCACATCAGACAACAATAGCTTTATTTACAGTTCCCCGTTGTGGTTTAAATATATCAGCTTTGTAACAACACATGTTTGGTTTTATTCTCCTCTTTTGATAATGTTTTATACCAGAGCCCATGTCTAAACCAGGCCTGTGTTTGCAGCCTTTAGAGTTCAGATTCTCTGGGGCTTAAATATTGTGGACAGCGGTACCGCGCTGCCGTTTCACCATGGCTGTTTTTGGTTCATTCATTATTGTCATGCACCACAGCATGTTTGTGTCTGATGCATATTGAATTGAGCTGAGCTGATAAAGCACTAAGGGTAGCAGTCAGTGATACACACATGGCACAATGAAAGGAAACGTGGTCAGCTTTTCCCTGCTCTGATCTGACTTTAAATGTCTTTGTGGGCTTGACACTTCCTGGTAAAAGGTTATTATGGGTGGACACTTGAACCACACACTTCCTCCACTGAAATGAATCTGTTGCCCTCAGTGTCAGATCAATGTTTTGCAAAACTGTAGAGAGATCTGATAAAGTTCCAGATAATTTTTGTCGTTGTTTTTTGAGTGCTGGGTCAGGTCTTCACAAGCATGTGTTTATGCATGTTTGCCGCCGTACAAGTACAAACGATGAACCCATATAAATAATTCACACACACACACGCACACACAGCCACACACACACACACACACACACACACACACACACACACACACACACACACACACACACACACACACACACACTCACACACACATTGTTCAGTTAAATATTGGCAGCTAAGACAGAGTTTTAATGACATGGACAATTCTTAGTTATTCTTTCCCTTTTGCTCAGAGCTTTGCAAAAATCAGATTTGAGAGGGATGAACACAGTCTCACCCTTAAAGCTGTTTATTATTCATTAAAAACTGAATTATATTGCATTGGTTTTTCAAACTGTCAAAACTTTCTTGAGTTGAACATGAGCCTAGATGTGAAAACACAGTTGTTAAGTAACGTAGGTATTTCTCTGTCTTTAGATTTAATGTTAGTTAAGATTAGGTGTTTGAAAACTGACCACAAACAATCTGGACAATGGAATGGAATGGAACAATGGAATATGTTCTTTTGCCTTCTTAGACCATAAAATTACCACCAGTGCATTAATGATAACGCTTCATTTTTAAATAAAATTTACATAAGTTAAAGGGAAAGTTTACAAATCAGTAATGAGACCGGGTTGGAGACAGTGGCACTGACGAAAAGAAAGGCAGGAGGCGGAACTGGAGGTGTCAGAGTTAAATATGCTGAGATTTTCGTTGGGTGTGACGAGGATGGACAAGATTAGAAATGAGTATATTAGAGGGACAGCTCAGGTTAGACATTTTGGAGACAAAGTTAGAGAAGCAAGGCTGCGTTGGTTTGGACATGTCCAGAGGAGCGACGAGGATTATATTGGAAGGAGGATGTTGAAGATGGAGCTGCCAGGAAAGAGGAGAAGAGGAAGACCAAAGAAGAGGTTTATGGACGTGGTGAGAGAGGACATGCAGGTGGTTGGTTTGAAGCAGGAAGATGCAGAGGACCGGAAGAAATGGAAACAGTTGATCCGCTGTGGCGACCCCTAAATGGGACCAGCCAAGAGAAGAAGAAGAAGAAGAAGAAGAAGAAGAAGAAGAAGAAGAAGAAGAAGAAGAAGAAGAAGAAGAAGAAGAAGATGCTATATGGGCTGGAGACAGTGGCACTCAGATGCTGAGATTTGCGTGAGGAGTGAGGAATATATTAGAAGGATAGCTCAGATTGGATGACTTAAAGACAAATTCTAAGAAGTGAGATTGCGTTGGTTTAAACAGAGGAGAGACGAGGATAATATTGGGAAATGGATGATTATGATGATACTGCCAGGCAAGAGGAAAAGAGGAAGGCCATTTACACTATAAAAATGGCTCAGATGCTTTTCTGACATGCCTGAATAAGTCCTGTTACTAAAGATGTACCAAGTGGAAACAGGTTCAGAATCTGTATGTTTTTAAGGTTTTCTTTGTGTTCAGCACTCCCATTTTATTTGATTAAATATTTGAAAAATTTGAAGTGTTTCCAGTTGGATACCCCTCTTTTACATTTGCACTATATGTGCTTAGCATGAACAGAAACACCTTTTAAAACAGATTTTTCAATTGGAAGATGCTGAAGGGAACAATGCAATGCAGTGTCATTTTACATATTTGTTTCATTATTATACTTTTATCATTTTTAAATATTTGTGCTGCCTTCTGATATTTTGGTAGCTCTCTCTATGCATGGTTCTTGGTGTGCGTGTGTATGCAAGAAGTGGAACATCTCTTCATCTCTTTATTAATTCACTGAGCACAGGATCAGTAAGTGAGGGAGCTGCCGGACTCTGCTCAGTAACAGCCAGCTGTCTGATTTTATGTCTGGTTTTCAGGGACATGTCTGCTGCTCCCCTCAGCTCCCTGGTCTCAAAGAGCAACAGGGAAAATTCATTCTTTAAATTATGTGTCTGCTCCTATCCATTACAATCCATTAACTGCACACGCAGAAACATGAAAGAGCTATGTTATGCTAAGGCTTCCACCATTAACTGCAGAACATTTTGTAAGAAGAAACACATCTATTGATCTAAATATGTTTAAAGGGACTTTTTAGGTTTGGATGTGCTTGCGTGTGCATTTCGAACTTCATGTGAATAGAGGTTCACCCACAGACGTTGGCATCACGCTGAAAGGTGTTAGAAGCCTTTTAGGAAATTCATGTCTACTTCTGTTCGGGTCATTATGTCATTAAAAAAATCCCAGTTGTCGCCTCTGAGGGACACAGTGCACTCCTGAAATCAACCACTGAAGGGCAGTGTTAGCCTGCTGCTTTTGTCCAAATCTGCTGTTCCTCACTTTTTGATTAGGACACGATGACTAATACAATCCTTAGATCTGATAATGCAACTTTTGAATTCTCCCTCTCTTTTTTTTTATCTGTCTCTTGTATGTGCTCTGTCTGTCTCAGGCAAGTATATTCAGTAGATTTAGTGTGTGGGTGTGTATGTTTGTATGATTACATTTACAGCATTTAGCTGACACTCTTATCCAGAGAGACTTAAATTTTTCAGCTACAGGGACCGTCCCCCAGGAGCAACTTGGAGATCTTGCTCAGGAACCCAATGATGGTAGTGCTGGAGGTCTGCTTCTTGGTCTGTAGGTGGGTATCCTACCACTAGACCACCATGAAGAATCAAGTTTACATTCTCTTAAACAAAGTAAGAACAAGAAATTAAATAGTCATCTGCTTTTGGATTATAGATATTGATTGAGATTGTTTATGTTTTTCTTGTGAAACAGCAGAACCACCTCACAAGGTTAAGATCTTTTCTTCACACCCGTTTAGTTTTCCATGAAAACACTCTAATATTTCAACTTTCAGAAAAAAAGTTAATTTCCTTTAAAGCACAAGAACTTCTGTAATTAAATCATACAGTGACTGGACATCCAGATGCATCAGCCAAACCAAACTCACCTGTCCAGCACATTTATGCAGTGCTTTGTATAATTTCTTCATTCCTGTTAACCCAGATTAAAGTCAACTATTGATCAACTGGCTGCCAGGTAAGTAACATGCTTTACAAACCTTCTCACTGAACAACAAGTAGTTAATATCTACACAAACACATGCCTCAAAAGCTAGTAAGTGTCCCAAGTTTTTTCTTTTACAGTAACATGATGGAAATGAAAAGGTCTAGGGTAAATTAGGAAAATATTAGGAAAATAAAAATGAGGAAAATAATCCCTTAGGTATTCCTTGAATAGCTGCATCTTCAAATGACCGTTAAAGGCAGCAAGAGACTCAACAGTTCTGCCAACAAGGCCAACTTTATTCCACCACTGCAATAAGGACAGAAAAGTCTCAGTGCATTATTTTGCCATCATGCTGTCATACCAGGACTGGAACCATGACTTGACATCCCAGCTAAGTGCAGCATATTCAGCAATGAGGGAAAAACATTTATCCATTCAGCTAAGGATAGCTTGCATTTTTCCTTGCACCGACTGATTTTTGACCATTTATCATCATACATTTAAAAAGCTTTTTGGAATTAAGCCTTTAGGAAGTGTTTACCATGTATTATTTATCATTTGAACATGATTCTACAGATGTGCTTTGTATTTGTGGTTTATAATGTGTGCAATTGTTTATGGGGGTCGAAGGACTTTGAAGGATACCTCAATAGTGTCAGACTGCAGGCTGTGTTTCTTGAGAGTATTTAATGAATCCTTGTGATCTGAAGAGCATTTGAGAGTGCAGTGATCAATAAATTAGGCCAAGCTTTTTTTTTATAGGAAGGCAGATGAAGCTTCATCTTGCTTTGTGAAATTTTGTGTTTTAGGATGATCAGTTACAGTGTGAGTTAGTCCACCACTCTACTACTCAGTATCTGGAAAGCCAGCTCACTAAGCTACTGACTTCAAAGCACTGTCATCTCAGACAAGAGCCAGAAGTAGACATTCACTTTTCCCAGTACTGACCTTCTTCTGTAGAGCTGCATGGTATAAAATGAAGATTTAATACATCTATAACCTTCTTTGACAGCTTCATTCCTTACATGGGCTGCAAGCTTCCTTGAGAGATAATAAACTTCGGGCCTTAATAAGGCTCTGCAGTTCAGAGGGCAGCAGGAAACACAAGCTGAGCCTAAACACCAGGAAACCAGCACATGGAAATAAACCAAGCTATAGTCTCTTTGTGTTGCGTTTCTTGTTTACTGTTGACGTCAGGGTACTACGTTGTCCAGAACTATTCTCAGGCCTGAAAAAGGGTCAAGTGCTCAGCAAAATGCTTGCAGAAAGAAGGTTTATAGAGAAGAATGCCAGTTTTATTTTCTTATTTGCATGTAAACTCTGCCTTATTTTTCCCTGGGCGACAGAGGGAATCGTTTTTTTAATTTTTGTTTAGCTTGGTGTTTTTTCCATTTCTCTTGCTTTCAGCCTCACTCGCTCTCTCTCTCTCACCCTGAATGAATGCGGCTGAAGGGGGTGAGCCCAAAGCCTAAAGAAACAATGAGAATGATCTCATAGTGGGCTATGGTAGTGCCATGCCCATGCATCCTCAATGTGAGCTTTTCTCTCGCTTTTCTCTCTCCTCTCTCTTTCACTCCTGCCTCCCCCTTATACTTCTCTGTCTCTTTCATTCCCTCTCTCTCGCCTGACAGGGTAACCGACATTCAACGGTTCTTCACTGCTTTCAATAGAAGTGTTAAAGTCCTTTTGTTGGGCTTTAATAACTGGTCCTGGGTCAGCTCAGTTCTCCGGCTTTCATACTGCAGTGGTTTTTCTAGCCAATCTAGATGTTCCAACCACAGGTTCAGGATTAGTATCCTGCTCTGCAGAAGAGGAACCTGCTTACTTTCACTTTGAGTGTTGCATTGAAAATGTGAAGTGAGCCTTTCTCTGCGTGTAACTGTCCTTTAAGAAGGTTTGAAGTTTGGGAACACTTTGCAAATGGTCCTTTTTTCTAGAAGAAGCTTTAGTTATATTCAAGACAAGTGTTCCAACATGTGCTTAAAACTTTAGAATATGTTTGTGTTACCGTAACAAAATATTTGATGATATTTTTGAATGGGACAAAATAGAGATTTTAGATGGATTCAAGGTGTTCCTAAACTTGAGACAGGAAACGTATAAGTCACTACAAACTATCACATATTCTAATACTCCCTGCTGTGCTGGTGTTTTCTCTGCAGGGTAGTTTTTTCTCCATGCGAGTCAAACTCAGACGAGATGCCATCATGCATGCTTCCTCTCGTCCCACTGTGAGTGAGCCCAGGGGATGGGATCTAATCTGCAGACTGTCTCAGGCTGTAAGGAACCCCACCCTCCTCTTTCTCTAATCATTCGAAAGGAGTGGAAGAATTCAGGCTGCTGGGGTGTGTGTGGGGGGCAGGAGATTAGCCAGACCGAGGGTCAAGGATCTGCTCCCCTGAGTTCTAGCAGTTGAGTCAAGGGTTGTAAATGGCGAGTGTTTTTTGGGTGTGATATGGAGCTCCCCAAGGGACAGTTTAGAACTGAGGCCTCTATATCTCTGCTGTGGCTTTATGTGCAGTGACAGAGCACTACACTCCATTCACTTAGTTAGAAAGGAGTTATTTATTATGTATGAGAATAAGCTGCATGTTTGGTTCGGGACTGAAAAAGAGGCCAAGAGTATACCAAGGGAAAATGTGGAACATGTAAGAAGAACAATAAAAGTACAAAAAGAGAGCATTAAAATCTGCTAGAGTGGTTTCTGATGCTGTGTGACCTACTGGTGTCTATAAAAATTGACACTAGAACATCCAATGTTTTCAAAAAAGACTGCTGTCCACTTTCAGGATAATCTTCAAGGAACAAACAGTGTAAATGCACCCTCAAAGGTACAATGTAGTGCTTCAAGTCAATGGTTCTATCAATGGCTCTAAGGTATACAACTGTTTCCACTGTTTCCACGGGTGAAATGTGCATTTTTTTTTGTTCATTTTCATAACTTAATGTTATTATATAGAAACATAACATAAAAATGATGTGGTCAGAGCAGGGTGTATAAAGGTCTTGCAATATAACTGCAAAGGAATCCACACCAATGACAGTTGTTACTGAAAGGTAAGATCTATTTCACCGCAAAACTAAAGTTTTGACTGTGCGAATAACATAGTGTGTATGTATTTTTATTACGTCAGGCTGTCTGTGCAGTACGTATAGCAAGTAAATATTTAAACAGCCCAGCCTGAGAGAACTGCAAATACTTAAGCAAAATGACTGTTCTGAAGCTCAAGACCAAAGGTTGTATTTCTGTACCAAGGTTAGTCCTGGTGTGTCCTGGTTTGCGTAAAGCTTGATGTCAGATTGAAGCGCAGACCAAAGTGTAGGATGAGTTAGCTGTAGGAGGGAATTGCATACGTATTTTAGCGGCATTGGATACAGTGTTGGTGCAGGCTTAGCCGTTCTTAACTTTAATGCTACTTAGTTGTAAGCTCAGTGTATATCATACAGCTATTTACATTGGACCAACGAGAGGTGTTTGCTGAGCTGTGTACTAAACTGTACTTTAGCTGCCACATTTCATATTTTAGAAAAGGAACGTTTTCAGCATTTGCGCATAACATAATACTGGCATGCTTTTCAAGGCTATCTTGTTAAGTCTGTGTTGATAGAATTTTAGAGAGCGTGACACTTTACCCATGTCAGCACATCATAAGTTAGCAAGAGGCTAAACCCGAGCTTAAATAAGTACATTAACACATAACACATATTAACACATAGCGGTGGCCTAGTGGTTAGGGGGTTGGCCACAGGATCGGAAGCTTGTGGGTTCAAACCCCTTACCAGTAGGTTGTCCTGAGGTACCCTTGAGCAAGGTACTGTCCCTGTCACTGCTCCCCGGGCGCTTTCAATAGCTGCCCACTGCTGCATGGGTTAAATGCAGAGGTCCAATTTATTTGTGGTTCACTGTGTGCTGTGCTGTGACCTCGCAATGACAAGGGTTGTCACTTCCACATACATTTTATCTACCAATTTAGACAGCATGCAAACTATTTTGAAATATGGACAATGTCTGACATCAGATTGTTCACAGAATTGTAGGCAGAGTGAATTTTGATGCTCACACCTGTGAACATACTTTTAGTTGACAAAGACAGCACTCTGAGTCTGCAATGAATCAGAGTCTACTTTACACTGGACTTTCACAAACTATCAAATCATCAACTCTCACACATCACAGCGTTTTGAGACAGCTAGAATAAATCTAACTTCCAGACATTACTGATAGTTTACTCTCTCTGGAGGCTTAATGTCACTGCAGACTTTGGACCTTATAAGACATGCATGTCTTACTCTCTATTTTATATATTCCTTCAGTTAATATGTAAACTTAAAGCCCAACTCTGAAAGTCAATGGAGTCGCCTGTTAATTTATTAACATTCTCTTGAGCTTGTTAATCCAAGCCACATATGTACTTATGTGGAGTTAGTTTAGTATTCTTTCTTCATTTTTAGTTCATATTTTAATAACCAAGCTCATCTTTACTTCATGCTCTATGCTTATGATTTTTGCTAATTTCCTTTAAATGCCTTATATGAAATTAGATATAATTATAATAAATGGTATTTGATATAATATAGATATAAATATGTCCTGTGCCTTTTCTGACACTAGATAGATAGATAGATAGATAGACAGATAGATAGATACATAGATACATAGACAGATAGATACATTGGCAGACAGACAGAAAGACAGACAAACAGACAGACTGACAGATAGATAGATGCCAGTCACTACAACGGCATACCAATCAGTGTTCATGCAAAAAAAAAGGTGCAGGAGATGCAATTACTGTGCAAATTTAAGACATAAAAAAGCTATATTCAACAAATACAAAAATACTATACAACAGTTGAGACCATGTACACTATACTTTGTACAGGTTGAGTAGGGAGGTTTGAAATTGCAGTGTGGCAAAAGTTGCTATATAATTGCAGAAGGTACGATATGTATGATATGTATGATATATATACTAAATTAGACTGTTTGGTTTGATGGTGGGACTGTCACTCTAAAGGCGTTGATGAACATGCAGTCTGCAAAGGTTCACTATTCTAGCAGACTGCAGGTGCAGAAAGGCAATACTGAAAATTAAAAGAGAACTTGCTTTTGGAAGGTCTTTGAAATGCATGAGATTGTTTGTTGAAATCTAAATTTTGGATTGAAAGCTAATAACAGGTGTGCTGGTTATTTAAAGACCTGTGTATGTGTTGATGGAAGACAAATGCTCCACAACAGACCACTAAAGACATGGAAAGTGGTTGGAATGTGTAAACTTCCAAAAGCATCTTGAAAGGCCCTCTGGTCTAAATGCGTATAGGCTGAGTGTACGTACAGTCTCCTCTAGGCCGGAAATGAATGCTCTGGAATCAGTTGACCCAAATACACAGCCCCTGTCGCCCCAGGGTAAGATTTCATTACTTGCTTCCTATCTAAGGCTTTCTCCCCAAGCCAACAAAAAGTCTGTGTATGTGTTTGCAGTGTGATGCGTACTTATGTGTTGATGATGTGAATGCGCGGATGTCTAAGTGACAGGCTGATTAGGAAACAGATGGAGTAAACAGGTGGTATGAAACGAGTGCGTGGATAAGTGAGCATGTCTGTTCATGTGTATCTCCATATCATGGTGGGCAAATGGGGCAGCCCTTCTGGGGGCTGGCAAACCACTCACAGCAAATGCACAGCAAACCGGGAGCCTTACATAATGACTGTGTTTTTTTCTCTCTCTCTTCTCCCCTCCTCTCCCATTTACCACTCTCTCGCACTCTCTCCGTCTCTCTCTTCCCAAATACTTTGGGAATTCTCCCACTTCCTTTGCCTTCTTTAGGTGGAGTTATATAATCTGTTTAGAGAACATTTGCTGCGGCATGGAAACTAGTCTGTATTATTGCATCTATGCACATCTTCCATGCAAAACCTGCCCACTTGCCCACCCACAACCACTCTCCCACTCCCATATGCCAGCTTTGGGCAGGGCATGTGCCAAGGATGGCAGGTGAAAGAAAGAGAGAAATGTTTATAAAACAATTCAAGTTGTCTTTGATTACGCTTTGGGATGGTCTAATTTTGACATCCCCCAATTTTTCTGTTATACAAAGAATAAAGGGTTTCATCCATGGTTCAGAAAAGCCATATAAAATATAAAGAACATCCAAAGTGGTTATTTATCCATTTATAGGTTCTTTCACTCTTTGTATTATTTGAAGCATATGTATACTTTGAAAAGTAAAACTCATTCAACTCTTTAACTCTTTGAAACCTTCCACTTATCCCCCAACAGAGAACCAAATCTTTTCTGGTTTCAGAAACGTTCAGAAAACTTTCAGATCATTTCAACCAAAAAAGTATTGGTTCAAAACTTGAAATGTCACTTCCCAGCTGGAACCTTCTCAAATTTAAATGAATATGTTTGTTTGCATGATTGCAATGGCGCAAATCCTTTAGAATTCGTTTATGGCTCTTTAAAGAACTTTTGTATTTAAATAGTTCTCGGTAGCACCAAAGGAACCACAAAAAAAAGAATAAAACAGGTTACCAAGGGGGATCATGGAAACAGGAAATCCAAAGGCCAGCAGCATAACCTTAATAATATTACCAACCAATGAATTAAAACAAATAATATAAAAAGAAATGAGCAGCATGCCTATATTTACAAGTGAATTATGATCTAACTTTTTGTTCCGCTCAACTCAGTAAAAATAGGAATAAAATAGGCCACAGGCCAAAAATAATAGTGCTAGCTTTGTATGTATAATTTAGAAACATGACACTAATGCCTTATAAGACCCAAAACAGAAACCTATTGTTAAATAATAAGTAAAAGAATTGTTTATTCTTGGTTCAACATCCATTATTATTAATTAATTAACTGACATATTTATTATTATATTATTATTATCATTATTATCATCATTATTAATGATAATAATAATAATAATAATAATAATAATAATAATAATAATAATAATAATAATAATAATAAACCTCAAATAAGTAGCATCAAAATAATAATTTTACTCCAAAGAGGAGAGAAAGGAGAGATTTAGTTGAGCAGTTATAAGTTTTTGTCTTATTTGCTCTGGAGAATGGCATCCCCCTCAGGCTTCAAAAGTGTTTATGTCCTCCTAGTTCCTTTCACCCGAGATAAAATATGAGAATGTTTCCATGCGGAGTAGAAGGTCAGGATCCGGTGTGCAAGGGAACATCTGAGGGACAGCTGGACATCACGCAGAGAAAAACTGTCTGTAAAACCCTGGAGGGAAGAGAGAGACAGAGACAGAGAGAGAACCTCCAGAGGAAACCATAAAGTGTTGATGGCTTTCCCTGCTCTCTTAACGCTGGACATGCCTGAGGGCACAGGGACCCACAGGTCAGATGCACTGGGTCAGAGGTCACCGAGCAAGGAGTTTCAGCGGAGAGGAAAACTACCAGAGCCTCACAGATTCTGCTGCTTGTTAATGGTTACTGCAGTATCACCCTTTGCAGTATTGATACCACAGATCACTGCACTTTGCAAATGAGCTCTCCAACAAACCCTGGTTGAAATTTGCTTCATGCGTGACTTTTTCATAATCAGACTTCCTAGATGAGTGTGTTTGAATGGAGGTATCAATGTGGTACAACAAAAAATGAAGTTGAGAAGAAAAGAAAAACCCATCTTCTTAATGAGATGTAATTACATTTACATTTACATTTCACGACATTTATTCAAACTGACTCTCTCTTGTCAGAAGCGACTTACGTATCCCTATTATTAATCTTTCATATATATTGAAAAGCACCGTTTTTGTTTTTGGTATTTTGTCCAGATCAGGGCAGCCCTCCCTTACATATGTGCATGGTGTATACAAGGGCCATCTATGAGTAGCTACATCAGAGCAGGCTTCAGACATAAACAGAGAGGGGGGTGGTGGTTGGGGGGGAAACAAGACTCCAAAGAGACAATGAGATGATTTGTTTATGAATGAACTTTCAGACCCCCACTCTTCTTTTACCCTCATTGTCGGTATTCCCTCTAATACCCCACCCCTTTCCCCCTTTATCCACTGAAACTTACATCCATTCATGGCCCATCGCTATGCAGATGACATCTCTGTTTAAGCAAGACCGGTCAGCCAGCCTTGAGTAGTTAATGTCCAAAATAATACATGAGACTTTAGACATCATGCAGTGTTAAGTGGAGTCTTTTTAGGTGCTGACAACATCATTGTGATGCAGTGTAGCTGCAACATTTTCAAAAGGACAAAAAGTTCATTATTTCAACAATAAATAGAAAATTAAACAACATGTTGTCACATAATTCATTCCATGCTTCCAAAGCCCATTCAGTGAAAATAGCATTAAAGAGCTAATGGAGCCCATAAAATTGATTCTGCACTGCAAATATTAAAAAATGCTGCAGTGTGCATGATCTATGTCTGAGATGTCTTCTGGATGGGCCGAAAGACTTATAGCTCATACTTATTACTATTTATAATATTAATTCCTAATATTTATATCATTATAATAGTGCTCCTATATCAGCAGAATACGTGCGGTTTAAGTTTATGTTTATGCATCTTTATGGAATTATCTTGCAGGCCATGGAGCATGCTGTGAAGAGCTGGTTAGAATCATCCCTTAGGGGTGATTGGGAGGTGTGGGCGCGTTCCTGTGACTGAGGCCAGCACTAGAATTCAGATAAGAGAATAATGGCTGGCCGTCTGGCTGTGAATAGGGCAAATATGGAGGGGGGTGATGAGTATGTGGGGGAGGCAGTGTTCTATTGATCCCAGCGCTCAGCAGGGTCATGCTATCTTACACACGCAGCCCCGCCAGCCACACCGACCCTCCAAACAAATGACATCATACAGCCCGTTTTTTTGGAGCAAGGTTGCCGCGGTAACAGCTGAGATTTAAAATAGTGTGGCAGAATAACCAACCCGCGTGGCCTTCTGTTCTGGGCTGGTATGAAGGAAGTGGAAGCTTTCTGAAGGCGTGAAAGCTTAAGTGGGCATGTTTTTAGAGCTGCAGGGGTTCAGTTAGGATTTCAAAGGTGAGGGAAACCATTGGTGTTAACAGTGTGGAAATGTGGAAACAATGTGGAAACAATGGTTTGATGAATGAGGTGTCGTAGGGATTATGAAAATGTGATTAAAACTGAAAGTTTTTATTTGTTACAATCAGTTACAGTGCATTTATTGGTATCTTTCTTGTTTGTCAACATTATGCAAAAAGTAATTCTTATCTATCATAGATCTATCTATCATCAAACTAAAGTCTTTAAACTAGCAAAAGAACATCTGACATGATAAACCCTTCCTGTGCTTTTTCCACTGTATACTTCTGTTCCTCAGAATACTTAAAGACTCACTTTTGTTTACTTTTAGAGCTTTTATCAGATGCTTTATTCCAGAATGTCCTCCATTGCCTGAAGTCAGAGAGAGTCTCTCTGGAGCTAACTTAGGGCCCAGATGGTGGTAGTGCTGGAGAACCCACAGCCTCTCCGTGCCCTACCCCTACCACAGCCCCAGTCGTCCTACTCAGCATAATGTACCAACAACACTCAGATTGAACTACAACCAGTATGCTGTTGCAGCCAACAAAATCATTGTACATTGGTGTTTTGTGTCTGTAACTGCTAGTTCTTCATTAATAATAATATGTGTATAATATGTAGTAGTAATAATAATAACAACAACAATAATAATACTTTATTTTCAAACTATTACTGAAGTAAAATGCAACCTTTTATATGCTTTTAGAACCATCAAATACTTAACATTTTCAAGAATGTGATTGAAGATATTGATACTTTTTTGAAGTGAGAGAGAGAGAGAGAGAGAGTGTGCGTGCTTATGTGTATTAGGAAAAGAGTGGTCATTTATCACTAGTTTTTGTTAATGTGTGTATTTGTGTGTGTGTGTGTGTGTGTGTGTGTGTGTGTGTGTGTGAGATTGTGGGGAAGCACATGGGAGTCTGTCAGCAAGACTGAATCTCCATTCCTCTTTCTCTTCCCTGCTGGTTAGTGACCCACTACTGCACAAGCACTTTGTTGAAAAAGAAAGAAGCATTTTATGTATAAAGCAGTTTACCAGCGGCATACAAGCATGAGAAGCCAGCACGTTTATTAGTTTTGCATGCTGTTGTCATAGTAGAGGAAAACCTTTGCCCATAAAAAAGGACAGATGTAATGACTATTTACCTGAAGATGTTCTTCTTCTCATACTCTCAATGTTCTCACTTTTCGGCTTTTTAGGCTTGCTTCCCACCTGCCCCCTCAAGTTCATTAACTTGTTCTGCCGGCTCTTTGTCACACATGATTACTGCTCCTCTACTTCATTCTCAGAGGCCCAACATGCCTAAGCCAGAAAAATCATATTCATCATATAGCCCAAACTGAGGGACAACAGAAAAACTGTCCTGTGCAGGTGGGGAAGCCATAGCCATACACACTGGTTCGGGACGGACCTAAACGTCATGGAGTCACATTCTCAACCACTAAACAGTGAGCTCAATTAAGGACAGTTGAGAACAAGCTTCCCCCATGAATCATAAGCACAACAGAATCATCTTTTAGAGAACTCTTTTTTTCATGGTGCTGCCCCAGGTTTCACTTAAGAACCAAACGAGGCTCAGATGTCCCTCCCCCTCCCCCCTCCATCACTCTCCCTCCCCCTCGATAAGCACCGTACTGCGTGTCAGAGGAGCGAACTGATTTGCCCCGTTCGAAGAACCGAACATTCGTGTCAATGATTCATTTTTTGTTGCGGCCCGTAAATGGGCGGTTAACTCGACTCTTCTCATCTAGTGCACATAAAATAGATCTGACTCACACCAAAAGCCGGAAGCCGGTCTACAGAGAGATAATAGGAGGGAGGGTTCCGAATTGTTCCCACTGTAATTATTAAATTAAGCCAGTTAGAGGATCGGAGTGATTCATTTGAATCGGTTCGGCAGATTGAATGGAATGAATCGATTCAAGGATTGATTTGTTCAGGAGTCGGACTTGGCTATTGTGCGTCTCAGTGTTTGTGGGTCTTGTCTACAGAGAAGAGCTGACCATGTGCTCAGACTCGGTGTAGTCGCGGTTTGGAGGGCTTGCAGGGTTTGGAGAGAGACTCTGATTTCAGACAGACTCTCTTCCCCGGCCGGACTGGCGGCGGGACTGTGCTCACGGGCTCAGAGAGGGGGTCGTGCTGGGGATGGACATGTTGTCCTGAGCGCTGGTGTGTCCACACCCCTCCTGGAGGAAGGGGACTCGGCCCGACTCTGGACTGAAGTGAGTTAGGGAGTGGACTTTCTGCGCAGCATGATTTACGAACGGGCTGGAGGCAGATGGACAGACGGATGGCAGCAGACATGTACGTGCCTTTTTATCACCTTTCAGAAAAGTCTGTCGCACACACACACACACACCACACACCTCGTACCTCTGTCCGCTCCTTCACTCCGCAGACACGGGCTTTAACAGCGTGTCCTGCTAATGCCGGACTCCGGACAGACAGACAGACAGACACTAACGCGTACTGATCCACACTGAAGGACTCCAGGAGCAGAGAGGACAGGAGAGCAGAAGAGAGGAGGAAGAGAGACCAGAGCAGAGGAAAGGGAGAGGAGAGAAGAGAGAGAGAGAGGAAAGGAGTTGTTGACGAAGATACAGTAGAATGGAGAATAGAGTATAGTGAGTGGGGAGAAGAAAGAAAGAGAGACAGCAGGATATGAGGGAGAAGGAGAACAGAGGAGAGAGAAAGAGGGGAGGAAGAGAGAACAGAGGAGAGAGGAAAGGGGAGGAAAGGAGAACAGAGGAGAGGAAAGGAGATGAAAGGATAATAGAGGAGAGGAAAAGAGAATAGAAGAGAGGAAAAGAAGAAAGGAGAGAGAGGAGGGGAGAGGAGAGAGAGGAGTGGAAAGGAGTGAGAGGAGAGAGAGGACTGGAGAGGAGAGAGAGGAGTGGAAAGGAGTGAGAGGAGAGAGAGGACTGGAGAGGAGAGAGAGGAGTGGAAAGGAGAGAGAGGAGGGGAGAGGAGAGAGAGGAGTGGAAAGGAGTGAGAGGAGAGAGAGGACTGGAGAGGAGAGAGAGGAGTGGAAAGGAGTGAGAGGAGGGGAGAGGAGAGAGAGGAGTGGAGAGGAGAGAGAGGAGTGGAAAGGAGTGAGAGGAGAGAGAGGAGTGGAAAGGGACTGGCTGCTGCTGTGAGACCCTGAGACGAGCAGGACTCACTTTGATGACAAAGAAATCTTTGTTTGCTGTTTGTAATGGATGTGACAGAAATGTCGGCGAGCCACGGGTATTAATGACAGAGAGCTGCGCTGTGGGAAGGACATGGCATGCATTTCTCTCTTACTTTCGAGCGAGTGTTGCATAGTTGGCAAAGTCAGTTGAGGCCAGAAGCTAACCGTGAGCACAAATCTGGAGCTTTGGGTTGCCTCCCTTTCACGATAACGGGACTCACTGCGATGGGAGGTGATTATTTCCAGGCTCTTTTTTGTCCACCTCACGTCCTCGCCACAGGCTTCAGAGTTTCTCATTCCCTTATGGCGCTAATCCCCCCACAATCTAATCCCCCGGGTGCCTTTTTTTCTTATCCATGTGAGGGAATGCAGACTCTCCCACTTCTTTTCCTGTGAGCTGTTTACATTCTGAGGCCGAAGTCAGGCATGGCGTCAGTGTGTAGTGTTGTGGTGAGACTACAGTCCTTGTCTGGCTGTTAAAACATGTGAACGATTCACACTGTCACATGTCTGGAAGACTCTGAGGATATGAGTGGGGTTTAAAGGGTTAAAGCCATGCTTCAAGCAAAGTTTCAGACGTTTCATTTAAAGAACAGGAAGTGGGGGAAAGGCTGCAGGCCACCTCACACTTTCATAATCCCTCACATGGATCCAGAAGCTCTCTAACCAGGACTGTTTATGATTGAGCTGCTCGAAAGGCTGCTGGTCAAGGTCTGCTTCCATGTGGCAAACAGGTTGTCTCTCCCTGAGGAAAAGCAGAGAAGCACAGAATGTCTCTGCCCCACATTCAAGCCTAAACAGTCAGCCGTCAGAAGTGCTTTGGTTTATATTCAAAGCCCTAGCAGCCAGCAGGGCTCTGTTTCTGTACTGGGTAAGAGCAAGTGACGAGGATATGGCGGCCTTGTGTCTTGTCTCTTGCCTTGCCCACGCCCCTTCCCAGCTGTCCCTTCAAACGGAGCAGAGCGGAGTGTGGGAACACTTTTTTTTGGAAACCTCGGTCCTGTGGGCTGCATCTCGGGCCGCACAATCCATCCTTTGTGTGTGTCCCAGCTGTGATGGAGGGGCCTAATTTGGCTAATGGTTTGATCAAGGAAAAACAATTATGAAAGGGAACTGGAGGTTGTGTGCATGTGTGTGTGTGTTTGGTGGTGTGTAGCAATCTGTACACAAGGAGCTGGCCTGTTGAATGAACTTCTGATAAGTGTCATCCTTTTCCTGTCAGCCTCATGGGATCTTCTGGAATAGATGGGAATGTGCACTCACACTTTGCTGGTTATGATGCTTTGTTAAACTTTGAAGCCTTTTCTAGTTGTGAAGCTTGTCTTTGTCTCCTAACTACAGCCGTACTCTCTAGGTTTTGTATGTTGTGTGAGAACAGTGATTTCTGAAACCACCAGAATGAGAACCAACCTGTACTGTAGATGGGTGTGCTACTCGTAAATGTATAATTTTGACCATGCCATACTATATACCATACTATAAAGTATTGTACTATATACTACTTGTAACACTACAGTGAATCTGATTGGTCAGTCAGTGGATGTGAGGACTCTGCATGTCCACCTGGAAGCTTAGTTAGTTCATTTGAGTTCTTACTGGTGAAGCCATTGCAGACTCAGGTGTTGAATAATCTGCACGCAAAAGCACTGCCAGTAGAATGGGATGCTCTGGAGTAGCCGCACATGGGCCAGAGGTCATGGTTTCCAAAGCCTAGTACCGGCTTACATACACTGAGTATTGGAACTGCATTCTCTAGAGCAGGGGTCACCAACCAGGATGCCCCCTGTTCTAAGAATAGCACAACTCACCAGTGAGGAGCGTCTAAAATGTAATTTAATCCTGTTGCTATTCGTTTTTAATTATATTTGCATTTATTGATATTTATTCATTTTTAATATGTTAAAAAAAGCATCTAAAAAAGCCTTTAAAACATGTTTATTATACATGAAGTTTAGATAAGCTTAGGTAACTGGTAGCCCTTCGTATGGCTCAGTACCTGTGAAGTAGCTCTCAGTTTCAAATCGGTTGGTGACCCCTGCTCTGGAGTGACGGAGCTTCATCTGGAAACTTTGATGAAGCTGAAAGGCGGTTTGGAAACCAGAAATAATTGACCAATGGCAGCACCTGACCTCTCTAATGCTCTTCTGGCTGATTGCAGTGAATTCCTCGACATTTAGTGTAAATCCCTGTCAGAAGAGCAGAGGCAGTAAGGAGATAACTACAAACCTTTGGACAAATAGTGTAGTTTGTTATTGTGAAGGTTTTGTAACTGTTGAAGACTGGGTGCTCTGTGGCAGCCTCTCCAAGCCTGCAGGATGTGTCTGATCTTGTTGACACTCAGCACGGATGATGACCTCCCCCTTGTATCCTCAAAGACTCCAAGTTGAACAAAAACACAGCCCAGCACATGCTTATTATATAACAGATACATCTTCCCTCTCATATAACTTACTATTGCAGGTCTAGCAGAATGCCTCCCTTTTTCTTTTGTTTTCTTTTCTTGTTTTTTTCCTTCATAAAACTGTCTGTGCATTCTGAAACAAACCCAGATTTTGAAGTCTCTATCCTAATCCTGTGCCATCACAAAAACTCACCATTAAGTTTTCCCCTAGATCTCCACAATGTGCATGGAATGTTTATATTGCTTTTATATTGCAGCTATATATTTTGATGTGCTATATTAAAATTGCATCGCAGAATGAATAACAGAGCAGATGCAGTAAATTGGCAGGTACGCTTGCATAACGCCGTCACCTTTTATATGCAATACCGGTTCTGCATAGGCCAATAATGCCTTTGCAATATAATGATTAACAAAGAATATTCTGCAGCCCTAGTCTAAACCCTCAAGACCACATGCTTAATCTGAGCTTTACTGATAGTGCTGAGAGATTAGCATGTTGCTTCCTCATTCCATTTGTACAGGAAGTTTGTCTTCGTAGGAATGAGCTTGTTTACAACATCTCAGAGGTTTCAGCGGTGCTAGATGAATATGACCTTTTATTCTAAACATTACAAGGCTTTGGCTCCTGCAGAGAGAGCCGCAGTTTGAGGGTCCTCAGACCAGACTAAGTTTGTGAGCGTCTGGATCTGTGTGGGAGAGGCTAATCCTGCTACGGTCCCAAGCACCTGCCTGCTGAGGTGTGTGCCATTATAATGAGACTGACAGAATATTGTAGAATTTATTTTCACTCAACAGTCTATCTGCCAACTCACGATCACTTTTCTCCCAAGTTTCAAGGGTCTTGGGTGGATGAAGTCTTCCTGGGTGTTTCCGGTTCAACAATGTTGTTAATGAAACATCTTCCCTATTTGCATCTTTAACATATCAACACACGTCTTTAACACACGTGTCTCTTTTAGTCTTGTTTGCATAATGCATGTGCTGGGGTGTATTAGCACAGTTATTGAGCTTGCTTACACAGTGTATCTCACAGTAGGTGGTATTCAGACTACCAATGTTTTCCTCAGCCCTAAAGCTTAGCTTTACATAACTTGTGTGGCTGAACAGCACTTTTCTCCTTTGTGGTGAACTCTGAGCCCAGACCCCACTATCCAGTTCCTGTTTCTGAGCACAGAGCTCCATAAGTGCCTTCTGCTCGACTGCTGAAGCAAAACCCCAGCCACGTTGTATCAGTTCCAGCTCCGGGATAAACAGGAAGCTGCAGGAATTACAGGGCTCCATGGAAGAGAGCGTGACTGCTGCGAAGAATGACCGGCATATGAAGATCTAGAGCCAGAGCTAACCATGGACGCATTAAATCCCATGCGTTTGGTTGCATGCAAAGTAGACATTCTAATGACGTGCGGAGGCCTTTCGGTGTCTTGCTGTGGACAGTTGTGTGTTTCACAGACGGCATGTTTAGAGTGAGGTGTTTCCTGCTTATCTAGAACACAGATGACACACAGCCACATACACTGAGTGACGTAGATTGAGAGGCGAGATATAATCTGTTCCAGAGTGAATCATCACAGGTCTCCAGTCTTCGGAAAAGTGACTATAGGAGAAAAAATCAATAAAATGATTGTTATAATCGAATATTATAATGAAATTTAGTCTAACAAGCCTTCATTTCTATTGGTCCGTTCATCTTAATATGCTCAAAGAAGCTTTGACCCCAAAAGAGATAAAAGTACAAAAGTGAGCTGCAATCCGTCCTCAGGTTTTATTGTTTTTATAAAGCTCTGACGGCTCTGTAATGCACCGTGGAATTTTTTTTTTTTCATTTTCAAGGAAGGCTTGCTTGTCCGTGGCCACTGGTTGACTGAGATTTTTTTTGGTGTGAACCTCTCTCTGTCTCCCTCTCTCAGGAAACATTTATCTGCCTTGAAGGTGGCCTCTCAGGTTCACTGCAGCTTCTTTTCATTTGCTCCCACAGTCTTTCATTTTGGCTACTGTGACCTACCAGACATGATTTAATGATGACATGCACTAATTCCTGAGCTTTTTGTCACATTTAGATGGAGGTTAGGGTGAAAACCTATTTTAACATTCATGAATACTGCTGTAAGAGAACAATAGCCCATATTTTATTTATCACCATCATTAAATATGGAAAATCCAAATCTGAATAGGATCTGTGGTTGGATATGAATAGTAAATAAAAAGGTTATATTTGCTTCTTAGACACTGTTAACCTACATACCACTGTGAAGAAATCTGAGTCGGCAGGTCTCTACACCATTTCATGTGGGATCACTCTGAATGAGTTTGTTAACATCTCAGTGATTGCTAGCTGCAGTAGTTTAGAAAAAATGGGGAATTCCTCTTTAAATGTGCTGGCCCTATGACCCACTGTGGCAGACTTTTAAGCTCAGCCTTGTGTTTAGGCTGCTTGTCATTATAGCAGTGGCAGTGTATCATCATACACGCTTCTAAATAAGGCTCATGGCTGTGTGAATTTCTGGTTGTACTCAGTGTGTGTGTGTGTGTGTGTGTGTGTGTCTAATGCTGTGTGTAGTTCTAGGCTAGGCACTCATTCAGAGCTGTGTATTTTGTCCAGTGTGTGACAGCAGAGTGTATTTCTGTAGTGTGTCATTACCATCTGACTTACTGGTGTGTTATTATGGAGCAAGTGCTGAGGAGAGGCAGACAGGCTGAGCATACAGCTGTGCTGGGTGACTCACTCTCTCCCAGGGCACACACACACATTATGGGCTTAAACCTCGGTGCAACCGCACACACAAACAGTACCTATAATATGTTTATTCTGCTGCATTGTACATACTTTCAATTATTATGTAATTTCATTTTGGGCCCAAAATGTCTGAACACACACAAACCTCTGTGATGGAGGACAAACACAAAACGTCTCTAGTTATATATGAAACGAAAGGTGACGCTGACATTAATTACACTTGCAGCCTAACAGTGATGACTAAGCAGCAGAGCTCATTAATGGTTTTCATGTATGTGACTGCACTGGTTTGATTCCATTCTACCAAAAAACTGGAGCCGCTTTCTAGTCCAGAAAATCATAGTCACCCGGGCCACCCAGGTGTTTCTGACATGACACATGACATCTTTAGCTCATCTCTCTCTCTCTCTCTCTCTCTCTCTCTCTCAGCATCTCTCTCTCTCTCTCTCTCTCTCAGCATCTCTCTCGCTCTCTCTCTCAGCATCTCTCTCTCTCCCTCTCTCAGCATCTCTTTCAGCATCTCTCTCTCTCTCTCTCTCTCTCTCTCTCTCTCTCTCTCTCTTTCTCTCTCAGCATCTCTCTCAGCATCTCTCTCTCCCTGTAGGTGGTATGTTATCTACTGCTAACTGTGGAGACTTCTAGATGAGTCCCAAACATTTTTTTGCGCCACGGACCGGTTTCACGTAAAACAATATTTTCATGGACCGGCATGGAAGCAACTAAAAACAAAGTACATAAAAATATGTTTGTTTTTTACTCATATTTGCTAGCTTGTTTGCTTAATTTTTGATGTTCCGTTTCATGTGACAGAGACGGGCATTTTTTCAGAATAAAAAAGTCTATTGGACTCTGATAATCAATAAAATCTTTTTTAATCTGTATTTCTGTGTGGCCCGGTACCAAATGACCCACGGACCGGTACCGGTTTGTGGCCCAGTGTTTGGAGACCACTGTTCTAGAGGACACAGTCTGGGCTGTTTGTTTTCAGGTCTGCACCACCTCGCTGGTCTCTGCTGGTGTAATTAATCAGGTCACACCTGCCAGCCTGGTTGTAGAAGAAGAAAGGGGAGAAAAGGGGAGAGCTCTTTATTGTTGACCTAATCGTAGTAAGTAACTCTGGGAGTATGAACACAAAACACAGCTGGGATTTAAACCTGAAACAGACAGAGGTGCAGAAAAAGACCACACTTTCAATTACTGATTTTTCTAGACAGGATGGCCATCATAAAGTATGCAGGATATTAATTTGTCTTATTAAATTGGAATAAAAAAAATTAATTGACACTAAATACTGTAAAATACTTGACTGATTCTGAAAATGAATAACTAAATGGCCGTTATGTCTGTGTACTTAACAATAAAAATGAAGATCTCTGATAGCACTTTACCTGTAGGCGTAGTGATTCACTGATGAGGAGTTTCCAGTAATTAAAGAGCCCATTTCCTTTTTTAAAAATGTGTTTTATTAAAGATTCATCTAAGACATATGATCTATGAATGTAATTATTTTGCTCCCAAATCCCTACTTTGTAAATATGCCAGTTTTTTAACTCAGGAACTCTGGAGCACCACAATTGTTCTATAGCATACAAAAATACATGATTTTATTTGATCAAATTCAAATACGACAGGCAGGGATGCAGGGACAGCAGTTTATTTAATAGAGTTACTGTTGTAGTTTAAATACAGGACTGACCATCTTAATTATACTTTTTCATTTTTCAGCCATAACATACTGACCACTGGTCTTGTGCACCCCAGTGTGTGGACTCAACACAAAGCTCAAAGTCACACATGCTTCTCAACGTGTTGGCCCTATTTTACATGAATGCTTAGCATCTTGTGACTGTGCTCAGTGTGTTTCTGGGAAGAAGTCTGGTAGGAGTTTTTGCTCCGGGGCTTTTTCTCCAGTCACTCCTGATTGCAGTCTTTTGGGGCCATGCTTTCACAAGCAAAAAGATCATCGTCAAACCAATCAGCCAAGACAGAGTTGGAATCCCTGTAATGCATCTTCATTTAAAGTTTGAGTCAACCAAATCGATTTCAGAAATATATGCCTAAACCTGACTTACTGGGAGCTGTAATGATGAGCAAGCCTTTATATGTACGAGAATGCTGCACATATACGATCTGATTTTACTGCCTCAGGGGTAGGAGCGCTCGCTGGCCTCTGCTCGTGTAGAATAGAGAATAGCTTTTTGTGACTGTTATAAATACAGTATTGCTCAATTTTATAGCTCACAGTAAGTCATCATGTGTCTTTCACTTCATTGATAAGCGTGCACAACCTCAATGAAGAGCTGGACTCCAAACATGCCTAAACTGACTGTATGTGGGGTTAAATGGAAATCAGATAAATTGGCTTTAAATCGGCCCGAGTGTAATAGTGAGTAATTTCAGTGGAATTGGACCGGACTTCGACTGAAACGGCTTGAGAATCAGTTATTTAAGGAACTGAAGGGCAAGTTATTCTCCCATAGTGCTGGTCATTCGTGATGTCCTGAATTGTCCCTTGTGAAGCCTGATGTTGGATGTGGTGAAATCCATTCTTAACCTTTGACCTTACCTCTAAGTCAGGCTTTCAGCTGGAATTAGAAACTTCTTCCCTCTGAGACTCCTGTGTAGCAGTTCAATCATCTTTGATAAAGTATGCCATACTGTTCTCTTAGTCCTGCAAATTTTAACATAATTTTATGAGTAAATTTTGTTAATCTGATTTCTTAATCTGGGAAAAAAAAACACTACCCATAGCATCTGTTCTCTGGCAAGCTTTTAAGCTCAAGCAGACTCCTCTATTGAAGCTAATTCATGTAGCAGAGGAATTAAAGTAGTCTTACAGTCATTAATATGTGGGGAATAAAGAGGAAGTGAAGATTTCCTTGTCTGATCCTTCTCCGTCCGCTGTACTGTCTTCTAGCCCCTCGGCTCTTAGATGGTTCCCCCAGTTTATCGAAAGAAGATAAGAGGAAATGAGTGTGGAAAAAAGCAGCCACTTGCATTCCCCTCTGTGAGATGTCGCTGTGAATATGAATGAGTTCTTCCCAGCAACAGGGCACTTTTGGATTTAAATAAACAATCTGCATCCTTAATTGTATCACTGAATGAAATGTCTTTGTCTAGTGCTGTGAATTTCTGAATTCAGACCCCACATTCTGGTAAAATTACTTGATCGCTGAATTGTAGGTCCAAAGCCTGAAAACATTTTTGGTAAATGGAGAGAATCCTTATTTGATATGATTTATTATTAACTAATATTAATTATCTAGATTATATTATTCATTTATGTGGTTGTTCCTTTTACTGCCCCTGAAAAAGGATGGAATCGACACATTTGGAGTAGGTTCTCGCAGCTTTTTTGTCATATCAAAGAAATAAATCACAAAATTGACTCAAAACGATTTATTAGCCAAATATTCTGCATTGTGAAACATATGGTTTACTTTTTCCTTCCAGTATCCTCTAAGTGTGATCACTCCATCCTTTTTTTTTTTGCTAGGCCTTGTAGAACAATGCAAAATTATGGCAATAATCTTATCATTCTTAGGAATTTGTAGCCTGAAGACAGCCAGTTCCCAAAGAAACACACGGGACGTGGGAGGAGGGTCAGAAGGTAGCGATGTTGCTGTAAGACACATGTTGTCATCTCTGAAAAAAAGATCTGAACAGAAGAAAGCTCAGTTTTTTTCATGTCAGCCGAGATTCTTGTTTGTGCTCCACAGTTTGTACCTGCAGTTACTTTCCTGCAGGCTAACGCAAATGAGTATCTTCTCTTATTCTGCCCTCTTAGCTGATCTGCAAGCCTCTTTCCCTGTAGCTGCTGAATTAGGATTGCTTTTGAAGTATGTCTGTGACTGTAAATGGCCTCAGGATGTGCAGTTCTATCTTAAGCCTCGCTCAGTAGGGAGCCTCCACCGGGAGATAAAAAGAAGGGTGAAAAGTTTATGGTTATAGTATTTTTATTTATATATTTTGAACTCTGACACTTTTTCATAGGAACTTCCTAAAGGCAGTGAAGATTAGAGACCATGAATTTCTCCTATGCTTATTAGCTTGAAAAAAGAAGCAGAAGAAGCAAACTGCTGAAACCCAGAAAAACAATAACACAAGATCTGCAAGAAGGGAATGATCTGAGAGCGAATGTGCAGGTCATCATCAGTGCTCTGTATTACTGAAACCATTTCAGGTTAGAGCTTTGAGGTAAAGCGGTCTTCTTGGTGTCGCACATGTCCTGCCATGCAGAAGTGCTTTTATTGAAAATGTGTTTTAAAGACTGGTTTATGGTTCCAGCTAAAGGAGTTATTCCAAATGTCACGACATGAGACATAAAGAAGGTTTAACTTTTATAAAGGTTTATTCAGGCAGGCGTCCATTATCTGAAAACATTTCTCATTCTCGTCCTAGAAAGTGTAACAGCAATGGAGACTTGTTGGAATAATGGACACTTGAAATCTATGTATGTTGATGTAATTTGTAATATAAGGCTTGTAGATGTCATATAGATCAGCTGTAATGTTAAAATCATCTGGTATGTATTGTTTGTCTTTTTTGATGCCACTAAAACAGCTTTGACTCATCAATGCATGGACTTCCCAAGACCTCTGAAGCGGTGCTGTGGTATCTAGCACCAAGACGTTAGCAGCAGATTCTTGTAAGTCAAGGTGGGGCCTCCATGGATTTAATTCGTTTGTCCAACATGTCACATGGTTGTAAAAAAGTGACACATCAGACTAGGCCACCTTTTTACATTGCTCCTTTTTCCAGTTCTAAGCCATGCTTATTGAGAGCATTTTTGGTGTTGGACAAATGTTAGCATATGCCTTCTGACATAGGAACCTTGGCAACCCAGCTCTAAACACAGCAAGCTGTAAAGCCTTGTGTAAGCCTTGTGTGAGTACACCCCTCACGTTTTTGTAAATATTGTATTATATCTTTTGATGGGACAACACTGAAGATATGACACTTTGATACAATGTAAAGTAGTCCGTGTGCAGCTTGTATAACAGTGTAAATTGGCTGTCCCCTCAAAATAACTCAACACACAGCCATTAATGTCTAAACCACTGGCAACAAAAGTGAGTACACCCCTAAGTGAAAAATGTCCACATTGTGCCCAAAGTGTCAATATTTTGTGTGGCCATCATTATTTTCCAGCACTGCCTTAACTCTCCTGGGCATGGAGTCCACTAGAGCTTCACAGGTTGCCACTGGAATCCTCTTCCACATCCACTGGAAGTCTTCTGTATAAGGAAGCCCCACAGATGCTCAATAAGGTTTAGCTCTGGAGACATGCTTGGCCAGTCCAACACCTTTACCCTCAGTTTCTTTAGCGAGGTAGTGGTCATCTTGGAGGTGTGTTTGGGGTCGTTATGTTAGGGAGGGAGGGGATCATGCTTTGCTTCAGTATGTCACAGTACATGTTGGCGTTCATGATTCCCTCAATGAACTTTAGCTCCCCAGTGCCTGCAGCACTCAAGCACCTCCAAACCATGACACTCCCACCACCATGCTTGACTGTAGGCAAGACACACTTGTCTTCATACTCCTCACCTGTTTGCCGCCACACATGCTTGACACCATCTGAACCAAATAAGTTCATCTTGGTCTCATCAGACCACAGGACATGGTTCCAGTAATCCATGTCCTTAGTCTGCTTGTCTTCAGCAAACTGCTTGTGGGCTTTCTTGTGCATCGTCTATAGAAGAGGTTTCTTTCTGGGACAACAGCTATGCAGGCCAATTTGATGCAGTGTGTGGGGTATGGTCTGAGCACTGACAGGTTGACCCCCCCCCCCCTTCAGCTTCTGCAGCAATGCTGGCAGCACTCGTGTGTCTATTTTAAAAAGGCAACCTCTGGATCTGAGCACGTACACTCAACTTCTTTGGTCGACCATGGCGAGGCCTGTTCTGAGTGGAACCTGTCCTGTTAAACCGCTGTATGGTCTTGACCACTGTGCTGCAGCTCAGTTTAAGGTTGTTGGCAATCTTCTTATAGCCGAGGCCATCTTCATATAGAGCAACAAATCGTTTTTCAGATCCTCAGCGAGTTCCATGTTGAACTTCCAGTGACCAGTATGAGTGTGAGAGCGATAACACTAAATTTAACACACCTTCTCCCCATTCACACCTGAGACCTTGTTACACTAACGAGTCACATTACACAAGCGAGGAAAAATGGCTAATTGGGAACAATGTGGACATTTTTCACTTAGTGGTGTACTCACTTCTGTTGCCAGTGTTTTAGACATTAATGGCTGTATGCTGAGTTGTTTTGAGGGGACAGCAAATTTACACTGTTCTACAAGCTGTACACGGACTACTTTACATTGTATCAAATTGTCATATCTTCAGTGTTGTCCCATGAAAAGATATAATAATAAAATATTTACAAAAACGTAAGGGGTGTACTCACTTTTGTGAGATACTCTTTGTGCGCAATTAATGATAACAGTAGCTCTTCAGTAGAATCAGACCAAATGGGAGAGTTTTGACTCTCTGGATACATCAGAGAACCATGGGTCCCCATGACCCTGTCAATGGTCTACTGGTTTTCCCTCTTGGGGCATCTTGTTAGTCATGTGGGTTACTGGATAGATACACGTGCATACTGGGAAGACGGTCATGTCATCTGTTAGTGGTTTTACTGTTGTGATCAGTGCATGTGTGCATTTCCACACTCTGTTGGAGCAGGTTGACTGCACTGCTCCAGCATCAAGTGACACTTAAGCTTCTTAATGACCAGCTGGGGATTAAACTAGAAGTCTTTGCTTCATGGGGATCTAGAACTAGGGTGGTTACCGTCATCTGGGCTGATCCACATGGTGATGAATATAAGCCTGATATTTCTCCTGAGTGTTTTAAATGTATTTTATTTCTGAGCTTATAATATTTAAATAAAATGGAATATTGGCTTATTCCATTTGCTTCTTGCCCAGGCATTTAGTTACCACACTACCTGAGCTTAAGTGCTCTTCCACTGAGTCCAGATACTTCCATTTCACAATACAAAGCCCTTACACTGACTCGTAATGTAGACAACTGTGCCATGTTTAAAGTCACTGAGCTCTTCTGTTTGATCTCTTCTACTGCCAGTGCTGCTCTATAGAGATTGCATGGTTGTGTAGATTGTTTTTGATGTTAGCAATGGTTGTGGCTTAAACACCTAATAATTTGGGATGTCCATGTACTTTATACCATAATATGGCAGTGATTGATGAGGAGCCCAAGTTAAACACGACACGCAACAGTTAATAAACCGTGGAGTACTCCAGCCCTATTAAAGAAGTTTCTTCTTTATTATAATTGCTTGTGGTTCTGTATTTTTAGCCAGAGAGATGTTAAATTGCCAATCCTCCAAGGGTTTTTTTTGTGTGTGGTCACACGCGGCCTTTTCTTGCAAGCATTGTAACCATAAGGATTTGCAAGTTCAGACAGGCTGCCTATCAAAACTATCGTTAGGACAACAGCTTGCGTCTGATTACAGTCAGGAATACATGTGTGGTTAATTTCCATCTTAATTTACGTCCTAAGTAAAACCCCACACTAAAAAAGGCAAAAACCGCTGCTCATAAAATGGAGACATTAAATAAAGGCTGATAGTGATCTCGCAGGTTTCCTTTCCTCCTCTCTCTCTCTCTTATCAGCTTGAACGCAGGCCCTGAAGGAAGCAAAACCCTGTTGGCAAATTGTTCATCAACAGCATTTCTTCTCTCTTTAACGAGATGGACTAAAATGAGATGCCGGTGTGCGCTGCCTACACGTTTCTCTCTGCGTCATGGCTCAGTGATGGCTCTACAACACATTTATATTATATGTAATTCATTACAGCCTGATGATAACAGTGATGGTCCACGATTTGGTATTGGAAAACGAATGTTCTAGCTTTTTGGAATAGACTCATCATGGCAGTCTGTCTATGCCCATGTGACATAATATTACTGCCTTGCTGTGAGGTGAACAGCAGATGCGAGTGGAGGAAGCACCATCACAGGCTCTCAGAATGTAAATGGCTTGCAGTGTTTATGGTTCCTCAAATCAGTCAAATCATTAAAGCACCAGGGACTTTTATCTACAACCAAAAGTGGTTCATAAAAGGGAGGGTGTGAAAGAAATTGACCAAAAAACTAAAAATTGCCTGCAAACATTTGAAAAGACATTTCCTTCTTAACCACAAATGGAAAACTGTATTTGGCACAGTTCATGTGGTTTTGCAGACTGGTGATAGATTTAAAACAATAGGTACTTAAATCAAGGTTGATACAGAAAACAGGCAAATGGGAATAACCTACCAGGCAACTGTGATGACCTGCAATAACTTCTCCATCCTGTCTTAACATGATCCATGTGCCATTTCACAATTCCTCTTAGAGGGGTTTGCTTATGTTTTTTTTACTGAACTGTTAATGTTGAGAGGCACCACTACAGGGTATGTAAGTTAGTAAGATAATGAACAGGGCTTTAAAGAAAGCCTGGCAAAACACAAATCACTGTCATTATGGAGCATCAAGGACCCAACCATTAAGATAAAGGTTGTATGCCTCTAGACTTTTGTGTGTTTTCATTTTTCTTGAGAAGGAAGGTGTCTGGTGAAAATGGTAGTCATTCATATCGACTGTTTCGATGGCAACAATTCTTTCAGTTGAGTTAAAAACCGCCCCCCTTCATGACATGAGGATCATGTCTATCACACTGATATTCTCCGTTTCATCCGGTCTGCTTTTTACTGCATCTGGATTTTGTGAGGCCCTGAACCACATGACTACAAGCTTAAAAAAAAAAATGATAGTGACTACCCTTGTCATTGTGAAACGCAGCACAGCACAACACAACGAAATTCAGCTTCTGCATTTCACCCATACACACGCGTGCAGCAGGGAGCAGCTATTGAAAGTGCCCAAGGAGCAGTGACTGGGACGGTACCTTGCTCAAGCGTACCTCAGGGCAACCTGCTGGTGAGGAAATGGAACCCACAATCTTCCAATCTTCCTAAGCACTAGGCCACCGCTGCCCCTAACAAGCTCTGGAAGTGTTAAGGTGGGGAGGAGTTCTGGGACAGTTTTAATGTGCTGGATTCAGAGCTTGAGTGTATTTTAACACAGTTTATCTGATTGTTTTCAAGCTTTCTGTTCCTTTTTGCAGAAATGTGCCAGAGGCACCTGCTCTGTTTGCTGGTGTCATGCAGGTTGCCGTGATGTTGTAATTTGAAAACGAGGCTGCATGCAAGTTTTCTGGGACGCATGAAGAAAGACTGGCATGTGGACTATGGGAGCAATGTGCTCTCTGAAGGAAATGAAGGGCACAGTAAAGGAGTGATGAGTGAGGCCCTGAAGGGATTACAACCTGGGTTATGTTCTCATACACAATTGTGCTTTGTGTGTGTGTGTGTGTGTTTGTGTGGGTGAGAAAGAGATACAACAGGAGGATTTTCCACCTGTTTACTCAACTGTTGGTTCATTACCAAGCCAGATGCTCCTTTCTGTAACTGTAAGTAATGCACTGTAGGATAACTGTACATGTAGTATTATCAATGTAAATGAGCTCTGTGCTAATAGGCTCCCCTGTAATGTAGCTTATTTTCCATGATATGGACCCTTTAATCCCATAATATTGACAGCTCTAGAAGGTCTAGAAGCATTCCAAAAATAGTGCTGAAACCCTGGAGCTGGGAGTAGTTAGGGTGAGTATAGTGAGTGAGGGAGTGAGCACACATGTCATGTCTCTGGCTCAGGTGTATCTGTGGGGCCTCGTCTCTCTGCTCCCCGATGGCTCTCTGTCCTAAGGAGACAGCTGCTGCTGCTGCTGCTGGAGAGATAACCCCCCCCCACTCTGCTTCTCCAAAATCCCCAGCCCAGCTCTTGCTCCTGCTGCCATTTCCTCATTCTCCAGAGTTATCCTCCAGACCTCTATCAGTCTGCCAGCAGCTGCTGGTCAAGGGACCCATTTCCCTCCTTACACCTTTTCCCTTCATGGGGGTTTTACCTTCCACATGCAGAGATCAAGGACTAGATGGTTTCAGTAAGTGAATTATATGATTTTCATATGCATGGAAAAGTTGTTTTTTTCTTCTTCTTTATGGCAATGAACACATGAACAGGGCAGCGTCAAACACTTCAGTCAGAACTATCTTGGTCTTTCTCGTTTTTGCTATAAATTCTTCCCTGATCAACTGCACAGATCATCTGTACACCAGACCAGCAATTTGTGTTGCTTAAAGCCGCACCGCTCTCAGAAATGCTCCCTTATGAAGCCGCCATTTTTCTTAATATATATAAACAAATACAACATCATATCAGTTGCAGGCATGTTGCATGAGGAAATGATCAGCCATACAGTTTCTCCTAACTTGTGCTCTGTTAACTCACTGAGTGAAAGGGGCTTTTATACTTACTATCATTACTGATAATGACTGACCTGCAGTGAAATCTCATGTTTGCGATTTGCATGATGGTGGACAGCATCTGAATGTGTTGACATGGTAACAGACGTTGGCTAGGAACTGGTGCAAATGTTTGTTTGGATAAGCAGGTATCTAAGAATAGGCCGTTTGTGTGAAACGTGCTGTGTTGTTTCTGCGTATCTCTTTGTCCAGTCATATTTGCAGTCGTGTGGTGATTTCACTGTCACTCAAGCCAAACACAGGCTGTGAGACAAGCATTCAGACAGACAGGTCGCTCCATGGTGCCACAGCAGTTTCTCTACTAACACGCTATGACAGGCTGCCACTCTCTAGCCTTACTCACTATGACAGACTACTAATCGCCACGGCAACTGCCCTATTAAGAACAGATCCCATCACCTCTGCTATCAACCTCAGCTGCTCCCCACAGCAGCTCGTCTCCAGTCAGATGCTGAGGGGTTTTCTTTTTGGAGCAGGCTAGATTTGGTATTGTAGTTTTGTCTGCAATAAAATAGGCCATAGTGTGGCAGTAGTGAGGTCAGTATGAAACAAAACAAAACAAAAAAAAAAAGAAGCATTTAATTGAATGTGCTCAAAAAGACACCTGGTGTGTGCAGTGAAGATGGTCATTAAATTGAATCTGCCCTAAAGCTTCATGCCCAGCGTATGGAGCATTATTCATTACATTTTCTTAGATCACACACTTTCAGATCTCCGGTGTCACCAAATGCCCTCAAGTATTCTAACATTAGTGAATGCAGATCGTTTTGCTGGGTGCTCATTTGTGCACCAACAGAATGAATAATCTCTGTTGTAAAGCCATGGATGTGCTGGGTGATTGACATAAAAGGGGAATGGCAGCTTTGAAACTTATAATTCTGTTTTCATTAAATAATTACAGTTTCTCTTTTTCATGAGCAAATATCTTGCAGTTTCAACAGTTTCAGTGTGATATTAGCAACATGTCCCATATGAAGAAGAATCTTTCGATAAATATGAGTTCCAATGAAAACAAGCTTCCCATTTAAAGGGACTGAACAAACCCATCAGCCAGACCTTACCCTGAATGCAGTGTTTTCCTGTGAAACAGCAGCGTATCCAGCTACTGTGTTTTTGTTGGAAGGAAAAATATTACAGTGAAAGCTTATCTTATGATTTTTGTTGTGTCAAAATTCTGTGCCCAAATGACCTTTACTACTTTTAACAGTTTTATACATTATTTCTTTACCTCCTAGTGTGGTAGCACTCACCTACGCTAAAGGACTGACATCATGTTTATGTGGCTTGCAACTTTTAAATATGTTTTTGTCATTTTAATGCTTAACTTTTTTTACAGAATATTTTTTTTGGTTTTGATATAGAGAATAACTATACTTTTAAATTGTAATATTGGCCAAAAATGATTTTGATATTTTACCCAAATCATTCTGCCCTAAGTATGCTTCAGAACTTTATGCTGCTTCGACACAAGACGACGAAGATGTTGCCCTGCATGTAATGCTGCTATGGATATTTTGGTGGTTCTAACAAACTGCTATAATTGTATTCACGGCAGGCTATTACTCACAAAACCGTGACAAAGAGGAACTGGCCTGAAAGCTGACATATGATGTCCGTTGGCTCAGTATTGATAGAGTTGATACTGTTTCTTCAGAAAGAAAGACCTTCGTACATGTCTTGGCTTTAACTTTGTATGTGATGAAAACTAAGCGCCACACTTTAAGCCCTGCCTTTTGTTCTGTGGCCTGAATGAAATTCATTTCAAGTCATGGAATCTTGACTCTTCTCAGAAACTTCTCAGACTTTCAGGTCATTTCTGCACTTCCTCTGATGATGCAGCGCACTTTCAGTGTGGATGTTCCACTGCCCTGCAGTGGGAGTTTCAGGTTTATCATTAGGAAACAAGGCGCAGGCGCTTTTGCTGGGAGAGGGAGAGGCAGGAAGAGTGTGATGTCAGACCGGGAAGCGCACGGGAAACGGAGGGAGGAGGAGGAGGAGGATGGGGCTGCAGGGAGGTGGACCGCTGGCCCTTTTCCTGGCTTTGCCTGCTGCTTTCTTTCTTTACTCTTTCTGTTTCACTGGGTCTCAGTATCAGAAGGGGATAAAACATACGAGGGGGACAACACAACTAGAACGACTTTTTTTTGAAGGACCAAAGTGACTTTGGAACAACCTGAAGGATCCTTCTCTTTTGCTGTAAACTGTCTGAGCTTCCCATCATGTACAGTGGATATGGAGGTACCATTTAACACCCCAGACTTTCTTGTCTGAAGATTCTGAAGGCTCCTGATTGTCTGTTGTGATCTTCTTCTGAGTTTAGATTTAAACAATGAGCTGGATGGGTTTGTATTGTTGATTTTGGGAAGTGTTTGTGGTGGTGGTGGTGTTGGGAAACTCCTGTGTCGGTACTGTTGCCTCTGTTGTGGCCTCGGAGAAGATAAAGTCTATTGCAACTGTAGTATTTGGTGTGTTTAGAGAGATGCCGTGTTCACTGTTCTGGCTATAGCTTACTATATCATTGTATGATCATGAAGTATAAAGGAAGAGATTTCTTATGCCATTATATACTGTGATGCCTCTTGTGTTTATTAAGCTCTGCATGTTCCTCTGCTTATCCTATATCTTTTTTTTTTAAGTACTTACATCTCAAGGTTTTGGACCATGACTTTATTACATTCTATCACAGCTCAGACAAGACCTGTCCAAAGGAAAGAGGGAGGGTGACCCTAACCCCATTTCCTTTTTTTGTAGCATGGAAACCGCAAAACACTATTGCTGGATCCTCCCAAGCTAGGCCTATTTGCTGAGACACGTGTCTTTCAGGGAGAAGCTGGAAGTGAAACCAGCACACTTGCGCAAATGTCATTCCAGGGGGTCAGGGGGGGTGTTAGGGGGTGTCGGAAAAGGCAGGGCATTGGCAGATTCAAGGTACAATGTATAAAAATAGAAGCGTCACAATTTTTTAATTGTAATTATATAATTACAGTATAGCATCACAGTGACACCACATGTTCAACATACCTTTTTAAAACAGAAATAATGGAAAATGACAGTGAATTATTCAACTTTGACTAGAAATCTAACAAGGACTGCACATGCCTTAACATGAAATTTTCCCCAAACAAGCAAAAGTTTTTTACACGTACTTTGAAATCAAGAGGGGTAAGAGTGCACTATTTTAATATACTATTTAAAAAATGAGTAACTAATGTGGATGGAAGAAAATGTGGAGTGGTTAGCAGACCTTTGAGCTGTGACCCATGTGACCCAAGAGGATGGACACCAGAATGTTTGTGTGTCATGCTGTCCTGCCTACTTTGCCACCTCAGGGTCAGCAAACCCAAACACACTGATAGGTCAGCGAGGACAGAATGTGGCCTCAGGCCTTGAGCGCAGGGTTATCCAGGGGCTTGTTGCTGACAGGGCTGTAAACACACTTAGCAGATACTTACGGCTCCGGGATCGGGACTGCGCTTAACTCGCTTAACTCGCAGAAAAGCATTGAAGGCCTCATCCGCTTTTCTGGAATTCGACACGGCACACAAACTCAGTGAGAGTGAAGAGCCCCTCTTGCATGACCTCACTGAAGAGTTAGGGGGTGAGGAAGGGTGTTGGAGTGAAAAGACAAAAGTTTTTCTTTTTTCTTTTTTGGCTTGACTCAGAATGCTGGGAAGGACACTATGTGGGGCATGTTAAGGGAATTCCAGAAAACATGACTAAGACTAGGAATCAGGAGCTAGACTAGGAGCTTGGAAATGAAACTGAAATTATCTACGGATCATAATCTCGAGCACCACTTTTCAGTGTTGAGTAATCTTCTGTTTCCGTATTCATTTTAACTCTGTCGTTTCTTCACTGATGAGGCACTGAAAACTTCCCTCATACAAAAGTGAATTTGTTTCTCTGCTTTATTATCAGCTAGCAACAAAACTTACACACATCACACTTTTATTCAACAGCAACAATGTGCAAAATGAGAGATTGAAAGATCCGTCCCAGGTTTGATACGTTTCCTGATACGTGCCAGCCCTTTGGTGATAAGGGTGTGGACTAACTCATTCATCAGCTCCTCTCTGTTTTGGTGTATTTGTTTATAACTGGACCTGAGTACATGGGATATGAGGGTCTGTCACTGGGAATTTAGTCATTTTCAGCTGTTGTTTTGGGTGGAGTATTGGTTCGTGGTGTTTTGGTCTTTGGCCTCTGTGGTCTGGGTGCTAAAAAGGAATTAACTGTTTGGAATGTAATTTGAACTAAAAAATAGCACCGGGTTCTCCACTGAGGGAGCAATGAAGGAAATGCAGACATTCATAATGGATTTGAAGTGAAAGTGACTATTTGTCATTGTGAAACACAACACACAAGGAACCACAATGAAATGCAGCCTATGCTTTTAGCACATACACACACATGCAGCAGGGGGCTGCCATTTCCAGCGCGCAGGGAGCAGTGATGGTGACTGTAGCTGGCTCAAGAGTACCTCAGAGCTACTGGTCTGGGGTTTAAACCCATGGCCTTCTGATCCTGAGGCAACTCCCTAACCACTCGGCCCCCGTTGTCCCTGATTTCGTAAGCGTGCCACTCCACCTGTTAAAAAGAAAAAAAGAAAGTGTTGTGAGAGCAGAGCAGTCAGGCATTTCCTGCAGCTTTTTCTTTTCTTACCTATACCTCTTACCTCATTTAGTATGAAGGTAAAACTCCCTTTCTCGCACACGTTTTTGAGTAGCAGTGTGATTCCACATTTAGATTTGGAGTGAAATGTGTATTGGCATCAGTAAAAATGACCTGCAGTAGGGGCAGCGGTGGCCTAGTGGTTAGGGAGTTGACCCCCCCTTCGGAAGATTGTGGGTTCGATTCCCTCAAAAAAAAGTAGGCTGCCCTGAGGTACCCCTGAGCAAGGTACCGTCCCTGTCACTGCTCCCCGGGCGCTTTCAATAGCTGCCCACTGCTGCACGGTGTTTGTGTGCATGGGTTAAAAGCAGAGGTCCAATTTCGTTGTGGTTCATGGTTTGCAGTGCTGTGACCTCGCAATGACGAGGGCTGTCACTTTCACTTTCACTTTCAGTTTGAATTAGGTATGCCGGATTACGTGTTTACGGAGCACTGACGTGATGTTTGGGGTTTTGATGCTTGTTTAGTAGCCACAATGCCCAGCTTATCTGGGTTTTAAATGAAATGTGTTTTGGAAAAAGGGCCAGGCTTCAGAAAAAAAGTCTTTGTTGTTCTTTGGTTGGCCTATCAGAGCAGCATGCTTGTGCATCATGTCTCTTAGGCAGTCACTGCAAACTTCTCCTCGTATGTGATACTTGGTTTTTCAAATCTTTATACACAGATGCAGTGTTAGCTATTGGTCTTGCAGTTGTAATTTCAAATTAATTCAGCAAACATCGTTTGGATTACTATTTCAGAAATTACAACATTTGTTTTTGTTATTGTGAAATTGTAGGAAGTTAGTAGGAATCTTGCTGTCCAGAGGAAGGTCTGAATTTTGTTCTAACAGTCGTAGTCAAAGATCATCTATATGGTGTTTTCTTATAACTGCTTAATATCGGTCATTCGTGAAGATACTGCTTTACTGTGAATTTACTTTTATTTACGATCTTTGGCCAATTCAGATTTAGGCTGTCTGGGAAATGTGCGTCTGTTCACTGCAGATACTGAATGAAGGAAAACTGAAATGGAAAAGCGTAGGGTGTCTTAAGTTGAACTGGAGCTTTATTTGGCTTCAGCAGAGCAGCTGTCTGCCCACTGGGATTTATTTTAGTATCTTTTAAACTTTTTATACTGGTTGAGAACACACTGGGGGAGAGATGCTCCAGAGAGACGTCAGAGTAAAAAATAACTATCTGACTTTTAAGAAATAAATATTTCACACCGATCTCTACAGAACTTTGAACAATCCCGTGTAAATCCCCTGCGTTATTAAGAATTAGGGACAGGTCAATGTTAAAACATGGTCGCAAAGCTGATGGAAGGAAGATGCTTTGAAAGCAATAAAAGAGGCTGATTCAGTGATCTTGTCATAAACATTGCAGGGTCAGCAGGCAAGTGTGATTTTTGGCCATTAGTCCAGACGAAAGACTGAGCATGAGCTGTAGAGCTGTTGGAGAAAGAAACACTGCAGCATTGCAAACGAATGGATGTGATGGGTTTGTTTGGGCTGGGTCACTTCGACAGCTTGTGCCCCGTTGCAGTCATTTTTCTGATGAGGGTAGTGGGTGGCCCCTGATCGCTTTGTTGTTCTCGAATAGTCCTGGAACAGGGCCAGGCAACCAGAACAATATAGCCACCCTGCTCCACACGCTTTTGAACCAGCCGACCAGGCCAGCCTTGATTATCATGGAAGGCAATAGAAGGCCATGGATATGGACACAAATATCCTCCATATTCAGTGGTGCTGGTCCAGTCCTGATCCTGCAGTATTTGTAAGAGTGACTCCCCTTCATAGGCAGGTAGGAACTGCATAGTCTGAAGAAGAACAAGGCCAAAAGGCCACTGTTTGGAGAAGAACGAGAGCTGTGGCTTATTTTTTCCCCCACTGGAAGCTTCCAGAGTTTTTTTAGGGATGGGAGGGCAGATAGAACAGCTTGAGCTTCAGACGGACTGGTGAGAAAAAGTAATGTGTCGCTTGCGGGTGCCTTGTTTGCCTGGGGACCAGCAAGAGGAGGTGGAGGATCCAGCTGAAGGTGTGTGTGTGTGTGTGTGTGTGTTGGTCTATGTCGAGAAGCGGAATGTATCTTTGTTGTTTGACGTTCCTTTGATGTTCTTTTAATCTGGTCCTGCAGGGCTGACATAGTTTCATTTCATTGTTAATCAGTCCCGTCAGTGTGCTGTGCTTTTCTGTGATTGTTCTGGGTTGAAATTCTTTGCCATGAGACTTTGCCACGGCTCTTCTCAATATTTGTGGAAATATTTGTATTCTGTAAGTTTTTAGTTGCTAGTAAGGGATGAAAAAGCGAGAAATTAGGCATACCCCTGAAAATCAAGAACACACAGACATGAAAGGTTAAAAAAAATATTCAAATGCTTTAAATTAACAATATTTTATTCTTAAATTGCATACTTAATCTTTAGGACCATATGTCTAGTCAAAGTTTTTGAACATTTTAGGGGGGGGGGTTCAAGTTTGAGAGAACACTGTAGATCAGTAGGCCAAAAACTCGGTTTAGCTTGTATATACGTAAAACACATTATTTAACACAGGATTTTCAATTGACAAAAAGACTTTATATTGTATATAAAACTGCATATATGTAGTTTTAATGCTAGCGTTATTAAAACCCTTTAAAAAATGTACTGATCTGGAACCCCTTCTAGATATTGTGAGTTTTTTACCATTGTGTGAATGTGTGTTTGCTAAATCGCACAGGGACTGGGTTACACACCTACCAAAGCTGGTTATTAACCAATGAACTGAATCTGGTGTGTATAAGCTCAAGCTTCTAAACTGGTCCTTCATGGTATAATCAGCTCTTTTGTCAAAGATGATTCGATTTGTTAATGGCATCAAGGGTCGTTTGTAAGCATATAGAACATGAGCAGTTGCTTAGGGTGGCACTGGCACAGGGAGACTGTGATTGAGTGCCAATCCAGTTTTCATGTCTGATGCCATACATAACATGATAACCAATTCTGACTCCAAACACTCCTTCAGATCCCATAAAAGCTGCAAGCGCTCCAAAGTTTAATCATCTTTATTTCACACGGAGGACTGAAACAGCATCCTCTCGGTTAATAATGTTTTTACTCAGTTTAGGACAGGAAGTTCGCTTCATATATGGATTTTTTAACTCTTTTTTAACCTTAAATTTGTAGCAGTGATGCACAGCAGCACCATAACCTCTGCCTGTTTTATCCTGGAACTTCAAAGTTCTGTAGGACCGTCCCCCTGCGGACTGGGCTTTCGAGTGAGCAAAGCAAAAACTCATCAGTTTAAACAGACGCACAATGAATGAGTACAAAAAACATCAGGTGTATAAAATTTGATCTGGATCTTTTATGTAATCTAAAGGAATCTGCCATGCCAAGCCTTCGTGCACTTTTTTAACCCAGCCTAAGCTTAACTAACGAAAAACAAAAGGCGTGGACATTGTTCAGTTTTAGGCCTAAGAGGCCCGTCCAAGAGATCAGTTCTGAATGCCAGAATTGGATCCGGCACACATGCACATCCATGCTATTCCTGAAGACCACTCTAGTGAGCCTTCTAGGGCTAAATTTGCACAGGGCTTCTTTTTTCGGTTGGCCAAGATGTTGGCTGTTTGTTGCCTGACGTGTGTGTGTGTGTGAGAGTGTGTTGCCTGTTAAAAAAAAAACTCTAGCTTTTGCCTACAAAAACCAGCCAGAAAACACCACTGAGTGGGATCCAGCTTCTCACGAACCAGATTAAAGAGCTCATCTGCCTTCAAAGCCAGCTATTTATTTCTAATATGTTATAATTTTATTATGATCTGGTCAAATAATTTATCATGTTGCTCTTTTATTGTTGTATATTATCTTTTAGTCTTTTATCCTAGTATTATTACTGTATGATACCTATTACTTTAGTCTTTTATCCAGTCTTGTGATATGCCTGCAGAGCAAAATGGGTTATGTGAGAAAGAAAGGAAAAAGAAATGTCTGTCAATGCTCAGCTGCAGATGTTGTTTTCCAGGCTAGTCTGTGTCAGAGGGTAGAATATCCTGCGGGAAGTAAAAAAAAAAAGAAAACAGCTTTTTCTTTCAGGCTTGTTCTGTTATCTTTCCTGCAGGTCTGACCTGACTTGGCAGCGTTTGTTTTTGTAGCATCTCAGCAGGTAGCCATCTTCTGACTCAGTTATTGCCCTCTAATTGGTCAAACAAGGAAATTATAGCTTTATCAGAATATTTCATTACATTTTTATTCCCCCTCATCTCCTCCTCTGCTCCGAAAAAAACCCAAGGTAGATATTTCAGCTAATTAACTTTTTCACTCTTCTGGTTAAATAAGAATTAAAACAGGAATTGGATCCAGTTTTGTGTGAGTTTTGAGAAATAAAAGTCATTGTAGCTCAGAATGAGGAATGAATTCAAGCTTTAAAGCTGTTTTTTTTCTGTGCGACAAACAGGAGCCTTGCCTCTCTGGGGGACGCCTTGGGAAGGCGGGCTCAAGGCCTTTTCTTTTCTGACTCAGCGGGACGGCTCTCGGGATTAAAATGTGTTAAAAGGATTTTAAAAAGTACAAATAAAGCATTTCAGTTTCAAATTAGCAAAAACTAAGGGCAATAACATTGCGTCATTTTTAAAGATGTCTTGAATCTAAATATTTCTGTAATGGAATTAAGTTTTAAGTTGTTAAGTGTTTTTAATTAAATACAGAAGCATGTTTTTATGATACAATTTGCTTTTCTTTTTTTGCATTTTACATTTCTGTTGCATTCCTTTTTTGATCATGCTCAAGTTATCACACCCAAAAACTCTGCTAGGATTTATTTTTGCAGTGCTTTGGAAATTCATCTTTTGAGCACCAACAAGTGGCTCAAACAGCTTTCAAACAGCAGTCACAGTCTGACAAATAGGAGATATTAAAAAGCATGAAATTGAATCGCTGTTACCTGCGAGGTGCTTTGTCTCTTTTTCCAGCCACAAAGTGTGAAACTCCCTTATTGCCTTGCTCTGCTTTTTACTGTACATGGTTGAAAGTGTGGCAAGTCACAGGTGCTCTTCAGGGACTTGTTATGGCCTTGAATTGTGCAGCCGCCATGTTGGGGCTCTTTATGAAGTGTTAGAAGCTTGGCCTGCATGGTTTCCTGCTGCCACTCCCATGGGTTTAAAATAAACCTTGGCTTCCTTCCTCAAGCCAGAGAAGTGTCTAGGTTTCAAAGGAGCAGCCCATCTCTACTGATGACGCATTAGAGCCAACTAAACGTAACAAATATGAAAGAAAACTCAACATTTGTTAATAAAAATCACTTCCTGATGCACCGAAAATTCTAGTTTTTAAGCAGAGCTTGAGAAAGAATTCCTTATAGTCTTTGTTCAAACCGTTAGAAGAGCTCATGTACATTAGAATGCTTTGTATGGAATCTACGTCTGTGTCCAAGTTCCTGTCGGCTGCCTCAGCAGTAGTGTGGAGTGAAGTCATCCGAGGCTGTGGCATTGAAAGTGGCAGAGTCACAGTTGGGTCTTTGTGCCGCAGAAAAGAGGGAGGATAGAAAAGAGGGGTGAATTGATTTTTTTAAAAATAGTGGCTGTATAATCCAAATGGTATAATCGTTATTTCATAAATCGGTTAGCTCTGTAGGTCTCTAATTCTGAAATATTCTATTTATCAAGAGACCAGTCTTTATAGGTGTCCCTGTGCTGAGCCTATCCAGACTTGTCCTGGTCTAACTATGTGTGTATTGTTTGCACACCTAACTATAAATGCGGTTATTTTAGCTCTGGAAAGTAGAATACACTAGAAAGTACACTAGAGCTAGTGGAGATTTAGCCCAGTTTTCGTTGTTTCTGCTCTGTGGTGGGCGGGGTTGTATGGTCTGGGTTCAGCTTTTCAAGTTTTCTCTGATTAATATACCCTCTCTGCTGTGAAGAAGAGTTTCTGAAGACACTTTATTGGACTGGAAGAGTGGGATGTTCCCCGGGTCCAGCAGTGGATTAGATAGTGGGAAGCAGGCTTGGAACCCTAGTGACAGTTTATCGAAACTGGAAGAGTCTGGACACACTCAATGGCGATAGGTCTGCCTCACTATTCAGCCTTTAAGGAAAAGGTTTGCATGGGTGGTGTCCAGGATGTTCCATCGTCAATCTGAATAGGCCTTCCTGATCTCCTCGTGGGCTATTGTTTCCAGGCTGGAAGCCGTGAACCCAAAATGCTCTTTCCAGCATCTTTTCTCCAGAGGAAGGGTGAAGGAAAAGTCATCAATAGTGCTCATTTAGCAAGAAGGCAAAACCTGAAGTACTCCGTTTGTATTGGAGTGTTGTCAAGCGGTTAACAGATGTTTACATGGTGGTCTGAGAGAAAGATCTTTGTCAGTGTTAAGATTGCACTTTGGAAACGTCTGACTCACAAAAGTCAATTATAGAAGCACACGCCGCAGGTTTACGTCACAAAACAAGGCAAAAATGTTGGGAAAATGGCCTTTTGGTAGGTTTTCTAAGAAGAGAAACCTTTTGTCCTAACAGTAAGAGCTTTTCCTGCTTTGGAAGTGATGGGAGTGGGAAGAAACAGATGAAAGGATCAAGAGGGAAGCTTTGTAGATGTGTATCTTGCATCATGTTCTGGAAAACTCTTGGTCCTTTATAAAATGCTTTGATGTTGAGCAGCATGTATTTGTCCTTGGCAACTTTCTTCCAGTTGCACCATCAGAAACGCCTCCCTTATTTCAAATTGTGACATTTAATTAAGTGAGTTGCTGTTGAGAATTATGTATTATGTGGTTGTTAATATAAACATATACCTTTGTATTATAGAAAATGATCTCATGTTTTACTGAGTGTATGATTGTATAAAAATGTTTGATATGCTTTGATTGTATATTATTTTTAACATTTATAACATCATTCCCTTTAAAATTGAGTTTTAAAGTTTTTAAAACAAAAGTCGTAAAATCTAAACACCATTTTACTTATTAAATATGTTATTTTGTAGTATCGCTCCCTTAGTTTAGGCAGAAGCCTATAGAGTGGTTCAGGGTCTTTAAAAAAATGCTTGCTTCATTTTTATTTGATGGGCTGTTTGGTTGTGCAGTGTGCTGAGTCGTCTTGTGTTGCGTTCTCTCTAAATCTCTAAATGTCTTCTGTTCTGTGTTTCTGTAGGGAGTCCCTCCAGATCAGCGTCCACTATGTCCCTGTCTGTGCGGCCAACGCGCCGAGCCCTCGCCAGGTCTATCACTAGGAGCCAGTCCTTTGCTGGAGTCAACTCCTACGATAAACACTACAGGTTAGTTCATCCAAAAACTCAGACATGGATGCAGCATCAGCACTTTCTCCATACTGAGTGTGAGAAGACCGTGATTACAGTCACAAGTAGGGGTGTAACATTTGGTTTGCCTCTAATTGCACTGCACTGGGGTTCAGGGGGACCTGTTAACTTAGAGATATTACATTAGCTTATGCCTGCAACGGCATTTCCACTCATGTGCATATCATCACCATGCTCCATTAATCTGTTGGAAATTAAAAGTAAATAATTCAACAGTTTGGTGCTGTGGTAGTGGTCAAATGATATTTTTTGTTTTTCTTTTTGCATTACATTTTAATGTATTTATATTACTTTACAAAGCATTTATTTTGCGTATTAGTGCTGCTCTCAATGAATGGATCCACACTGCCATTCAGATGGCAAATATTAAACTTTGCACGAGTTCATTAATACGTGCTTGAATGCACACCTTACTTTTTGCTGCATCAAGGCATCTCTGTTTCTGAATTCTGATTGTACATCCAATACAAAAAGTCACTTTTTCTAAACTCATAAACAAGCTCTGACTGCAGTCACACTCACATGATTTCCCACTTTCCACCATATTTCTGTTGAGTGTTCACACCCGACAGGACGTCCTGCAGAGCCTCAATTTCCTCCTTTTTGCTGGGGTCTCCAGTAATGTATTGGCTTCCCTAAAGCTGCTGCCTTGTATTTTGAGTGTAGATAAAGGAAACTTGTGAGCTTTCTCTGCTATGGAACTGTAAGGGAGAGATAAGGAGAGAAAAACTCTGTTAGTCCTCTTACACACCTCCTGTTTTCCCAGTCCCATTGCTAAAATGTTTGGTTTTCCATTTAAAGCCCAGTATTGGAGAACACTTTCATACTATGCTTATTATTCAAGAGTTGAGCAATCTTGCCTAGTGATGTTGATATGAGATGTATACTATCCAACAAAAACTTTCATCCATGATATGAGCCAAAATGTTTAACCTTTTAGCCATTTGGGTAGGGGGGCCGCCAGGGGAGCAGTGACAGGGACTGTACCTTGCTCCAGGGTACCTCAGGGCAACCTACTTGGATATGAATCCATGACCTTCCAGTCCTGGGGCCTAGTCCCTAACCACTAGGCCACTGCTGCCCCCAGTACGTTACTACAGAGTCAAAGGCTGAGTGAGTTTTAGCTGAACACTTCATCAAAGTGGGACAGCGGTGTCCTATTGGGAAGGGAGTTGGCCCGGATTGGAAGATTGTGGGTTAGTTATTCAGATAAGAGTTAATTGTATTTAATTGCTACGATTAAAGGTTTAGCAGCTCCTTCGGAACTTGTTATGTATGTTATGTATGTTTCTAATATGAGGGTGAGAAATTAAAGTGAGTTCCCACATATCGCTTTGACAGAGTGCTCCTATGGACACACACTCCTATCAGGGCAAGGCTTTATTCACGTCTCTCTAATTCATATTGAACTGTCTGTCATCAGGGGAATGAATAATCACATTGTTGCATTGATCTGTTATGTGTGATGTGTAAAGAAATTGATTTATATTTCATTTCATTCAGAAATGTGTTGTCTGTAACTGAGCACCTTCACTCTATCTGTTATATGTTTTACCCCATATGCATTAGGGGCAAAAGGGAGACCTTCAATTCATTCAGTTTGTTCAATGTGTGGGTGTGTTTTAGGAGCCTCTCTGTATTCAGCACTCCAGCGTGTGCAAGGAAGACTCCTTCAAGAGGAAGCAGGATGTTCACACTCTCCACTAAATCCCCACCTCCAAAGGTGCCCCAGCCTGAGAGGCTGGACGAAGTCTATGAGGCCTTGAAAAGAGGACTCCAGTGAGTGCAAGCATGCATTATCACATACTCAAATGGCATTAAAGCTAAATCATGCCTGCAATGTCTGCAATAAAATAATCATAGCACACACTGCAGTATATTATCACGTCTGGACACTTGCGAAGGCTTATGAAGAGCTTTGAGTTTGCTGAGTGGTGAGAACTTCCCTCAGAAAAGGTGTACTAACCCTAATGATGCAGTGAATATTGGAAAAATCTCTTCCTAGTTCAGTTCTTCTAGCAGCAACATAGAGTTGGAACTATAGTGGATTTTTCTTCGAATAGTTTGCCATTTTTGCGGTTCTTTCAGGAAATCAGTACAGAAATGGAAGAAATCATCAATGAAGGACACAGATTTTCTCTCTTTCTTGATCACTGCTCAGCTGAGCTACAGGCTGTTTAGTATCTGATGTTTGGGATTTCAGGTCTTACCTGCAGGTGCATCAGATGGAGTTGGACAGCCTGAACCGCCAGATGAAGGAATCCAAGAGGAACTCTCGGCTGGTGAGCATAAGTGACTCTAGAGGCCCGGCACTAAATGTACACATGTTCACATTTAGTACACATGCAAATGTTCACATTTTTTAAGGATCCCATAGAACTGATCTCAACATGTAGGCTGATTTTACTTTTGTTCAACGGAATCTTATCGGAGCAAGAGAAATGTGTGAATGAAACTTGAGATTTATTCTTGAAATATTTGAGTCTGAGTCATCTAGCCACAGAAAACAAACCAGTGACCTAGCAAGCACACCCCACCCTGATCATTCTACAAATGTGGGTTGTCTTTTGGCAGAATATCTCTTTGGTTTTCAAAATCAGCATCCTTATAACAAAGAGGTTTGCTCAGTGTTGCCGTGTTATGCTTTATTAACTGAGATGCAAGTAGATCTGCGAGGCCAGGTGCCTGAAGCTGAGTTTTTATTCAGTGATGTTTTTGTTGTTAATTTTTTTCTCTCTCTTTTTCTCTGTTTGACCGCAGGGTTTTCTGTATGAACTGGACAAGGTGAGGGAGTCTCTGTCCTTTACTTTAAATATTTAGGGTTCTATTTAAAAGATAAAAAAAAAAACTGTCTAATTAATCTCATATCATCATTGTTTTTACATGTGTGTAATGCTGTGTTTCCTGCAGCAAGTAAAAGTGATCGAGCGATTCATGAGGCGTCTGGAGTTTCACCTCAGTAAGGTAAGCAAATCTTATATATATATATAAAAATGGCATTGTTGAAGTATGGGAATTGATTTGCACTTTAGCTCCCTAACAGCAATATGAGAAGCTGACGAAATAAAGATAAGTGGAAATGTTCTTATTAAACTGGACCAGGTCAGGCATTTAAAGCTTTGTTCCCAGGTAACATGACGTGCAGGAAGTGTGTGACTGTGCATGTGTGTTTTAGTGTGTAAGTAAAGGGTAAGGTGGGTAGCAGGGACCTGTGGCACAGCATAGAAAACAGCGCGTCTGGGCTTGTCCAGATGTGTATACTTGGCTGTGCATGGCTCAGTTGCTTCAAAACTGATTGTGTGTGTGCGTGCTTGTCTGTATACGTGCTTGCTCGCATGTGTGTATGTGCACTTCCTTAATTGCTGCCTTGTTTTTCTTACATACATACATACATACATACATACATTTATACATTCAAAAACATACATACATATATATATAGATCAGTATTTGTACACAGAGGGCCAGAGACAGTGTTGAGCCCCAGGCTGAGTTCATCCTTATGCTGACCAGCAAGTTTCTGATCCAGTAGGCCAGAGTAGCCTCAGACAGCTGCAGGGGCAGGAAGGGGCCTTCATCCTCCTCCTCCTCCTCCTCCACCTCCCCCTCTTCCCCTCCTGCTGTAGTTTTGTTTGATGCGTGGTGAGTTTGTGTTTTAAGAGCTTTTGGAACAGCAGTGGAGCAAGAACAGTTTTTGTATGAGGAAAAGATATATCCGTATTTTTGATTTTTATTTTCCTGTGTCATTAAACACAGCTGTTGATACAATGAATGGGGTGGCGGTGGTCTAGTGGTAGGGTACTTGCCTACGGACCTATGGTTCAAGAGGTCCCAGCTTCGAATCCCACCTCTGGCACTACCACCACTGGATCCCTGAGCAAGACCCTTAACCCTGAGTTGCTCCAGGGGGACTGTCCCTGTAATTAGGACCTGGAAGTTGCTCTGGATAAGAGCGTCTGCTAAATGCCATAAATGTAAATGTAAATGAATGAAAATGTTGTGAGACACGGACCACCTGAATGTTTTTGCATTTTCTTGTAAAGATGCAATTTTGGAAATACATGTTTGTTTAATTGACAGTTTATTTATGTCTTTCTCAGGCGAATAAATGACAAAAATATATCAGAATACTAGGTGGCGTCATCACCAAAGCAGCAGGGGGGCAACCCAGTGGTTGGTTCATATGGGAAGAGAACCAAAGAAGCAAAATGGTTGAACTAGTGAACAGTCACAGGCGCATATGATACATTGATGCGAAAGGGGTGTGAGCCCATTTGTTCCCATCCAATAGAAGAGCTTCTGTAGAACAGAATGCTGAAAAAAATGAAGGCTGGCTATGAAAGGTATCATCTCATCAATGCACCACTCATCACAGCTTGGGACTGTGTCACCACAGACCGGTCAGAGTACCCACGCTGACCCACGTTCAGCTCGAGTAGCATCCACAATGAAGGGGCAGCGGTGGCCTAGCGGTTAGGGTGTTAGCCGCATGATCGGAGGATCGGGGGTTCAAACTCCTTCCCAATAGGTTGCCCTGAGGTACCCTTGAGCAAGGTACCGTCCCCATCACTGCTCCCCGGGCGCTTTCAATAGCTGCCCACTGCTGCACGGGTTTGAGTGTGCATGGGTTAAATGCAGAGGTCCAATTTCGTTGTGGTTCATGTGTGCTGTGCCGTGACCTCGCAATGACAAGGGTTGTCACTTTCACTTTCAATGAACACTTGAACTGGTCTGTGGAGCAATGGAAGCAGTTGGCATCATCTAAAAGTTCATGTTTCCTTCCACTTCATGTGGGCGGCTGTGGTTTTGAGTGTGGCTTTCTAGGAAGAGATGGCAACAAGATGCACCACAGGATGATAATATGCTAGGGTACAAATTGTATACACACTCTGCTGTGCACTGGATACAGTTAGACTGGATCAATTAGGCTCTATATATAAAGAAACTGGCTGCTGGTCAGCAATCTTTAAGTGATGATATGCTGTCATGCAGTTCATCACAATAGCAGGTTTGTGCAACCATTATTTTGTTTGTTGTTTTTATGTCAAGGGAGCATCTTTTTAAACCTTACACTGAAGCTTTGCATGCATGAGTGTGTGTGAGAGTGATATGAACAGAGGCGCTGTGTGTTTCGCAGTGGCCTGTTGTTAGTGCAGATGTGTCTGTTTGTTGGGAGGGCCAGCTGTAAATCTGAGAGTTTTGACTGCTGTCTTGCAGGCCAGACACTGGAGCACACTTGATATACTGCTGTTAAACACCTCCAGATGAGGTGTGCGTGTTTGTGTGTGTGTGTTTTGGATACTTGCAAGCAAGAGAAGGAGGGAGAGAGTGAGGTACTATTGCTGGAATTAATCTGTTAAAGGCTCTCTTTCTTTGTCGGTGCTGTAAAATGTTCAAGGTTTTGCAACTGTTCCCTCCTTCCTCACTGGAGAGCTTTGGCATCTTTTAATCTTTTGCATGTTGTATATGTGCATGTGAGTAAGTGTGATTTATGTTATATTTGTTTGTTTGGTCATTTTGGCTGGTCTAACAACTGAATTCCTTCATATGCATCTCTCTCACTCACTCAAACACACACACACACACACACACACACACACACACACACACACACACACACACACACACACACTTCTCTCTCCATGGGACCACATCTTTAATCAAACCCCCTTGCAAGACCACTTATGCAAGAAAGTCTTATCAGAGTTTCTTTCAGGCACCTTAACAGCCTGCCATTCCTGGCCTGTTGAACTTCCATGGGCTGGAATTGGCAGCAGTGTTTGCTTGGAATTTCTTGTGCAATAATTTCTTAATGAACTGCCAGACACGGAGTAATCTGATCATCTGTGAATAGGAAAACATACACCTCATAAAAAACAGCAAGACCTTTTGTTTTTAAGGCTGTTCTACTTACAGTCCTCTGATTACTCTTGCAATGATAAGCTATTTTGTGTGTGTGTGTGTGTGTGTGTGTGTGTGTGTGTGTGTGTGTGTGTGTGTGTGTGTGTGTGTGTGTNTGTGTGTGTGTGTGTGTGTGTGTGTGTGTGTGTGTGTGTGTGTGTGTGTGTGTGTGTAGGTAATGTCCTAAAAGAAACAAGAGACTGAAAGTCTCTCCCATGAAGAACTGCCTCTCGAGGGATCCTTGAGACTAAAGCTCTCTCTCTCTCTCTCTCTCTCTCTCTCTCTCTCTCTCTCTCTCTCTCTCTCTCT